>BSBK01002200.1:370000-970000 GCA_027943335.1 Chamaecyparis obtusa | reverse complement strand
CCCACCATCCTATTATGAGAATAATGCTCAGCGGGCTAGTTATCAACCTTATCAAAGCCACCTAAAGCCTGCTTTTACCCCAAGCTTTCATACTATACAAGGCCATCAATATATCCAACATGCCCCAAATGATTATGCCCTTGTACAAGATTATAAGTGGGCCCTCCAACAAGAGGGATCATGGGCACAAAAGGCACAATGAGAAATGCAAAGCCAACTACCTCATCATGCTTACCACCCACCCCCCCCTTCTTAGCTTCATTGGCAACAGATTCACAACTCAAACTTGATGAAAGAGCAGGAAAAGACAAAGAATCTACTGCTTGATTTGATTAAGCAAGTGTCTGAGATCAGAGAGCAGCAGGAGATGGAGGCTCAAAATTATGAACAGAGGTTAGTTCCCTACCAAGTGGTAGAGGCTCTTGTTGATGAGCAACAAATAAAATTTTTTCAAGAAGAGATCAATCACCGAGTTGATGTTGAGTCAGCAAGGCTGAGATTACAAATTGCTGAACAAGAGGCTCCTAAGCCTAGGATCCCAAGCTGGAGAACCCATTTGTCTCAAGAGGTTACACATGAAGAGCCTACAAAGCATTCATTTCCAAGCTTTAGGAATACCCTTCAAGAGTCTATGCCTATTTTAGAGCAATTGCAACCTTGTTGTGGCCTGCAACAACCTAAGGACTATATTGAGATAGTGCAACACCAAGATGGCAGGGCTTTCAATTTTCCAAGCTTCAAGACAGGTATGCCTTCTATGTCTCCCCCTGAACCCTCTCAATTTCACATTCCAATTTTTAAGGAAAAAAATTCCTTCCAGGAGCCTTTACTTGAGATTCAGTCTACCACTCTGCAAGAGCAGTCTGTACAAGAAAGTTGTTCATCTCAAGAGGCCCCTCTGGTCTCTCAAGGTGATGAAGTGTTGTGGATGCCCCAATGGACTCTGCCTCCTAGTTGTCAGATGCCAAGTCTTTTCAAGGATACTAGTCTAGTTTCTGAGAAAAGACTTTTGGTAAAAGATCTTTCACATGATGAGGAGAGAAGATCTGAGGTATCAGTGCTGAGTGATGATTGTGATAAAGTGAGCCAGCAATGTGAGGAGATGGAGTTTGATGCTCAGTCTGAGCTCTTGGTCAGTTTGTTTGATGAGCTCGCCCTCTTTTTTGATGATGAAGAAGAGACCATGCCATTACCTATGGCTGAAGTTCAATCAGAGCAAAAGGTTCACCATCCACAGGAGGTTGATATAGAAGAGGATGCTTTGTCCTTGTTTGATGAGCTGCCTAGTTTTGTGGAGCAGGATGATAAAGTTATGGAAGAGTCTTTCCAAGAAAAGAACATAGACAAAAACCTTGAAGAGTATGATTTTTCCAACATCATAGAGGTTTTTTGTGACAAATTGAATGATGAATCCCTCTTTCTTGAAGTGGAGATTCAAAGTTGTGTTCCTATGGAAGGAGGCCTAGTTTTGGATTGCCCTCTTCCTGAGAAGCTACTACATGAGCAAGGGGTGGAGCTAGTTCCAGATCTTTAGGATATTGGCAACTTTGATGAGCTCTTTGCATGTTTAAAAGAAGTGGATGAAAGTCCCCTGACCATAGATGATGAGTTGACATGGCTATCCATAATGGAGGGCAACCATGAAGATAAAAAAGAAGCCATCAAGTAAAATCCTGCCTTCAGACTTTCAAGAGGTTGCCCTATCAGATACTTGGCCTAGAAGGAGTTTACTAAGACATCTCCACATGATCAAATTGAGGTGAGTAAACTTTATCCTATTTTCGTAGAGGCAGTTCACCATTGTTTGATAAATCTTTATATGCCTCATATCCTTGTAGCTATCCTTATGCACTCAATGTGAAATACCCTAATAAGGAAGGGTAGTTATTTCAACAATCTAGTTAATGGATTCATTTGACCAATTTTTTGTACTAGTTTGTTTAGGTTAGGTTAGTTTTCCTTCTTTCTTCCAGTTGTCTATGTTAGCTTTCCTGCTTTCCAAGAAGTGCCCGTGCATAATTTTGTCCCTCTGGTTCTAGGTCTCTCTCTTTGTTAAGAAAGTTTTATATTTCTGAGATGACTCCATGCCCAATGGATTTCTCAAGGCCACTAATCAATGTCTAGCAGGCTGACATCCAGCAGAAATCACCAAAATGTTACCCAATTTCTCCTGTTCCATACAAATTTGGCTATTGATTGAACTCCATCCAAGGGTCTACATTTTACTCCTATTGAGCACCTTAAGAGGTTTCATGGGCTTGTGTCTTGTCTTTTGGTCTCTACAAATTCTTTTTCTCCCTGGTCTACAAGCTCTTAATTTGAAAATCTAGCCGTTGTAAGCAAAAACCCTCAAAACCCTTTGGGCCTATTCTAATTTGCCGATACCTTTTTTGGTCACTTAAGGGTCCATTTCTTCACGTGCACTTTATTTTCTAGCTAGTCGCAAGATCTCTTATTCTCGATGGTTAAGTCCTTAACACCCAGTGACCTAGTGAATGGTTATCTTTTTCTAGCAATCTCGACTTTCTTGGCAGTTAAAGCTCAGACAGAATCAATGATTGTCGCTATACCACCGAGGAGATGTGCTTGAAAGTTAAACATCATGATGTAATGATGGTCATTGATCTTCTTTTCAACATAGTGCTTCTGTGTCAATGGGTCCACTGCCATGTAGTCTGAGGTGTACGCTTCTGATTGGTCGAAGGCTGGTGATGTGGTGCCATGGCAGAGCGGGCCCAGTGTGCTGTCTCAACTTTGGATCTAACGACTATCATATGATCACATAGAATATTCTTAGCCCATGAGATCATATGCCATCTATTGATTCTACTTTATCACTAGGGCTCTATTAGGTGGGTCCTCATGTTCTGATGTGCTCACATTTTATTGGCCGACAGAGTGATGAATGGGATCTATTAGTGGGACCGTTGTTAGAGAGTCTGCAAGGACATCAATAAATTAAGATCTATGATTGGTGCATGATTTGAAAGAATCTTCTGAGGCCATGAGATCATGTGACAATCATTGGATGGGTCCAAGCTTGTAAGTGTAGTTGTGTAATTGCCAAGATAAAATGGAGTTAAATAAAACATCAAGCATTTCAGCGACTAAAGGAAAAGGAAACCTGAGGTGAGTATAGGGTTAAGGTTAAGAAATGTAAGTGGTGCCTGGTAAAATAAGAAGATCTAATGGCCATGTTTTAAAGATGGGTCTGATTTAAATATCAGCCATGGATGAAGAGGATTTAGTGCCACCTGTGACCATTTAAATCATTTTTTAAATTCAAATATCTGGAGTACCATATTTGAATAGTTATGGTGAGCCGAATAGCAGGGGGTAGATAGGTCAAGGCAGATTGTTTGCAGGCAGATGCAGTACAAAGATGGGCACACAAACATGATTTTTGATCAGTTGAGATATTTCTATGACATTTATGATCAGAATTGATAGAATTAGGGTTTCTGATTATTTTATGTCAAATCATCTGTAACCCTAATTAGGTTTTGCTCTTGCCTGCGTGCAAAAGGAGATGTATATGTATACAAATAAATGTACCTTCATAGAATTAGTGTTAATCAATGACAAATAAATGAAATAAGAACTTAATACAACCACAATTGAGAAAATATTTCACAATATCAAAGACTAATTGAGCATCCTATGGCTCTCTAATTAGAATGAATAATGAAGCTCTCAGCAAGCTCACTAATGACAGTTCTAATATGAGAATGATGATGATAAGACAATGCTAATGCTAATGCTAATGCTAAAGCTCACAATTATCAATATGAAATACTAAAATTGCTCTCAAAATGCTTTCTAAATTCAAATTGCAAGAGGTTTGATGCAATTCTCAGATAGGTGGTTGATGAATTATGAAGGATTTTAGCCTTCCTTTTATAGATTTTCCCAATGTGAGGGGGTGTGGTTGCATTTGATCATGGTTGAGTTGGGGTTAAGTCCTTGGTTCCACCCTTTGAAGACAAAGCAAAGTTTGTGTCCTCAAAGCTTGGGACAAGTAGACAAGATGGATGGCTGAGATTCTCTTTCACTTTGAGTGATTGAGATTCAATTTGACTTGATCCATGTGAGTGTCTTTCTTTCAATTTCATTGGTTGATTGATTTTCCTCTCCTTTTAGGTTGTTGAGAGTAATTGATTTTAATTAATTGATTTAATTGATTTTCTTTAGCCATGTACCCCTTGAATGGGTTGAATTAATTTAATTCAAGACTATACAATTAATTAAATTAATTGTATTTTGATTTGATTACACTTGATTAAAATGCTCTCAATTTTGATTGATCTTGAATTATGACTTGATTTTCATTTTGATTGGCTAATTATGCATTGTGATTCAATTGATTCAAGTATGTCCTTAATTTTCTTTTATTTCACTTGATTTGCTTTGAATTATCATTAAATTGCCTTTGTCCATTTTTAGGTGATTACAAATGCCCCTCTTTGAGTTGACGTGTGAAGCATGTCGATTCAAAGAATATTCTAATCTTGCTTGATTGATAGGTCCTGATTCAACAATGGTCAATCTCTGATGTTCATTCTTGATGTATTTTGATGGTCGATCCTTTGATTTTTGATATGAGGTTTATGCCGATAATGATTGATATGAAACTCTCCTAATTGATATGGTTCCTGATTTGATGATCTGATTTGATATGATGCCCCTTTCATTTTTTGATTACAAAAAATTTTCTAATAAAAGCTTTTGCCTTGATTCGATGATTGGTCATTAATCTCATTTGATGTTATTGATGTTGTTAATCTAATAATGTGATGGTATGCCCCCTCAGAAATGAAACATATGTTTGTTTTTAATTCGATATATTGATTGATATGTTTATATTTCTGAAAAACACTTTGATATGCCCCACTTCATAAATTGCCTCTTAACTGGGATAGATTAATATAGGTTAGAGTTCAATTTTCACCCTAGAATTAGGTCAAATTAGCATAAATAGGTTGAAAAACCTAATTTTACTATTCATTTTTACTTTCTTCTTCAGTGATTTTGCTCTGGTCCCCTATTGTTTTTCATGATGGTTGTGCCTATTCGGGAGCATCGATTCAAGCGGTGTCGGAGATATGCTAGACCACCTGACTATGGAGCTCTAGTAAGTAGTTTTCAACTCTCGATAGTGCATTTATTATACCTTAAGTAGCATTTATTGCTTTTCCAAATTTCAATGATGCTTTGAATTATTTCATTCATGCGTACGAAAATTTTAATGTCGCTTAGCATTTTTAAATGTCACATCCTCATTTTTGAATGTTGCTTAAGAAACTTTTAGTGTCACTTAACACATTTTCATTGTTGCTTATGATTAATTTAATCATGCGTAACCCTAGGTAAAAAACCTAGTTTACCATTTGCTCATGCGTTAAAAACCCTAGCATTTTTGAATGTCGCTTGTCATCAATTTGTTGTCGCCTAGCTTAAACTAGTGTTGCCTATGAAAACTTTGTCGCGTAACAACAAAATAATGTCGCCTATCAACATTTTTGTGTCGTGTGAGATAAATGTTGCCTGTGATGATGAAAATCACGCCTGCAACATGTTTCACAAAATTTTCAATCATACTGGACTGTTTTTGATAAAAAAAAATTAGTACATCCTGATGATTGATTTGAATAATATGAGTAGGTCAGTTATGTTTGATCAAAACAATTGATTAGAATAGTAGTATAGGAATACCAATGAATTTTAGTTGTCAATCTGTTATGATAGGATGATGATTTAATAGTTTACCCTCAAGATCTAGAGATGTAAACCAATGATTTTCCCTCCTCCAGGTAAAGAGTTAGGAATTGTGATATACTCATTATGAGAAAATGGATTGTGTAATAACTTTGATCGACTTTAGATGTTCCTTGGTATATCATGCTGATATGATTCTCTCATTTTTGTCAAACAGGCTGACGATCTTGTATTATATATCCATTCAGTTCCATCCTGGGTTATTGACCTTGGGCAGACATTGACTGATGTTGAGTTATGTGTGGTAGAGTTATGTGGTCTGAGCTTTCTTCTCGATCTTCCCTGGTTCTAGCTGAACCATGGCTTGATGACAGTAGTGGCAGAGCATTGGCACTCTGACCACAATACTTTCCATCTCCCTCATGGTGAGATGACAATTACTCCAGAGGACGTATATCATTTATTACGGATTCCTTGTCGGGGAGAGCTTGTATATTATGATTCTATGTATGATTCAACTATCTGTCAGTGAGTGTTCAGAGAAAACTATATTGATGATGATATGATCACCTGGCCATAATTTGCTTCATTCCCTATATTACCAGCTATTCTTGGTGCATTGATTGGTGGACTACTCCTTCCAGATCATCGAGGTCGTGGCTTCTCTGTGGGTTGGGGTAGGATTTTGGAGGATCTACTAGCGAATCCATGACATTTTGATTGGGGTTCTTGTGTGCTAGCCCAGCTATATCATGATCTTCATGAGGTTGTGTATAGAGCAAGTTCTTCATTATCTGTTGGTGCTATCATTCTACAGTTATGGATTTGGGAGCATCTTCCCATTACTAGGCCTATTTCTAATAGGAGACAACCTCGCAAATATCCTTATGCTTATCTGTATACTGGGATGGTGATTCAGCATCATTTGGGTGACCTGGATTATTGGAGATGTCAAGTAGATGATCTAGATGTTGTGACATGGTGCCCTTATCTTGGTTGCGAGGGTTGGTGGGAGGATGATGACGAGTTACCATATATGTTATGTCCACGTTGGATGATTGGCAGGTCAGATAATATTATTGAGTGATTCTATTTTGGTCGGGTCTCTCGACAGTATGGTAGGATTTAGGAGATGCCTTTGGGCAATGCCTTATATGCTTGAGTACATGCCAAGAGATCTCTATGGGGTCCATGTATTGGTTATCAGTTTACTATGAGTCAGATTGTCAAGATTCCTTTCTACAGATGGGAGATGTTACCAAGGTTAGCTGATGTCAGGATGTCCCATGAGTATCAAGACTGGTGGTCTCGAAATAGGTTCATTCATTTCACAGATCCAGCGGAGCCTATGCCTGCTCGTCGTGGTGGTGATGGTGATGATGGGCATGGAGGTGGTAGACATTAGAGATGTCAAGGTCATAGAGGTCCTTGAGGTGCAATAGGTAGAGGCCATGTGAGAGATGTACATATTTGAGATAGGGCCAAAGATATATAGGTAGATGCAGTTCCTATAGCTCATCCTCAAGCCGTAGTGAGACAAGATCGAGTACATCACTAGTAGAGAGCACAGAGACAGGCTCATGTTGATGTTTCTTGGTAGGTTCTAGGAGGTTTAGATCCTTTAGTACAGTTATAGAGAGTGGCCTTGGCATAGCAGGATGATGGTGCCCCTTGGATTCAGGAACCACAGGTTTAGGCACAACAGATGCCTCCACTAGGTCAGCTGCCACAAGATCAAGGACAGGGTTCGTAGGATGTAGTAGTATGAGAGGTATAGTCTATGAGGGTAGAGATATCCACTATTGTGGGCTGATTAGATTAGGTTGCCACCTTTATGCAGCAGTTCCTATCGACAGTCATTGGGCAGAGACAGGATGGAGCGAGCACTTCTCAGGCTCCTCCCTCACAGGATGGTAGAGGTCCAGATGGTTCTGGTGCCACAGGTTCATGATTGATTATTGACAGATTGATCTTGCATTGATGTCCTCTTGTTTTACATTTCCTATTTTTGATCGATCGAAACTTGTGATGTACCACTTTTATGAGATTATATCTTGATATACTTGATGTACTGGATCCATTGATGAACACATTTTTGATGATATATGATGATCTATTCCTTCGGTCTTATTGATGAGTTGATGTTATGAAATTTATCTTTTTATGTAGCTATATGATATTTAGGATGCACTTACTTTTGATGATGTGATGGATGCAACATATCTTATGTTTATGATATAGATAGATGAATGCAATGATGTATGGATGCTTATGAGATGTTTTCTCTTTTTGTTTATGTATGGATACAAAAAAAAAAATTATGACCAAATGGATGATTCTATGTTTTCTTTGATTTTTCTAATGTATGCAATGTCTATCTTTAATTACATGTATGCAAATGATGTATGAGGAACGATTTCTTTTTCTATTTTTCTGCCTTTGAATTTAATGAATAATGAATAATGATATGCATGAATGCAAAAGATAATCTCATTTTTGTTGTTTGGAATAATGGATCATGGTGTTTGATTCAAAACCCCTTCTATTGTATTGTCCCCCTTGCAATTTAAACTAAGAAAAGCTAACAAAACACAATGCACTTAATCTAACATGGATGCAGCTAATTGTAATTATTCAAGATTTGGAGCTTATTTTCATCATTGAGCATTTTTGGAATCCCGTTAATAGTACAATCATCACTAGTCTAACTATGATGATATGAATACTTTTTGCCGCTTTGTTTGCTTTCCCATCGGTCTCTTTGGTATGCCTATCACTGATTGAAGCCAATCATGAGAGGGCGAATACCGATTTTGTTGGATTATATGTTGCAAGTGGATGTTGGTATTATGATATCGAAGATCAAAATAGCCAAGAGATTCGTTTGCGTAAACAAGAAAAAATCTTTGTTTTATTCTATGTACAAGTCCTCGATGATTCTTTGGTGATCACGTCCTTAGACAATTTACATGGTTTAAAACATTGATTTTAAGACAGTCAAGTAGAAATCAAGAAAATATCACCCTTTCATCATAGCTCATCTAGTCTAAACTTTCATCGATTTGCTAGAAAAAGATAATTTCATCAATTTTTTCAACACTTAGAAAAAAATTTGCCATGTTTTTCAAATCCATAGTTCAAGTATAGTTCCATCCATTTCATTTTTTAATCCTGATAAAGATAAGGTCATTTAATTATTGGATCAGATTCTTCATTTTAGGCTCAAATTGGATTAGGATGTAGATTTGATTAAGTGTTCCTCTTTTGAGTGTGATGAATTAATTTTTTGATTGAATAAAGCTTGTTGATGAATCCTTGCTCCTTTTGAGTAGATTGCCCCCAGTTTGATATTGATTTTATTTGTGGGACTTAGGAAAATTTTTTGATTAGGTGACCCAAAATCTTGAGGTACTTGCAAATGCAATTGTGGGGTTTTATTATGATATATACAAATGCTGGTGAATGCAATATTTACAAGGTGACCTGCTAAGTATGCAACTAACTTCGACGTTCAATGGCACCTATTTACCAAGTTTTCACTGATTGAATAGATCAAGCTCTTTTTTTCTATTTTTAAAGCTTTTCTCTTTTTTTGCTACCAAGGTGCCTATTTGCTAGGTTTTCACCAAGGCACTTTCTTCTTTTTCAATTTTTTTGTATTTTTTCAATTTTTTTTATTTTTTCCCATATCATCAAGGTGCCTACTTGCTAGGTTTTCACCAAGACAACATCTTTTTTGAATGTTTTTCCTTTCTTCATGCTCAATTTTCCACTGTTTTTGATCTTTTGTGTTTTTCAAATGTTTTTGATATTTTCAACTTTTCCAATGTTTTTGGGATTTTCAAGATCTCTATTGAACTATGTACAATAAATATGATGCTCTCCATTTGATACTCTTTATACCCTTTCGTCTACCTCATGTATAGAACCTTTTAAGATGTATGCTATTTATAGGCTCCTGAAGCTCTTCACCATCGCAATCTAATAACTTGTATGTGTTGGTTCCAAAATGTTCAACAATGAGAAATGGTCCTAACCAGTTGGCTTCCCACTTTCCTTTCTTCTCCCTTTCTGCTTGGTTCTTGGGATTTTCTCTTAACACTAGATCACCTATTTGGAATGTCCTTGGCTTGACATGTTTATTATAAGATCTTGACATTCTATTCTAATACACCTTTAAGTGATCAAAGGCTTCTTTCTATTTTTCATCCAATAGTTCTAGTTCTTGTAGTCTAGCAACCCTATAGTCCTCTTCATTGATCAAACCATGCATAGATATCCTTAATGATGGAAGTTCTACCTCCAAAGGCAATACTGCTTCTGTTCCAAAACCTAAGGAGAAGGGTGTAACCCCTATTGGTGTCCTTATGCTTGTTCTATAAGCCCACAAGGTCGGGTTTATCTTGATATGTCAATCCCTACCAGAATTATCCACCGTTCTCTTCAAGATTTTCAATATGTTTTTGTTTGTTGCTTCAGCTTGTCCATTACCTTGAGGATAATAGATTGAAGATGAATGATGTATCATGTGGAATTTGGTACACAACTCCATTATATCTTTGTTCTTGAAATGTCTTGCATTATCCGTTATGATGGCATGAGGTACGCCATATCTACAAATTATATGATTTAGGATAAACAAGGATATCTATTTGCCTATTGAAGTTGATAAGGGTACAGCTTCCACCCACTTCATGAAATATTCTGTGGCTGTTATGATGAATTTATGCCCATTTGAAGATGGAGGATGTATCATTCCTATTAGATCTAAACCCCACTGGTAGAATGGCCAAGGTGTGGTCATTGGATGAAGTTCTTCCATTGGAACACGTATCAAATTTCTGTGAAATTGACATTTCTTACAAGTCTTTGCAAAGTTACAAGAATCTTTTTCCATGGTAGGCCAAAAATATCCTTTCCTTAGAAGTTTCTTAGCTAAAGACAATCCATTTGAATGTGATCCACAAATTCCTTCATGAATTTCTCATAAGGCTAAGTTTGATTCTTCCTCTTCTAAACACCTAAGGAGCATTCCGTCAAGACTTTTGCTATACAACATTTCAAAAATTATGGTGTACTTGGAGGCTTGTCTAATGAAACTCTTCTTTTGGTTTCATGTTTGGTTGATAGGAAGGGTTTGGTCTTTCAAATAGGTGTAAATTGGTCCATACCAAGGTGATTCAGTTGTAGTAAGTAGGAAAATGGTATAACGATGATCATACGCGGGTTGAGTTGCTTCTTCTACCAAGAATTCATATCGAGCACTCTGATTAGGCATCTATAAAAGTGAGGCCAAAGTTGCCATAGCATTCGCTGCTTTATTCTTTTCCCTTGGCACTTGTTCAAATGTGATGATAATGAAATAATTCTTGAGGTTATCCACCATTTTTTTGTAAGGTACCAATTTTTCATCTTTAGTATTATATTCTTCATTGACTTGATTTATGACTAATTGCAAATCTCCATATACCTTTACTTCTGTTACTTTCCATTCTAAGGCCAACTTGATTCCAATAACCAAGGCTTCATATTCTGCTATATTATTTGTACATGGAAATAGAAATTTGTATGACTTAGGTATAGTAGATCCTTGAGGCATGATTAGAAATATGCCTGCTCCTGATCCATGGTGAGTGTAAGAACCATCAAAGTAAAGTTGCTATGTTTTTGCCTCAACCTTCACAATCTTTGAATCTGGGAATTCAACTTGTATAGGATGATCATCATGAAGTGGTGCCTCTGCTAATTGGTCTTCTATGACTTGCCCTTTAATTTCTTTTCTGTCAACATATTCTATATCAAATTCACTTAGGATCATCACCCACTTTGCTAACCTTCCATTTAATGCAGTTTTGCTTAGTAGATATTTCAAAGGGTCAATTTTAGCAATGAGCCTTATTTTATGGGCTAACATATAATGGCATAATTTTTGTGAAGCAAAAACTACAGCCAAGCATGCTCTTTCCATGAAATTATAATTCAGCTCATATTTGACTAAGGTTCTACTAATGTAGTAGATTGCCTTTTCTTTTCCATTCTCATCCTCTTGTGCTAGGAGTGCCCCCAATGAATTATCTGTTGCTGAAATATACAAGATTAAAGGTTTGCCTCTAATAGGTGGCATCAATATTTGTGGATTGATAAGGTACTTCTTTAGTAGATTGAAATCCTCTTCACACTTAGTATCCCATTTGAATATAGTGTCTTTATGCAACAATTGATTAAAATTGTGGCACTTTTCTGCCAATTGAGAGATGAATCTCCTGATGGATTGTACTCTTCCTTGTAGGGATCTCATTTGACTAACTATTTTGGGTGCTTCCAATTCCATTATGGCCTTTACTTTAGCAAGATCAACCTCTATTCCTTTAGTGGATACAATGTAACCTAGAAGTTTGCCGGATTGGACTCCAAAAGCACACTTCTTTGGGTTAAGTCTTACTTTGAATTCCTCTAGTCTTTCAAAAATCTTTGCTGATATGGGAAGATGTTCTTTCCTTGAATGTGACTTAGCTATAATTTCATCAACATAATCTTCCATGAATTTATGCATCATGTCATGGAATATAGTAGTCATTGCTCTTTGATAGGTTGCTCCAGCATTTTTCAAGCCAAAAGGCATGACATTCCAACAAAATGTACCCCATGCACATGTAAAAGCAATTTTATCTTGATCTTTAGGGGCTATCTTGATCTAATTATAGCCACTAAATCCATCCATGAGTGAAAACATGGAATGTCCCGCTGTTAAGTCTACAATAGCATCAATGCTTGGTAATGGGAAGTCATCTTTAGGACATGCTAAATTTAAGTCTCTAAAATCCATGCAGATTCTTATAAACTTATCCACTTTTGATACCGGCACTATGTTGGATATCCATTGTGCATAATCAATGGCTCTTATGAATCCAACCTTCAATAGCTTCTCTAACTCTACTTTGACAAGTAGTGCTATATGTGGGTGCATTTTCCTTAGTTTCTATTTGACTGGTTTAGCTCCTTCCTTTATATTGAGATGATGCATTATCAAGTTCGGGTCCAAACCTAGCATATCATCATAAGACCAAGCAAATTTGACTTGATTTTCTTTGAAGAACTCGATGAATTTTTTTCTTTCTTCACTTGATAGGGATGATGCTAAGTGAATAATCTTGGGCTCTGTATCTGATCCAATGTTTATCTTTTATGTTGGCTCGATTAGAATTGGAGACCTTTCTTCATAGTGGTCTGGTAGAACATCCAAACTCCCTTCCAAAAGTGCCTCAGTTGGGTTTTCACTTTTAGAAACATCCTTTATTTATTTTTTTCTTTGTTTTGAATCTAATGTTGCCACAAAGTGGTTTTCAACACTCGATTCTTTTCCTTTTCTATTTTTTTTATTTTTTTCATTTTTTCTCGGATTAAGAGTTTGGATGCTCCCTTTGATCATTTCTTCTTGATAGTCCTTGGTAGAAGAAGGTTCAACCATGTTAAGGTATTGGGACAACATGTTGTCATTCAAGAAAGTTGGTAAGGTATCGGGTTCAATGGCATCCCATTCAATTAGGTCCAGCCGAATGAGAATTAATGGGTCAACACTTGGATTTGTCTCAATGGGGCTTAAAGTGTTTATCGCATTATTGGAAGGTTCATGCATTGTATCATCAAAATCTCGGACATGGACTTCCTCTAAGTGTTCTAAATAAGAAGGATCAAACTCCTCCTCACTAGACTCTACTATGGTTTCCATTGGATAAAAATCATGCGGATTAAATCTAGCATTTGATTCTTCCATAGTAGGTCTCCATGATGGAACATGCGGTTCACCTACCCATTGATTTATTTCAATTTCTATACTTGGTACATCATTTTGAACCTCTTGACTAGAACTAGATGCTTGATTTAAAGTGGATTCAGTCATTAGTCCTTTGTTTTTGGTAGATGCATATGTATGAATAACATCAATGCCTTTGTCATGGCATGACTCATTTGATAGAGTCTCCCATTCCCATTCATTAGAATCCTCATCACTATGAGATTCTAATTGGAGTATTTGATCATAGACTTTGGGATAATGCTTTTGTGTATATCCTTCTTCAAGATATCCTAAACCTATCTTTTGCTTGGAATCTCGCCATGTGGACTCTAGGGGTTCAATTAGCCCTTCATTCCTTGTACCTAAAGGTCCTTGACCTTTATAACCCATTTTTTGCATGATTGCAAACCCTTTTCCATATTGATGTGTTGGGATGGTTGGATCTTGAATGTGTTTAACATGGGCACTTGATTCTTCATCTTTATATAGCCAATTCAGAATTTCATTGTCTTCTTCATTCATGGCGGATGATGTGCTTGCTCTCACAAAGTTATCATTATACCTATGAGGTAGTTTCAAAGGTTTTCCAAAGGATTTTGGTGATAAGGGTAGATCCATCATTGATAAGGAGTATTCACCTACTCCTTTTTGTTTGATTTTGCATTGTTGATCAAAGTTTTTCATCATTTTATCCATCTTTTGGTAGTGTGCTTCTTTGGTGAACACTTGGACAACCTTTTGTGATAAGGAGTCTTCTTTTGCTTTTTGGGTTTCTTGAAGATATCTTGTGGCAGCCTTGGTAGATTCTTCTTTTTCTTCTTCACTAAAAATGTTATTCTCATTAACCTTCTCTTTTCCTTTAGTCGATGTAGATTGGTTAATGAGTTTTGGAGTTTCTTGAACAAAAATTTCTTCTTCCATCTTTTCTTTTCCTTTCCATAAAGGAATATCCTTGAAACTTTGACCTTGTTTCATTTGATTTGATGTAGACCCTTCAGCATTATGTGGAACCAATGAGTCATTGATAGGTTTGACATTATTACAATACTAGAAGGGATTGAGGTCTCCACTTACCATTATCTCTTTCCCTTGATATGGAAACTTAAGGCATTGATGATAGGTTGAAGGAATGGCTTGTATTTTGTGGATCCATGGCCTTCCTAACAAAATATTATAAGTCAATTTGAGGTCCAATACTTGGCATATGGTTTCTTTTTGTATAGGACCAACTCCTATGGGTAAAACTATGACTCCTCTCGACACTCTTTCTTCATCATCGTAGGCTTTTATGGTTATCTTTTTCTTTGGGTCAATAGCCTCCTCAAAAAATCCTAAAGCTTTTACCAAACTAAGGGTACAAATATTTAGGCCAGCACCTCCATCTATAAGGACTCTTTTTCACCTATGTTTATGAATCAACACTTCTATGTATAAGGGCAGATTTTGGGGATGATTAAGAGACATATCATCTTGCTTGGAGAATGATACGCAATGAGGTGCAATTAAATGCCCCACCATGTTTTGGAATTTGTCTACCTCCAAATTTAGAGGCACATTTGTTTCCAATAAGGCTTTTTCCAAAATATCCTTATGGATTGGTGATAGTTTGAGTAGCTCAAGAATAGAGATTTGAGCGGGAGTCTTTTGCAATTGATCAACCAATTTATATTGTTTTGATGATGATGTGGAAACTTGGTTTGGTATCACCACTTTTGGAGCATTATTAGATATGACAATTTTTGATGCTTGCCCCCTAGTGATCACATTTGCTGATGTTTCTTTTGATTTACCTTTTATTACAACCACATTTATGCTTTGATCTTCTTGACTTATGGTATTTTGTGTTATCATAAGTATGGGAAAAGTTTACTTTCTCATTACCCTTCTTTTGACTTTGAGTCGCATTGGATGACTCACCCTTTTCATGATTCAAAAAGGGGTTTTTATAGGCCGTATGGTCTTCATTGTTTTGAGGTCCTTCAACTTGGATGATGTTGTTATTAATCAAATCTTGTACTAAATTCTTCAATTTCATGCACTCATTGGTTGGATGACCTCTTTTTCGATGGTATTCACAATGATGAGATGCATTCCACCAATGAGGTTTGACTTCAGGTTCATAATTTGATATATCTGGTAGTGTGATAACTTGATTTGCTGACAAAGTTTTTAGTACATTCTCCAAAGGTTCACCCAAGGGAGTGAATTTCATTTTTTTATAGCTGGAGTTTGATTTTTATTTATCCCAAGTCTTATTGTTGGAAGTATTTGAATTATTGCTGTTATAATTATTGGAATTATATGGAGCTTTATTTGCTTGATTGACATTGTTTGAAGAATTCACTCCATATGGTAGAATAAAAGGGGTAGACTTCAAGTTGTGTGACTCCACAACCCCATCATTCACAAGATTTTTATTATTACTTTTATTCCATGATTTCAATTTATCATTGTGATTGTTGGACCCTTGATTGAAATATTTTGGAACATAATTATTATTGTTGTTGTTGTTGTTAGATTTATTGTCTTTAAATAACTTAATCTCCCCTCTTTTGACCAAATCATCTTCAATCTTAACTCCATTTTCAATAAGTTTGTCAAATGTTGGAGGACATTGAAGTTGTAATCGATAGTTCATTTCCATGGTCAAGTTATTGGTGAAAATCTCCATCTTTTCTTTCTTAGGGATAGTTCATGGATACCTTACAAAAATGGTCCTCCACCTTTGTAAGAATCCTAAGAAGGACTCTCCCTCTTTTTTCTTGGTATCGCATAACTTGAGCATCATAATCTCATGCTCAATGTTGTAAGAGTAATGGGTTATAAACTTTGAGGCCAACTCCTCAAAAGTCTTGATTCCTTGGGGTAGTTTTGAAAACCACTCCATTGCGGGGCCTCCTAAGCTTCTAGGAAAGAGTCTCATTAGGTACGTATCATTATGCATGAACTATATATTTAGGACAGAAAATTCCCTTAAGTGATCTTGTGGGTCTATTTTACCCATGTATTTATCATATTTAGGAAAAATGGTGTTGAAGGGAAATGACACCATAACTAGGCTTTTGTCGAATGGAAAAGGACACAAAGCTTCAATTGAGAAGGCTTTAGGTTCAGCCACCTTCTTTAGGGTATCTATTTGGTCTTGGAAGGCCTTGATTTTCTTAGTCATAGTGCTCATTGGATCCTCTAGCTACTGGTTTTGCTTAAGCTGGTCTATATCAAAGTCATGAGGAAGCTTTACTCCCTTATGTGCTAGGTTTAGGAAAAAGTTCTCCCTAACCCTATCTATTAATTTCTCCATAACTTCTAAGAAGTCTAAATCTTGGGCAGCCTTGTCAACTCTTTCTTCAAGCATACCCATTGGATCTTGGTTGGTGTTATTGATATTTCCTTGTTGAAAATTATGTGATGTTGAATTCCTATCCAAGTCGTCAAGGTTTTGTTCAAATAGGTTTGGAAAAAGGTCCTCTTGGTTGTGACCTTGAAATGCACTTTGGTACTCAATTTCATCTTCTTTTCTTTCCACAAGAATTCTATTGCCTTGTAAGGATACTCTATATGCTTGGGATCACGTGGAAACTGACATCCAATAATGGTTCATTTTTGGAATAATCCTTGATATTTAGAGTTGTTGATTTTATTATTGAAGAGATTTAAAAGATAAGATGATTTTCAATGGATATCTCTCACTTGTTTATGTATTTTCAAACACAACAATCACACATTCACTTGTCTCTTTTACCCTTTTAAACACAAATGTTTGATGTATAGAATGTTGTCACAGGTTTTTCACAAGAAAGCACTTCAAGCACCTACCTTAGCACAATTTGGTTCGTAAACATGGCTCTACAAGGTGGTCTTTGCTACTTTATCAAGGTTTTAGTAAGTATTCCATTCAAATAGATTTCAATCTCTCATCCCCCAAGGAGGCTTCCCACACGCACCAAGGTATGATTTTGCGCAATCCGTGAGGACTACTAGAGGAAGTTCGAGAAATTAAGATCCATTTGTCATGAACCCCATTAAGGATATATGTGTTTCATTTTATAGTGGGTTTGATTCTCACGGTGAAAGCAAGTTTTCAATCCGTTCAAATAGATTTCAATCTCTCATCCCCCAAGGAGGCTTCCCACACGCACCAAGGTATGATTTTGTGCAATCCGTGAGGACTACTAGAGGAAGTTCAAGAAATTAAGATCCATTTTTCATGAACCCCATTAAGGATATATGTGTTTCATTTTATAGTGGGTTGGATTCTCACGGTGAAAGCAAGTGTATCCCACTTTGGGCTGTCCCTCTCACTAGCCTTGCTAAGGCAAATTCAGGAGGTGAGCCCACTAGATTTCTAGCATGTTCATTGACAAGCAAGAAATGAACTTAGTAAGACAAGTTTGGGAGTTTGATCCACTCAAAGAGTGAAGAGCATATCCCTATTGTCTTCCTTTCTTCCACACAATCAAATACACATTTGTTCTTTTTCAATCCCTTGACAAGGGGATTCTTATAATTGAAGTGTGAAAGGCATTTCCTACTTTATCCACAGCTTATATCAAGTGAAATGCCACAATCTAAGCAAATGCAAGCTTGAATAGATGAATACCTTGTTCATAGCTAGCATAAGGCTAGGGGCATTTTTGAGAGTATATTTTTTTGTAATTTTTCAACTCACCTTAGGCATAGCTCCATCCAATGTGCTTAAACTCCATCAAGTTAGTCAACACCACCAAACAAAGTGAGGGGAAACAACAATAGAATTGACAAAACAAAGATTTATGTAAAGAACTTTGATCACTTTTAATTGTAAATCTTCAAAAAGAATTGAAGGACTAAAGATCCAATTAAGAGACACAAATTTTCTTTTATAAACATCAATTATATCAAGGTATTTCTGATATACCTGACTATCTTCATCTTGTGTTTGCTCAAGGATAGCTTTGATATGTGCTTGATTCTCCTTCTTTATCCTTTTTGCAATTATCTTTTCCTCTTGATTGTATCTGGATTCTGGCCTCTGTACCTTCGAATGTCTGGGCATTTTCTCTCAAAACATAGAAATAGAGAATTAGAAATCTGAATTTATCAATCTGCTGACAAATTAAGACAAAAATATTTAGGTGACATTGTCCAGCAAATAAGTGATAGTAAATTTTTCTTAAGCATGAATTAACTGTTCTTAGGCGACACTAAACCTTTCACCAAGCGACACAGAAAACTTAATAGGCGTAAGATAATTACTTCAAAGCTTAATAAAAAATAGTCAAGGTGACAATAAATTAACTCAAAGTGAGAATGAATTAATGCAAAGCGTAAGATAAAAGTTCACAAGCGTGAGTGATTTAACCAATTACGTAGCAAAGCTTTACAATAGGTGATAACAGATTGTTGATACGCGACACTTCTTTTCTCATACGCGTGACTTTTTTGTGAAAAGGCTGTCACACTTTGTTGCAGAGGCATGATTTCTTTTCTCCAAGGTGATAATAGAATGTTTACGACAGCATCAGAATGTATCACCAGGCATGAGTATTCAGTGAATAGGCATTGATACAGAGACTGCAAGCATCATTAAATCTATTACAGGTGTGACTGAATGTTCTGTAGGCGACACTTCACCTATTTCCTGCAAAAATTCCACAAAAAATAGCAACTACAAGCATACAAAAATTGATCTAAATGATAAGATTGATAAATTGAGGCTTAGAGCCCCACGGTGGGCGCCATTTTGTATACAAATAAATGTACCTTCATAGAATTAGTGTTAATCAATGACAAATAAATGAAATAAGAACTAAATAGAACCATAATTGAGCAAATATTTCACAATATCAAAGACTAATTGAGCATCCTATGGCTCTCTAATTAGAATGAATAATGAAGCTCTCAGCAAGCTCACTAATGATAGTTCTAATATGAGAATGATGATGATAAGACAATGCTAATGCTAATGCTAAAGCTCACAATTATCAATATGAAATACTAAAATTTCTCTCAAAATGCTTTCTAAATTCAAATTGCAAGAAGTTTGATGCAATTCTCAGATAGGTGGTTGATGAATTATGAAGGATTTTAGCCTTCCTTTTATTTATTTTCCCAATGTGAGGGGGTGTGGTTGCATTTGATCATGGTTGAGTTGGGGTTAAGTCCTTGGTTCCACCCTTTGAAGACAAAGCAAAGTTTGTGTCCTCAAAGCTTGGGACAAGTAGACAAGATGGATGGCTGAGATTCTCTTTCACTTTGAGTGATTGAGATTCAATTTGACTTGATCCATGTGAGTGTCTTTCTTTCAATTTCATTGGTTGATTGATTTTCCTCTCCTTTTAGGTTGTTGAGAGTAATTGATTTTAATTAATTGATTTAATTGATTTTCTTTAGCCATGTACCCCTTGAATGGGTTGAATTAATTTAATTCAAGACTATACAATTAATTAAATTAATTGTATTTTGATTTGATTACACTTGATTAAAATGCTCTCAATTTTGATTGATCTTGAATTATGACTTGATTTTCATTTTGATTGGCTAATTATGCATTGTGATTCAATTGATTCAAGTATGTCCTTAATTTTCTTTTATTTCACTTGATTTGCTTTGAATTATCATTAAATTGCCTTTATCCATTTTTAGGTGATTACAGTATATATATTTTTTTGGAGCTTTTTGAAGCTCAAAGTTGGCAATTGTAAAAGAGAATTTTCTCTCTGAGGAGTTATCTGTGGCATTCTTTCTGCCCTCTGACTTTCTGTAGTTTGTAACTTTCATTGGAACTTTAGATATTGCAAAGGTATTTTGTGACATTCTTTCTATCCCTATGCCTTCTTGTCTGAATTTTCTCTTATTAAGTATAATATACTGGCTTTGTTAGGGAAATCTTGGAGTTCCAGAGCCCTTCTTTCTTTTAGCTTATATGTGTACTATTGTTTTTTATCTGATTTGAGTGAGTTTGTGGGTATACTTCAACCCCCTGTCATTCTGTCTCATTCTTGTACCCTTTTGCTGAAGAGAACGTTTGCTTGCAGGTCATAGTCTGTGTCTTTTGTTCAGACCCCTCTGTGAAACACTTATGCAAGCCTGTTTAGAAAGATTATGTTCTATTAGATCTGAGAGTTTTCATGCTAGTTTGGTTAGTGTATTGTGTTCATTTCATTTTAGTGTATCACCTAGTAGGTAGTTTTCTTTTAGTCATTTCCCTTTCATGCACTCCTTCTATCCCTTTTCCCCTCAAGAATTTACTTTCCTGTCAAGAAGCAAATTAAAGTGATTATCCAAGAAGAACCAACCTAGAACTTGGAGGTCTCATCTCAGTTAGCATAGGTCCCACAACCTGGAGATGATTCCCATGTTATACTAAGTTATCAAGACCAAGAGAGATTGAAACAAGGGTGCAAACTTAATGTATAACAGTTAGGTTCAAGGAACTCAAGAATTTGTATCCAGAGGATCCTGATTTTGGTGAAGCTTGGAAAGCTTGTACAGAACCTATTACTCTAGACAGAACAAAGTGGTTGGATTTCATCATCTGGGATGGTATGCTATTCAGAGGGAGTCAGTTGTGCATTCCAAGGAGTTCTATGAGGGAGAATCTGATCAATGAGAAGCATAGTAGAGGATTGGCTAGACATTTTGGTTATGATAAAACCTTTGCTCTGGTTAGTGAGAATTATTACTGGCCATAGTTGTAGCAAGACATCAAGAATTTTGTACAGAGCTACAAATTATGTCAAATGGAAAAAGGATTAAAGAAGAATACAGGGTTGTATCAGTCATTACCTGTACCAGAGAAGCCATGGGAGGATATCAGTAAGGACTTTTTTCTTGGTTTACCAAGGACTTAGCGGGGACATGATTCAATTTTTGTGGTGGTTGATAAATTTTCAAAGATGGCACATTTTATTCCCTGCAAGAAGAATAATGATGTTTTTCATGTAACAAAATTGTTTTTCAAAGAAGTGGTGAGACTACAATGTTCTGATTTCACAGGTGGAGGTTCATCTTAGTCATATCGGCCTACTAGTTGAGTTTCATTGCCATATCATATGTATCAGTGAATTTATTGAGGTTTTTGGGCACAAAATATTTGAGCTCAATTTTGAAGGCCTTAGAGGCTCCAGATCATGATCAACCCCCAACTGACTTGGGCTTGCGCTAGTTAGGCACTGTAGATCAGGTCTTGCCATTTTTGAAAAGCAGTTATAATAGAAAAATGGAGCTACGGTAAGAAAGTTATAGCCTTCAGAAGTTGGGGTACCTAAGAACATATTTTGTAATTATTTGGAGCTGACACTATGTAAAAATAAATAAATAAATTCTTACAGTAGTCGGCCTTAAGGGCTAAATTTTTGGAACCTTCTCGGATAGTGGAAAATTGCCTATATAAGTAAGGCACGTAGTGTGTTCGAGGGCAGTTTTGGGTAGATCTGGGTAATGATTCAAGGCTTTGTCCTATCGAATATTGTAAGGGAAAATTCCCATGTGGATTTGGATATTATAATTCTGAATATTTGTAATTCCACACTTTTGGAGATAATAAGAAACCCATTTTCTATTTTTGCAAATTGTTGTTGTTTCGCTATTTTTGTTATGTGTTTGTGGTATTAAGGGGAGCACCCTTCATCATATACCCATGAATATGTTTGAATTTGCTTAAAATCAAGGAGTTGACATTGAAATATAGAATAGGAATCAAGGATGCCCTCACAAATGCATGGATCTATGAAAACCACTCCTAGATCTTCAATGTAGATATGCTTGATAATCACTTGTAATGAAGGAGAAATGAATGTGGATGAAAGGAATGATCATCTTTCTTTATTGAGAATTCCTCTACTTGGCCATCATGGGAGAGAAAAATTAATCAATGAAGAAGATATCCTTGGAATTGACTTGAATGAATTGGAGAAACTAGATCTTGGTGTTGGACTAACTGCCAATGTCTCCCTTCGGGATTTGTGACATGGTTTGACAACCTCATGTTCCCTCTATAAGTCTAGTGACTGTATTAGGCATTAACTAGTCAACCTTTTAGTGCAACAACAACCACTAGTTGTAACAAGTGGTATCAAAGCTTGGCCACAGGTTCAAATCCTGTCGGGTGATGTTGAGGGGGGGATTGTTGGATTAACCACCAACATCCCCCTTCAAGATTCATGACATGGTTTAATATCCTCTTGTGTATTCTATAAGTCTAGTAGTTGTATCAAGCATTAACAAGTTGATATTTTGGTGCAACAACAACTGCTAGTTATAACACTTGGATGATTTCCTTCAAATATTGAATCCAATTGCTTAATTGCCTTTAATTGCTTGATTGCACTTGATAGCTTGAATGCCTTATGAAAACTTGATTGCATAATAGTGGATGTGACAATGAGGAGAGAAGGGATTTTTATATACTTCATCCATCATTTCAAGATTTAAAAATAAGCTAGTTTGACCACGAGATCTAATTTCCCACTAACACCTTGACATAGGGATTCAGACCAAAAAAGTGCGGGAATAAAATGTTTCAAACATTTTTTACCTAGGAGAATTAACCCAAATTTGCATTGGGTGTTGGTATGGTGGATAAGATGTGGGAAAGGGAGAGATTCATGTTGAGCACTAGGACCAAGCATAATAGACATCAGATCTCAAAATCACCAAAATGGGGCTTAATAGAGCATCCAATCATGGGTGCTAACTTTTTAGGACACTACAGATAATATACTCAAGAAAATTTGGATTGCATAGGATACTAATCGTACTAGAAATTGAATTTATTGTAGATGCAGAAAAGGCTCAGTGGTTCAATACATGTGATGAAGCAAATGGAACTTTGTGTTTTTGGGTTTCTCCTTGTTCACTCATTCATATTGAATCTTTGAGTACTAATAAAAATTTGGACAAAATTAGAGAGTATATTTGGAACTCAAGATTCAAGGAGGCATCATATGTTGGAAAATGAACTCAGAAGTCTATGTCCAAACAATTTTAACACAATCCAAGATTCTTCACAAAATTGAAATTAGGAAGGTTGTACTTAAAATAGTGTGGAATTGAAAAGAATGTTGAACAACTAATATTTTGTTTAAGCTAAGTCCTAAATATTTAGTATTTATTTCTACCTTCTATTCTACTAAGGGTGCACTTAGGACTCAATTTACCATGCCATCCTCAGATGATTTTTCTATTTCTCTAACATTGGAGCAAGATAAGCTATTCCAAATGGGCATTTTAAAATCCTATAAGTCACAAAAAAACATAAAGGGAAAAGGAATAACAATAAGCATAAGAAACATAATAACAACAATGAGAAGGATCAGAAACAAGTTGCCCCAAAAATAGCTAATGAGACCTAATCTTCTAATGGTGTGAAGCCTAAGAAACATAAGGTCAAATGTGCCTTTTGTAAAGGATTTGGTCATGATGTGCATAAATGTTTGAAGAAATAAATTGATCACTTGACACACATTATTGAAAATAATAATATCAATGTTCAAGAATTAGTAAAACTAAGTTCAAGTGAGGGGTCTAACAAGAATAAAGAAAACAAGAAGGGGAAAGGAAAGGGCAAGGCCCTAGTGGGTTCTTGACTCAAATGCCTCACACCACATGGATTCATCAAAGGTGAACATGTAAACATAGAGCCATGTTCTATGCTTTCTATTTTGATGGGTGATAAAACTATTGTTGAGGTGTGTGGGAGAGGCTTTGTTGATGTGGGGGAAGGAATATTTTATGGAGTTTTATGTGTGCATTCATTATTGTTTATAGCTAAATATAGACCTCTTATTCAACCATAGACTTCAACATAGTCTTTACTCATCGGCCACATATGAAAATGAATATGAATTACTCATTTTTCACACCTGTATGAATCGACCTATTGCCTCCTATTTAGGTGGGGTTTTGAGTAACTCTCAGAATTGAGAGTCCAACAACCATAGACCAAGCTCTAAAATGGAGGATTTAATGCTAGGAAATGAATGTAATTAAAATTAAGCTAGAATGAGGATGAAATATTAATCTAAGAAACTTGTAATGAAAGAAGCATTAATCTAAGAACATGGTAAGCAAACTAAATTAAGCATGAAAATGCATCATTATACTACGAAAGGAAATTAATCCACTATGCAATATAAAAATAGCTTAGAATTCAAGAGATTAGATAATAATTCGACAGAGTTTTGATGCTCAAAAATTGCCTCTTCAAATGAGGAATGAGAGGGTTCTAATATAGAGAAGCCCAGGTGGAGATTGAAGAGTTTCTTGTAAAGAAACGGTCGACCCTTCATCTCTTTGGTGGGAGGTAAAACAATTTGGAGAGATTATTTAATTAAATAAATGAAATATGGCCACATGGATGACTTTTCCAATTACTTGAATAATTAAATTCAAATGAGGATATTTCATTTAAAGAACTAAATATTATTTAATTCCTCCTAATGTGTATTATCTAAAAGGGGTAGAATTAATTTAATTAGAGTGCTAGGACTTTATAATTAAATTAATTAATCATAGGGTTTATGTAGCCAATAAATGTCGATATTTAGGAATTAAACATAGCATGTGATTAATGCAAATTTAAGGTTTTCTGCATTTGACACTAGGTCAAGTAAAGTCAATCAAGAGATAGAATTGCCTAGTACAATAGGGCTTTGATGACGTAGAAATTTGAAGAAATGAGACTAAATGCACCAAAATTGGTTAGGATCACAAGATGCCAATTTTGGGGTATTACATTTTTCCCCCCTTTGAATTGATGTGCGAGCAGCGCGTTGATTCAAAGAATAGTATGATGTGACAGTTGATGAGGTTTTTAGGATCATCTCCAGAACAGAGCTTAACCCTCAAAAGTCAAGGTTAGATTGCCAAGACATCGATTAGATCGATTTGCAGAACCATCTCTGGAATGAAGCTTGATTCTCTGAAGTCTAAGTTAGATTGTGAAGACATCAGTGAGATTACCACTTTAGTAAGACTGTCCCCAGAATGAGGCTCAATCTTTAGGAGTCAGGGTTAGATTGCCCCAATACCCATTGATTAAATGATAACTGATGCAGATTTTCAAGACTATTTCTAGAATGAAGCTTAGTCCTTTGAGACCCAGGTTAGATTACCCAGATACCGATGAAAGAGTTTTTGAGAGCCATCTCCAGAATGAAGCTTGACTTTCAATAATTAGGGTTAGATTTCCCTAATACCTAATGAGATTCTGAGAACCATCTCCAGAATGAAGCTTGATTCTCTGAAGTTGTGAGTTAGATTGCTCAGATACCTAATAGATAGATGACAAGATGCAAGGCACAAAGATGCCCCTAGTGATGAGATGCCCCGAGCAATGAGGAATTTAGATTTAGATTAGATTGATTTAAAACTGATTCGAAAAGATTCAATGATGCAATCATCCTACCCCCTCAGGAGAGAAATCGATAGATGACACGTCATAAAGGTGATTAATAGTAACAGATTGCAAATAGAGATAAAATCAGAGATCTAGAAGAACTGAGGATAGATGATAGAAGAATTGAGAAGATTCAGAAGCGATCTGGAATGATTTGGAGGTTCTGCTAGCTAATTTTAACCATGGTTGACCAACATTGATTAGAGTTGACTTTTGATGAAAAAGATGGAGTCAAGCAAATGATGATGCAATGAGATTCTGGAAAGAAAATGACATTAGAAGGTTGACTACATAAGCGTCCAATCATGTTGATCCTAGAAATTTAAAATGCAATTTTGAGCTATTTATGAGTGTTAGATTTCAATTTTGATCCCAAAAATGGATTCAGAGTGGTCGATTTAGCCAAGGGTGAAGTTTTCATGCAAAATGGAGCACTTTTGAAAATTAGGTCAAAACCTATATAAGGCCTAGAAGGGTCATTTTCAATTCATTTGTGCCCTTCGACTTTGAGAGATATAGAGAGCTCTGAGCAAAAAGGAGAACATGCCAGTGAAATTGCATAGACTCAAGTGCTCCTGACAACATAGCTGGCCGATGGACTATGACCCACCTATGAGTAGTCGAAAACTCATCTTGTATTTCAATTTTTAACGCTTTGTAGGAGATTTAGATAGATTTTAGGGCATGTTTAGGAATTTCTCACCAAAGTTCACATGAGGAAACAATTTCCTTGTGTGGGCCTAGAATGTGTCTTGCACGAGGAAAGACCCAAAGAGGGCTTCCTCGCATGGGGTACCTTCATGAGCTTGTGTGAGGTGGCTGTCGATGTCATGCGAGAAACCTTCCTCAATGATGATTTCTTGCATGAGTTGAGACAAAGTCTCGCGTGACAGCCAAATCTCACGCGAGGATCCTACTTCCTCACATGGGAAACTATTGTAGATTTTTAGAGTATTTGCCCAAATTTGCATAAGTTCAGCCAAGTAGAGCATCTGAGAGGCATGTTTAGGATAGGTGAAAATTTTCAATTGCTATTTTTGCTTTGAAAACCATCATGATTGAGATACTGATCATATGTCATCGCTTGCATTGCAAGTTGACTTCTTGGACATTGTATTTCGATTGCACCACCTTGTCATTGGTGAGCTAATGTGGTGTTTGGATGATGCAGAGGGCACGCACATCGATGGATTAGGATTGTCATATTTACATGATATACCTGACATCCAAGTAAATCATAGGTTACTAGGTGCACTGGTTGAGTGTTTCCACTTAGAGATGAACACATTTCATTTATCGTAGGGGGAGATGACAGCCACCCCAGAGGATATTTATAGGATCTTGAGAGTACCATTCCACGTCCCACGCATGGAATACGATACTCAGTCAAGAGCAAGTATAGTGGCGCTCAGAGAGATCTTCCAGGATGATCTAGTGATGGGTCGGGCCATCACCTGGAATGATTTGGTCAGCCAGTATGGTGTTGGACACATATTAGCAATGGTACTAGCAATGTTCATGGGTTGCTATTTGATGCCAGATAGAGGGCAACATGGACTAGAGTGTGGTTGGGGTAGGATGCTACAGAGGATGTTACAACAGCCACCTGTGAGATTTGGATGGGGCCAATGCATGCTGGCATAGATGTACCATGAGATGCATGAGATTGTGTATCGGGGCTTGTGGAGCATGGTAGAAGGAGTGTTCATGTTGTAGATATGGGTTTGGGAGCATCATCCCATATGCAGGCCATTCTTTCATGATATGAGACAACCTCTAGAGCCATATATCTATAGATATGGCAAACCTATGACTCAGCCAGTGTTGGGTAAGACTGAGCAATGGAGGGCTCATATAGATGACATGGTGGTAGTAGTATGGTGACCATGGGTAGTGATAGAGGTCTGGGATGATGCTAGGCATGAGCTTCCATATATGTTTTGTTCATGTCCCTTGATAGGCCACACTATTAGCATCATTGAGCAGTTTCCATTATCATGGGTCTTGAGGCAGTTTGGTAGGCCACATGACATATCTCAAGAGTACTGTGGATATGCTCGCTTCATTGATGAGGTGAAGAAGGGTTGGATGGTGAGGCTAGACTAGGGGAAATGTATGATAGAGGCACAGGTGGCACCAGCTCGATGGGACTATATGGTAGTTGTTACTGATGGGGGGATGGTTCCAGCATACAAGGATCATCTATTGGCACATCCATTCCCCTGGTTCATAGATCATGTTGGTATGGGCCACTAGGCATAGAAGGTGGTGTAGTCACCACCATAGCAGTAGTAGGTGGCACAACAGCAGTAGAAAATACCACAGTAGTAGGTAGTGCAATAGTAGGTAGCACAATAGGTACCCCAACATAGGACTAGGCAGGTAGACATTCCTCCTAGGTAGATGGGTACATATTCTAGTGCGGGTAGTAGTGGGGGCCAGGAGAGATCTACAAGGTAGAGGATAGGGGATACATCACAATAGAATCCTCTTGATAAGGAGGCATAGGTTGAGGACATAGTTATGTAGGATCAGGCTACATAAGGACCACCCCTAGGAGATCAGGTCACTCAACTACAGGATGCGCTACGGAGGAGCCGAGAGAGGACGTGACAGGTATAGAGGGAGTAGAGTGATCATGACATATAGATTTCCATCCAAGATACCTAGGTAGTAGAGAGAGATCAAGAGATCAGGGAGTTGTAGGAGACATTGGTGAGGGCTTAGATAGAGACTCGAGATGAGGCTGCCCAGTCAGCCTATTACTATGCAGTATATGTAGGTGCGGTGCTAGAGGTAGCAGACCAGGTTCTACAATTTTTAGAGTATGTTGGAGTGCCATTATTTCCACAAGGACCTTCACCATAGGGACCATCTTAGGTTGATGTGCCACCCCCTCCACCTCCTCTAGGTGGTGATGGTCAGAGTTAGATTAAGATCTTGATATATTGTAGCCCCATTTTTGATAGACTGTTCTCGAGTAGCACCATTGTTTTGTATACTAACATTCAATCAATAAATATATATGAGCTCATCTTTTTGGTATCATTGTATGTGTCATATATTACTTTCATGTTGATATTTTATGAGATGTTTCCTATATGATTAGATGCGTAGATATGAGATGCACATGGTTCCTTTATGAATATGCAAATGAATGTACATGTATTTTATTGGTATGTATGTATGCAATGGAAAATGCAATGATAGATAAATGAAATGTATGATTTGATTTGTGCTTATGATGGATGCATATGTATATGAACATGTAGGTGTAGAATCTATGCATATGATTTTATGGTAATGCACTTTGTTAATGCAATATATATGGTACTAATCATCTCATGTAGGATATCGCAATATACAATAGGTACTAACAAAAAGAATGTTTTGAAGATCAAAAGTGAAGATCAAAGACTTGTGTAGTCAAGATGAACTTAGGATGTGAGATGAGAACCCTCGATGAATAATTCTAGAAGAATACCATGAAGTGAGCATCAAAATATTGTCACCATGCAAGTCTAGAATGAAAATGCAAGCCTAAGCTAGATGCAATCCCTAGGACTTGGTTTTTGGACCCATTAGATAAGTATCATCATAGAATTTTTAGTATCAAATGAGCATAGGATGTCATAAAACCCTCACTAACATTGCAATCATGAGAATATGAACATGACATTAGTCTTAGATTTGTCGGAATGAGGTGTAAGAATTAAGGCCCAAGAAGCCAGAATGACCTGAACACGTATTCCTTTTGATTTAGCAAGTTAACATAAGCATCAAAGCACAGTTTCTAGAATGACCTAAATGTTCATTGCATACAAACACACCAGACATGTGAGAGTTCCTCCTTTTTCTAAGTGAATGATAAGCATACCAAAGGTGCTCGCGGTGACCCTTACGTTCACTTCGCAGGACGAATGTTAGAAATTTCTCTTGTAGCAGAAAGAAGTCACTCAAATAGACAAGGAGAAGAACCAACCTCACCAAAGTTTCCATATAAAAGGAGTTGAGGTACACATGGCCATCCAACACGAGATGAAGACTCTCATAGTGGACACCCCTCATATAGATTCATTAGATCATTGGAACTAAATCGGCAAATAGAAAGCAAAGAAAAGATCATGCCCCCAATCTTTGCTTCTCTCGGTCAAGATAGACATCTTAGAGTTGCTCGAGGAGAAATGATAAAACAAAAGAACAAGCACACAAGGAAAAGCTTAGCATGTCTCAGAGAATTACAAGTTTAGTTTCAGTTTTAGTTTGTAGTTTAAGTAGATTGATGTCAGATTGGAAGTATATAGCACAAGAAGTCTCAACAAGATGGCAATAATAGGTAGACACAGTGAGGATCACTGGTGACTAACGCGAGAAAACATCTCAAGGAAAAATCAAAATGCTAACAAAGTATCAGCAGGTAGACATAGTGGGAACCACTGGTGGCTGATACAAGAGATCCTCAAGGAGAGAGATCTAAGAGTGAACAAAACATCAGCAGGTAGATGCAGTGAGAACCATTGGTGACAAATGCAAGGAAGATCCTCGAAGAGAGAGATCTGAAAGCTAAGCATCAATAGGAAAACATAGTGAGAACCACTAGTAACTGATGCAAGGAATCTCCTCCAAAAGTGAGAGATCTAAAAGCTAAGGATCAGCAGGTAGACGTAGTGAGAACCACCAGTGACTGATGCAAGGAAGATCCTCTGAAAGTGATAGGACAATGCCTCCTAGACCAGGAAGGTGCCCCCAAGTATGACCAGTTTCAATCCATGTAGAGTCAAGTGTAATCTCAAAGGTAACTAAGAGAAAATGCATGAGCTAGCAAACTAAAGCAGGAAATGGAAAAGCAAACTAAAGCAAGAAAGCAAGGAGCAGCTGTACAGAGCCAAGCAGTGCTGAAATAGGTATAGATTTGTGGAACAAGAGGTGCATGTTTACCAAGTTTTCATCATCTTGGCAGAGATTCTATTTTTACTACCATGACGCTTGTTTGCCAAGTTTCATCAATGGCACATTTTTTCTTTTTCAATTTTTTTTATACTTTTCTCTTTTCTTTTCTTTTGTATTTTTTAATTTTTCAATTTTTTTGTAATTTTTTGTATTTTTTTATTTTTCAATTTTTTGGTATTATCAAGGTGCCCATTTACCAAGTTTTCACCAGGATAATAGATGCATCAAAGCACCTATTTACCAGGTTTTCACTAAGATGATCATTTTTGTAGGACATTTTGCAATTTTTAGGATTTTTTCAGAATTCAGTATGTACAAGGAGCATGCAGAAGATGTCTTAACTATAGAATCATTTTAGATGTAGAGCATTGATCGGTTCTTTGAGCTATTCTCCTTTAGTAGTAGAGATTTGATAGGCACCAAACCCAAATGTTGGAGTAATAATATATGGACCAAGCCAATTTGGTTCAAACTTTCCCTTTTGGATCCGCTGTTGTTGATTCTTGGGGTTCTCTCTCAGGATGAGATCACCCACTTGGAATTCCCTTGGTCTGACCTTCTTGTTGTAGCTCTTAGACATCCTCTTCTAATATCCTTGGAGGTGATTGAATGCCACTTGCCAATGTTCATCCAGTAGTTCTAGCTCTTATAGTCGAGATATTCTAATATCATCATCAGTAATGAAGCCCTTAAGAGAGACTCGCAAGGTAGGAATCTCGACCTCAATAGGCAACACAGCATCCACTTTGTAAACCAAAGCAAAGAGTGTGGCCCCTATCAATATTCTTATACTTTTGCGGTAATCCCATAGAGTCAGATTAATTTGGAGGTGCCAGTCTCATCCAGATTTGTGAACTGTGCGATGCAGGATCTTGAGAATCATCTTGTTGGATGCTTTTGCCTGTCTATTACCCTCGGGATAATAGATGGAAGACCAGTGCTGAATGATTTTGAACTTAGTGCATAACTCTTTTAGATCCTTGTTCTTAGACTGCTCCCCATTGTTAGTGATTATTGAGGAGGGTACACCATACCTACAAATGATGTAATTTAGTATAAACTTGGCTATAATTTTTCCATCAGCTATGGTCAGAGGTACTGCCTCAACCCATTTAGTAAAATAATCTATAGTAGTGATAATGAACTTGTTTCCTCTCAAGGAAGAAGGATGCATCTGACCCACAACATCAAAGGCCCATTGCTGAAATGGCCACAAACTGATGAAGGGAATGAGCTCCTTGGCAGGAGCGTGAATCAAATTTCCATGTAGCTGACACTGTTTGCAAGATTTGGCATATTGTGTAGCTTCCTTTTCCATATCTGACCAATAGTAACTAGCTCTAATAAGCTTATGATCCAATGTCAAGCCGCTCAAATGAGAACCACAGATGCCTTCATGCACCTCAGCTAACGCACACTTAGACTTGTCAGGTTCTAAACACCTAAGGAGGGTACCATCTAGACCTCATCTATACAATTCGTTAGCTACAATGACACATCATGAAGCACTGTGGATTAGGTGATGTTTCTCATTCTGGGTATAAGTATCCAAAATGATCTAGTCATGGAGGTAGGAGTAGATATGATGGTAGCGGGATGAATTGTGTCCAATGACTGAATAGATCATCCTAGATTCAGGGGCATTGTAGGCTGGGTAGTGTAATGTTTCCACCAAGAATTCATGTTGGAAGTCATTTTCTGGCATCTATAGCATACAGGTAAGAGTAGCCATCGCATCATCTACTTTGTTATCTACTCTCAAAATCTGCTAGAAAATGATATGTGCAAAGTATTCTCTTAGATCATCGACCATCCATTTATAAGGCACCAGTTTATCATCCTTTTTTTGATAAATGTCATTGACCTTATTGATGATCAATTGTGAGTCTCCAAAGACTTTAATTTCATCTACTCTCCATTCTATGGCTATCTTCATGCCATTTATTAGGGCTTCATACTCAACGATGTTGTTTGTGCAAGGAAACAACATCTTGTATACTTTAGGTAAAGAATATCTTTGTGGTTTGATGAACAATATCTTGGCACTTGACCCCTGTTGGGTGAATGATCCATCGAAGAACATATTCCATGTTTGATGTGTGAGAATAATTATGGACTCATCTGGAAACTCAATGTTCAATGGTTAATGATCTTTGAGAGGAGCTTCTGCCAACTGATTTGTGATTGCTTGTCCTTTGATGGCCTTTCTCTCTACATAATGTCGAACTCAATGAGTATCATGACCCACTTTGCCAGTCTACCCGTGAGGGTAGCTTTGTTGAGTAGATACTTTAATGGATCAATCTTAGCAATGAGTCTTGTGGTGTGAGAAAGCATGTAGTGTCATAGTTTTTGTGAAGCAAACACCACTGCTAGGCAAGCCTTCTCTATGATAGAATAATTTGTTTCATATGAAACCAGTGTTCTGCTAATGTAATAAATGGCTCATTCTTTTCTATTCTGATCTTCTTGAGCCAATAGGGCACCCAAAGATGTATCTGTAGCTGAGATGTAAATGATGAGTGGCTTCCCATGATGGGAGGAATCAATATTGGTGGATTTGCAAGGTATTGTTTGATCTGTGTGATCCCTTTATCACAATCTTCATTCCACTCATAAGTCACACCTTTATGTAAAGTCTTGGTGAATGGTTGTGACTTGTTTTCTAGTTGTGCAATGAAGAGCCAGATAGACTGAAACCAACCTTGGAGACCTCTCATTCGAATGATGTTGCACGGTGGAGGCATTTCCATGATAGCTTGAACTTTCTCAGGATCTACCTCTATGCCTTTAGCAGATATGATGTAACCTAATAGCTTTCCAGAAGTGACACCAAATGCACACTTTTTTGGGTTGAGCCTCAAACTAAATTGTTCCATTCGATCTAGTATAGGACCTAGATCTGCAAGATGTGCCTTTTGTTGCATGCTCTTAGCCAAAGTTTTATCCACATAGTCTTCCATTGTTTTGTGTATCATGTCATGAAAGATAGTGGTGACAACCCTTTGATATGTAGCTCCAGCATTTTTAAGTCCGAAGGGCATGACATTCCAACAAAAATTTCCCCAAGTGCATGTGAAGGCAGTCTTCTCTTGATCTTCTAGTGTGATCTTTATCTGATTGTAACCAGAGAAACCATCCATTAGAGAGTACATTTCATAGCCAGTCATCATGTCCACAACCATGTCAATGTTAGGTAATGGGAAGTCATCCTTAGGACATGCTTTATTTAGATCCCAAAAATTTGTGCAAACTCAGATGGATTTTTCATGCTTAGAAACTGGAACAATATTGGAAATCCATTCCGCATAGTCAATGGCTCGAATGAAACCAGCTTTGAGAAGTTTTTCTAACTCCACCTTGACTAGGAGTGCCACATGTGGATGCATCTTATGAAGCTTTTGTTTAACAAGCTTAATGCCTAGTGTAATAGAAAGGTGATGCATGATCATATTAGGTTCCAATCTAGGCATATCAAAATAGGTCCATGCAAAATTGACTTTATTGCTTTGAAAGAAACTAGTGAATTCTTCTTTCTCTTCTGTAGATAGTGACTGTGCCAAATGAATGATCTAAGGTGCAACTTTCATGCCCAATTTCACTGGCTAGGTTGGTTCAATCAGTACTGATGATTTTTCTTGAAAATGAATTGGAAGTGTATCAAGTATCCCATCCTCGGGTGCCTTAGAGAGGTTTTTACCCTCGGATACATCTTTTATTTTTACTTTTTTCGGCTCTAACACTGCCACAATTTGGTTTTCACCATTAGAGCATCTATTATTTTTTCTTTTAATTTTGTGATTGAGATACTTGATATCATCCTTAGTAATGTTGACATTGTCTTCACTAGTGGAGAACATTATAGGTTTGACGGTGTTAAGGTAACATGCAAGAGTATAGTCATTCTGGAACATAAGGACTTCACTAGATGGATAGGGAGAGTTCCAATTGATGAGCTCAGGATGGTGGAGTGAAAGAGAAGTGGCAGGTTTGAGTGCATTCATAGTATAGCCATCAAAAGTGTGGATAAGCAAGTCAAGACCTAGAGCGATCTCATCCAGAGGTGTGTTCAAGTCCCTTCAAGACCTCACATCAGAAGTAGAGGTTATGTTAACATTAGTGGAATCACACTCAGTTGTCCTAACACTAGACCCTTCACCTACTTCAAGAAGGTTTTCATACACATGAACAACATCTATATCTTTATCAAAAGTTTCATTGGACAAGGAATCAAACTCATACTCATGCGAGTCAGTCATGCTGGATATAGGAATTCCATCAACACTTGTTGTACCATCTGACTCATTTTCATCTCTTGTAGTATTGATGATTTATTGAACTTGATCTTGTTCGAACCTCTTTTGAAAATGTGGTGGCATGTACAGCTCACCTACATAATTAGGATCAGTAGTTTGCATTTCTATCAACCACTCGTATATCAGTGGGGTGGCCAAGGTGGTGTCATCAAAATCACTATCATTTTTTGTTGTACTGACACGTGGTACAAAATAATTTGGTTCTACAAAAAATGTAGCAAGATCTTGAGGCATAGGATAGGGAAAGATATCCTCATTAGAGTTTTCCTCTAGATTTGCAACTGTGGTAGTGTCTTCAAGTTCTGGCTGGAATTCTAGTTCTGGTATAAATTTGTTAATCCCTAAATGAAACGGGATTTTCTTGAAGCCTAGACCTATGGTGTCTTTGGTTCGATGACATGTGTCTTCAATTGGTTCAAGTAATCCATTGTCATTCACCCCTATAGGGCCACTCCCTTTGTAACCAAAGCGCTTCATGATTTTGAAGGCTTCACTATATGGTTCTTATTCTAAGTCACGAGCTAGAATGGTTGTTTCAAATGTGTCCTTTCCTTTATAAACCCAAGCTATAATAGCCCTGCCCTCATCCTCATCTTCTACTGGCATTGTGGCCCGTACAAAGGCACCATCATAGACTATTTGAGGAGAAATGATGGAAGGTTTATTGCTCTCAGAAGGTATCCCATAGGAACATGGAGATGGAGGCAAAGCTGCTAATAACAACATAGGTTCAATTTGATATCCCCCATGCATGTATCTTTGAGTTTCAGAGTCTGTTCCATTTATTTGAGTTTGGCATTGAAGAATTCAATAGACTCTCTGTTGGTTGGGACAAAGCTATCAATAGATTATGTGAGCGTATTGCAAGAATAGTCCATATTGGCAGGTATTGTTACTTCTGCTTCGTGGAACAGGAGCTTGATACATTGATGATATGTAGATGGAGTTTCCTGCATTTCATGAATCCATAGTCTTCCCAACAATATATTGTATGCAAGGGGAATATCTAGAATTTGACAAATGACATCCCTCTCAATAGGTCAAACTTTGATTGGCAGCACAACCAGACCTTTGGATTTTTGTTCTTCTTCATTATATGCCTTGATGGTGATTTTCTTGCGGGCATCTATGCAATCTTCATCATAGCTTAATTGGGTGAGCAGCTTAGCAGAGAAAATATTAAGGCCAACACCATTATCAATGAGGATGTGGTGGACGCATTTTGGTCCTATCGTGACTTCAATATGCAGAGGGGCATTGTGCGGATGGCTCAGCGAATGGTCATCTTCTTTGTAGAAACACAGATAATGAGGTGAGGTTAGGTGACCCACCATGGATTGAAACCAATCAAGATCCAAATCTTTTGGGACATTTTCCTCAATGAGGGCTTTATCAAGAGTTTGCCTATGGGTAGGCGAAATCTTCAAAAGCTCAAAGATAGTGATCTGAGTGTTGGTACGTTGCAACTAGTCTAGGATGTTGTAATTAGCAGCACTAGGCATGGGGACTAATTTTGAGTTCTTGTTGGTGGGGCCAACAACAACTTTATCCATAGGTTGTTTTGGTGCAGATGTAGGAGGCTCGGGGCCTTTAAGAACAACCTTCGCATGAGATCGGGTAACAACGTTCACACAATCCTGAGATTGTTTTGGTTTGGAAGAGTGAGACATGGGGCCTCACAGGACAAATGAAGTCTTAGGGCTAGGAGAATCCTCGCTCCCCTTGATGGTGATCACATCACAATATTTGACCTCAATAGGTTCTACCATATTAATGACATTGTCATTGGTACTATATGTTTAGTTGACCTTAGTGTTGGCATTCTTGGTCTTAGAAGATTCACCCTTCTCATGAGGAGGAAAGGGGTCCTTAAATGCCTGATGATCTAAGTTCTTGTTATGACCACTCACAACAATATCACCATTGTTGATAAAATCTTGGATCTTATGTTGAAGTTGAATGTAGCTAGAAGTTTTATGACCCTTGTTTTGATGATAATCATAGTATGTGGCTCCATTCCACCAAGCAGGTTGCGGTTACGGATCATAAGGACACAAATTTTCTAGAGGAGTGAGTATTTGGTTTTGCAAGAGAGTCTTGTAAACCATGTCAAGGGGTTCTCCTAGGGAAGTGAACTCACGTTTGGGTTGAGGGATCCAAGGTTTGTTTCTAGAAAATCTAGAAGGTTGTTGAGTATCTGTCGTAGCCTTTTGAGTGGCTTTGGCTACTTGCATACTGGAGGTAAGGTTGAAAACAACCTTTGAAGGTTTTGGGATCACATTGTCAACAACTCCATCATTCACAAGATCCCAATTTTTGTTGACAAACTTACCTTTTTCTTTGCTTGAGGAGGAAGACCCCTGTTTGTTATCCTTGTGCAAAGTCAGCTCTCATTTCTTAACCATGAATGCTTCTATCCTCACAGCTTGTTTAATCATATTATCAAAAGTTAGGAGGCCTTGCAGTTGTACTTGATACCCAAAGTCAGGGACAAGATTGTCTAAGAAGATGTCAAGATTTTTGGACTTAGGTAGTTTGCAAGGATATTTTGTATAGAGTTGTCTCCATCTCTAGAGAAATGCCAAGAAAAGTTCCCCTTGTCATTGTTTCAAATTGCAAAGATCTTAGATATTAACTGGATGCTAGATATTGTGTGAATAGTGCTGTAGACATGGAAAATTGGCAAAGGCTTAAATCGATCAAAAGGTGCATCAAATCATCAAAATAGCACGAAAAATTGATAAATGGAACAAAGGAAATTCAAATCAAAGGAAAATTCAATTAAATGATTAAATGATTAAATAAGGCTTGAAAAGGGGAAAAACACTAAGAAATTGATTAAATTCAATTAATGACATAGTTGTTGAAAGCAAAAATAAAAAAGAACCTCTTACCCTTCATGGCTAAATTTAATTACTTTAATTAATTAATAAATACTAAAATTCCCTCAACAAAGGAAAAAGGAGACAAAATGGACACAAATCACTCACTTTTGTTGAAATGGTCCAGCCTTTTGAAACCATTTAAATGTTTGTCCCCCCATTTAGGGACAAAGCAAAGCCAATTGACCTTACCCAAGCATAACCATGGTTATCTCACTCTACCCCCTACCCTTGGGAAAATCTTATAAATAGAAGGCATTTTGAGGCATTATTTCATCCACTTCATATCTTTGAATTGCAGCAAAGCTCTTGCAATTTGCATCCACATCACTCACTTAGCAATTTTCATTGATAATTAGCTTCAATTGTTGATCATTTTAGAGATTTTCTTATCAAATAGAGCTAGAATTTGATAATTAGATCTATTTTGCATATCATTCTTAGTTCATTTCTCATAATTAGAGTGTCACTAGTGAGGATTTGCAGCTGAGAGCCTCACTTACTACTTCAATTTAGAGAACCATGAGATATTTAGATTAATTTGTGCATTATTTAGATTAGTTTGCTTTGAATAGTGTAAATTCTCTTTAAATCTTGTTATTTCATGAAGGTGTAAATCACTCACACACAAATGGCACCCACCGTGGGGCTCTAGGCCTCAAATTTATCATAATTTCCAAGTTATTTGCAAAATTTAGGCTAGAATTACATGATTTTGCTCACTGTTTGTAGGTTACAGGAAAGAAATCACGCCTGTCGGTAAAGAAATCACACCTAAAGCAAAGAGATGTCGCGCGCGGAAATTAAAATATCACCTGGAGTCTGAACGCTCACGCTTTTTAGACCGCAGAATCACGCTTCTGGAGAAAGAAATCACGCCTGTAGACATTAAATTCTTGCCTCACGGACAAGCAGCTGATGCCTTTGGCTATTTAGATGTCACCTGGAAAGAATTAAAAGCCGCAGCCGAGGAATGATTTTCCGCCTGGTGTAAAGGGAGTTTCCTGCCTTTCGCATTTCTTTTGTCGCTTTGAGTATTTTAAATGTTGCTTTCAATTAATTAAATGTCGCTTCTCTGAGTTAGTTTGTCGCTTGAAATAAAGAGTTCACACGTTTGTTTAATTTGATATCGCACTTAATTACTTTAATCTCGCTTGAGCCCCTTTTGGTGACGCTCGCGGTTAAAGTAATTACGTCTTTATTAAATTAGATCTCGCGTTTAGAATGGACAATGTCACCTAGTTTAGCATTTATATTGTATCAGAGTAATTGCTGTTGTCGCATGTATTAAAGATTTTACGCGTTTGCAAAATTTAATATCGCACTTGTCTATTTTAATCTCGCTTGAGCCCCTTTTGGTGACGCTCACGGTTAAAGTAGTCACGTCTTTGTTAAATTTAATCTCACCTGTAGTCTGGATGATGTCGCCTGACTGTATTTTCTCTATTTTGTCAAAATAAGGACTGTATGCTAACTTCACTATCATTTTTTTTGTCTCAGGTACAGGCTCTGTCACATAAAAGTGCTCAAAAAAAAAAAAATTCTTTTTTGCATGCAAAAAAGAAATAAAAAAGGACATCCTATTAGAGTATACCTTACACCTTTTGGATTTAATTTGCAAATATTTGAGTTCAAAATAAATCAAGAGCATAATCAATTTGATCATTTTAAGCTTTTTGATTTTGGTTTCTCCTCACTTTGTATGAATTTGTGTTGACTAACTTGTTGGTGGAGGGAACGTTTTGCTAAGGTAAGAGAAGGATTTAGAGAGAAAATGAGAAAATCTACTACTTAAAAATGTGCCTAGCCTTTGCTAGCATCGTTTGAGGTATTTTTCTCATCAAGCTTGCACATTCCCTTAGCTTGTGGCATCTCAAAGTTCAAAACATAGTTTAATCATAAAAGGAAAAAAAATAAACACTTCAATTCTAAGAATCCCTTTGTCACGGGGTTGAAAAAGAACCAAATTGATTGTGAGTGTTTGGGATAAGGGAAAAGAAATAGGGATATGCTCTTCACTCTTTGAGTGAATCAAATTCCCAAACTTGCTCTACCAAATCCACTTTTCATGCTTTCAAATGAACATGTTTAAAACTTAGTGGGCTCGCCTCCCGAGATTGCCTTAGAAGGGCCGGTGAGAGGGACAGCCCAAAGTGGGATACACTTGCTTTTGCCATGAGAATCCGACCCACTATAAAATGAAATGCGTGTATCCTTAATGGGGTGCACGACAAAAAGGATTTTAGCTCTTTCGAACTTCCTCTAGTAGTCTTAACAGATTGCGCAAAATCGTGCTTCGGTGCGTGTGGGAAGCCCCTTAACATACTTGGGGGATGAAAGGCTAAGATCTATTTTGAACGAAAAACTTACTACATAACGGTAAAATAGCAAAAAACTACCTAATAGAGCCATTTAAAAGCCAAATTTGTGCTAGGTAGCTTGCTTGGAAGTCTTTCTTGTGATCAAACCCATGGAAACATTCGAGAATATACACATTAGAATGATCTAGGGACATGGTGAACTATTGATGTGTGTGTTGAGATTGTCTTCAACTTTTCAAACAAGAAGTTCCAAAGTACTTGATCAAAATACAATTAAATTTTTAAATCTTAAAAAATTGATCAATACCATTTACCCATTCCAAACCAACCCAACCGGATTGAAATTCACGAAGGAAGTTTATTTGGGAAACAAATCAACCCTATTATGGAGCATAATTATCAAAGTCAAGATCAAGATCTCCATAGGAATCAAAGCGATGAGGTTTCTGAAGATGATGTTGTTGAAGCATCCCAAAGTCCCGTGTTTCTGGAAATAATGGAATTACTTTTGAAGTGGGATAAAGACACATATTTTCTAGCTTTAGCTCAAGCAGGAGCTAAACTTCCTTATAATTATGACACATCAACCTTGAGAAAGAATGAGGAAAACCAAAGAGATACATCATATAAAATGCCATTATTAATATCAAGCTATTCTTTTCAAAGTGATGAGGTGTCTAAAGATGATGTTGTGAGAGCATCCCAAGATCCCGTGTTTATAGAAATAATGGAACGAATTTTGGACTGGGATAAAGAAGCATATTTCCTAACTTTAGCTCAATCAGGAGCTAAGCTTCCACATAATTATGACACATCAACTTTAAGAAAGGCTGAAGAAAAGCAAAAAGATACTTTATCTAAAGAGCCATCATTAAGATCAATTTTTCCTTTCCTCTATGATGATGGGTCATCCATATCTTCATCCTCCTCACAAAAGGAAGCATTTAAGAGTGATAAACTTATCTTGGATCAAAGGAAATTGCATAATCTTCCTATTTGTGATCAAGATAATAAAGAATATGGAGTGAAAAATACCGCTCTCAAGCAAGATCTAATTCAAAAACCTCCATATAGCAAGAGTAATCCATTCATCCTTTGTCCATCTCCTAACAAGGTTTCTCCCTGGATGACTTGTACACCTTTCATCCTTCATCCATCTCCTGAACCTCTATCTAGCAAAGACCCTCGCATAGCTAGCATTCCATTCATCTTGCAGTCATCTCCCAAAGCTCCACAATTATCCAAAATTCCTCCATCAAAGAATGAGCCTAATGATGACACTTTTCCCATTAACTATGTCTACCCTCAAGGGCTACCTCTAAAAGAAACCCAAGCTAACTTACATCTTGCTGCAGATTGTTTCCATGCTTCAAAGATCTTAGAACCCAAAGCTTCATGTGCCTCAATGCCTATTATACCTATTCAAGAGGATCCTACACCATTCTTCCAAACATTCCCCACACATATCCAAACATCTACCTTATCCTTAGAAGTGGCTCCATGTCAAGAGGATAATCTAAAAAGAAAAGAAACAAATAAAGATCAAGATTATATACAAACTCCTCCCATATTTGATGAAGGTCCCATATCCCTTGAACCTTGTGATGATCCCCTTGCATCCTTTCATGTCTTCCAAGATGATATCCTTTCATTCCAAGAACAAAGTACCCTTCCAAGTTCCATATTTTCTCCACTTCCCGAGCAAGATCAAGATATCCCTTCCATCACTTCCAATGAGCATATTGAAAATCAAGAGCAAAATACCTTCACTACACAATTCAAAGATCCTTGTCAAGATCAAAGTATCCCATCATTTCCTTGTCATATTCCTCCATGTTCACCTCAAGAAAACATCATTCTTCCAAATCCCTTGCAAGATAATAAATCCCTTCAAGCTTCAGTTGATCCTATCAAATGTGTTCCTATCAAAGCTACTCATGAGCCTATTAGTATAAAGATAAATCTTAAAGATGAGAACATTGACGATGGAGCTCCTTCCAAAGATATTGATATCCCTTTCACACCTTATATCCCTCCATTCAAATACAACCATATACCTCCACTATCCTCCAAATCCATTTTGGGTGCCTATGTCCCAAAACAAAAGTCTTCATCCCTTCCATCCATACTAGGTCCATATATTCCTCCATCCACCATTCCTATCATCCCCAGTTATCCATTCACTTACCCTACCATGTATCAAGATCAACAAAGACACACATACTTGAAGAATGTCCAAACACCAATCCATATGAACCATCCATATTATTCCTATTCATCCACAATTCCTAAGTCTTTTGGAAGCAATGTTGATGTGCAACATAAAACTCATAAATCCAAGAATCCAGATGTGCATAAAAATCACAATGTCCCATCTAATCGACATGTGAATGAAAAGAAAAATGAAATATCCAAAAGGCCGCAAAGGTCCACAAAGCAAAAAGAAAAAAAGAAAATGTGGGTTCCTAAATCCCTCATTGAAGAAATGCATTCAAAAGCATTCCAAAAGGAAGAAAAATCAAAGAATATGTGGATTCCCAAGTCATTGTTGAAGGACTTGCACACAAAAGAAGAATCAAAATTGACATTCAAGCTTCCAAAGGCTTCCATTCCATATCCTTCCAAACATCCTTCATCTCCTTACATCCCAAAATCCACTACCTCAAAAAAATCCTTACCTCCATCATCTATTGTTCCTCCATCATTCCACAACTCTTCAAAGTGTGTGTCAAAGTTGATCTTGCCAACATTTCCATCTTCAACACACCTTCTTCTTATCCTCACATTCATTTTCCAATGCATACTTTCCATACTTCCATCCCTCTTATCAATATCTTTGAGCATCCTAGTCATACCCATGGTTTATTATAGCATATCTTTCAGAGGAGCATTGTCCAAAGATTCTAATGTTGGGAAAATATTGAAAAATACAAAAAAAGAAAAAAAGAAAAAAATGAAAAAAGAGAAAAAGTGCCTTGGTGAAAACCTAGCAATAGGCACCTTGGTAGCAAAAATAAAAAGAAATAAATCTAGGGTGAAAACCACTTCTTGTGGCACCTTAGACAAGTACCATGATGAAAACCTGGCAAACAGGCATCATGCGTAATTCTTCCTTCTTGCACTCTACACTTGGGGGTAAGTTTCATCCATGCCATCTTCCATCTTCCTATCATTTACCTCACTTTCATCCATATTTCCTCTATCACCTTCATCTTGACAAGGTTGAACACATCCATGAGCATTGAGTATCTCGACATCCGTTATCCTTTCCATCAACTTATGTACTTGTTGCATCCATGTTACCCTATCATGATCTTGCTTATCCCAAATTCACCTCCATTATTCCATTAGCTTTTTCATAATCCCAAAACATCCCTTCATAGCCCCCATCACTCCTTTATCATGATTGTGTTATCTTATACACATCTTACCCAAATTGACCCTTGGTCTTGATCAAGATGAACTTTAAAAAAAAAAATTGTTATCAAAAACTTCTTGACATGTCCACTCTTTTGGATCACTCCTTTTCATGGCAGCAGATCGTTATCCTATACACTATCTAGCCTTGCACCATTGGCTTTCATGGCTTGTCCAAAAACATGCTTCACATTGCTATATCATTTTGTCCTTAGCTTGGGTACTCTTGAGGAGATAGTCCTATGGGTCACATTCACATACTTCTTCCATCATAGCCTTTCCATCTCTAATCCATCAGCTTGAAAATCTATCCTTCATGTCCTATATCTTGCTAAGACATTGGGGGAAAACCAATGTGATCTTGTTTGATAGCTGGTAAAAAAAAAGGAAAGCATAAAGTGCTTTTGAGTTGCATCTTGCATAAATCAAGCTTCGGTAAAATCTTGAAAGTTTGTTCAAGTCCAACATTTTTTCTATCCAATTGGGGCATTTGATCTTAATCAGTGGATTTTAGAAAACAAGCATGAATTCACATGAAGCAAGGCATTAAACTTCAAAAGGATTCAATAGTACAATATTTAGTCACATCAGAGAGGGAATTATCAGAGTTTCAAAAGAGAGAAGAAGATTTTCATGAACCTTTGATGGATATCATTGTTCACTAACCAAGCATTCAATTACCACAACTTGATCCATGAGCCTTCATTGACTTTATTATTCGGGATTAAAAATTGACAAAACACTTTAAAAAGATCAGAATACTTGGAAATACTTTTTGAAAATCATGAAACAATGCAAAACACTTGAAGCTTTCTTTTGATGATCTTTACTTACATTGATTTTTATCACATCTTTTTAGCTAATCGATGATGTTTCGACTAGATTGGCGATGATGGAGACATGATATTTTTCTTGTCTTTGAGTGACTATCTTGAGGGATATCCAACAACTTATGTGAATTCATCTAATGACATGGTCATCAAAGAACCATCGAGGACTTTCATATAGGGTGGAAGGTTGACCTTTGCTTGTTTATGCAACATTGAATTTGTTGAAACTGGTATTCATACTCTCATAGTTGGTTTATTCGACTAGTGTGGGTTGTACTAGTTCAAAAAGGAGGTTACCAAATGCGATAAAAAGTGGTATTCATATCATCATGTCAGTGGGCAGTGGTGATTGTACTTGCTTTCTGGTTCCAAAGTGCTCAATGATGAAAATTTATCCTCAAGGCATTTATTTGCTAAAAGCTAGTGACACTTAGCTGCATTGCATTGCATTATCATGGAAGGTTAATTGCATTATCATGTTAGATTAATTGCATGCATTTGTTTGTAGTATTTTTCCAAGGGAAAAGGGGGTTCATTCAATTGAAATCTTGATCAATCATAAAATGGGTCATTCAATCAAGAATCAAAGAAAGTCCATAAATCATAAGTGTCCATAATATCAAAGATCCATGAAGTTTGTCTAATCAAAGATACAATGTCATCAAAGTGATACATCAATGTCCTGATCAATAACTAAAATATCATGATACAATATCAACAAACTGAAGGAGCTCCATAATCAATCATCTCAATAACCTATACTCTAGCTGGGTCAAACTCATGACTTAAGTCCAAATATCTAAGAAGCTAAGGTTCGTATATATATATCATTTACAGAAATGTGCCTGTTTCACAAATCAAGGGAATCATATCAGTATTTTATATCAGTGAGTCATCTTACGTCAATCAATCCTATCAAAGTATCAAGCAATCACACCCAGTACCATTTGTTCGTGTCTCTGTGTCCTGAGAATGAAGCAGCAGTATCAAATCATATCGGTTTTCACACTGATTGATTTATCCCATATCAGTTTTACTATCTTATGAGATTGACAAATCACATTCATTGGTACCATTATCCTATTATAATCACTTGTTTTGCTTAACTACAACAGACCTATCTATCTTGGATGTGAAAATTGCAAGTCATGGCATATCATCAATATTTTTCAGAAATCAAAACATATTCCAACTAATCAAAATCTTTCAAATCAAGGAATCAATATGTTTTATTTCTGAGGGGGCATCAGAGTATCAAATGGGCATCACATCAAAAATAGTTATCAGTATCATATCAATATCGTATCATATCAGTATCAGTATCATATCATATCATATCATATCAAGTATCATATCAGGAGGCAAATCAATTGCATATCAATTTCATATCAAATCTGCTATCATATCAAATCTATCAATGTATCAGCAATCAATCAACTCAGGACCTTTATCAATCAACCCAGGACCTTTATCAATCAACCCAGGACCTTTATCAATTAACCTAGGACCTTTATCAGTGAACCCAGGACCTATCATCAAACCAGGACCCATACCAGGACCCATATCAGATCAGTATCATATCAAAGACATCAGAATCATATCAGCACCATCATCAGAGGTACATCATCGTCATCAGTAAGTATATCAATCAGAACGATCAGAGGCATATCAGAACCAGGACCTGAATCAGATCATCATACTAAGGGAATCTTTGAATCGATGTTCTTCGCACATCGATCCAAAGAGGGGCATTTGTAGACATGGAAAATTGGCAAAGGCTTAAATCGATCAAAAGGTGCATCAAATCATCAAAATAGCACGAAAAATTGATAAATGGAACAAAGGCAATTCAAATCAAAGGAAAATTCAATTAAATGATTAAATAAGGCTTGAAAAGGGGAAAAACACTAAGAAATTGATTAAATTCAATTAATGACATAGTTGTTGAAAGCAAAAATCAAAAAGAACCTCTTACCCTTCATGGCTAAATTTAATTACTTTAATTAATTAATAAATACTAAAATTCCCTCAACAAAGGAAAAAGGAGACAAAATGGACACAAATCACTCACTTTTGTTGAAATGGTCCAGCCTTTTGAAACCATTTAAATATTTGTCCCCCCATTTAGGGACAAAGCAAAGCCAATTGACCTTACCCAAGCATAACCATGGTTATCTCACTCTACCCCCTACCCTTGGGAAAATCTTATAAATAGAAGGCATTTTGAGGCATTATTTCATCCACTCCATATCTTTGAATTGCAGCAAAGCTCTTGCAATTTGCATCCACATCACTCACTTAGCAATTTTCATTGATAATTAGCTTCAATTGTTGATCATTTTAGAGATTTTCTTATCAAATAGAGCTAGAATTTGATAATTAGATCTATTTTGCATATCATTCTTAGTTCATTTCTCATAATTAGAGTGTCACTAGTGAGGATTTGCAGCTGAGAGCCTCACTTACTACTTCAATTTAGAGAACCATGAGATATTTAGATTAATTTGTGCATTATTTAGATTAGTTTGCTTTGAATAGTGTAAATTCTCTTTAAATCTTGTTATTTCATGAAGGTGTAAATCACTCACACACAAGTGCTAGAGGAACAAATTAGCAATCTCATCAAAAGACTTGATACTAGTGGGTAGTCAAGAGAACCACTCCATAGCTGACCCACCCAAGCTACATGGAAAGGGATGCATGAGGTAAGTCTGATCATCTATGAACTCCATGGATAGAGCACCAAACTCTCTCAAGTGATCCTGGGGATCAGAGGTACCCAAATATTTATCATACTTGGGAAGTTCTACACCATTGGGAAAAGGTGGCATGCGAAGACTTTTATCGAAGGGGAAAGGATAGATGTTTTCCAATGTGAATTGTTGTGCTAGTTTATCCTTATCCTTCACAAGTTGACTGATTTGGTCTTGCATGTCTTGAACCAACTTTTGCAGCTTAGCGGTCTCAGTTTCCTCTTCTTTGGCCACAAGTGTCTCTACTTTGTAGGCTAGGGGTAATTTGGCCCCTTGTTTGGCCAGTTCTAGAAAGTATTTCTCCTTTTCTTCTATAAGGAGAATTTCCATCATCTTGAGAAGACTTTTATTGGCTTTCATGGCATCTATGTCATTTTGGGTTATCTCCTCATTATCATTACCAAGAATTTAAAAATGCTTGTGGATTGATATAGATGCTGTTCATTTTGAGATTGATCATGATGCTGGTCATTTCGAGATTGATCATGACTTTTGTTGTATTCACCCACTTGAAATTGGTATTGTTCTTCCATCTTGTCAGTGCACAAGTGTGTAGTGTGCAAAAACTTGTACAAGTGTGTGTAGTATGCCGAGAGGTCATGTGGATAGGGTCGATAGGGTCAAGTTTAGATGGTGACCTTTCAGAGTTTTTCTGGTCTTCAAACAATGGGTTATGATGTTCTTGAAACAATAAGTCAAGTTGTGTTTGAAACAATGAATTATAATGCTCCTGGAACACTAGATTCTGATTCAGATTGATATCTATGCAGAATGAATGTCTAACACAAGGTCGACTGATAGGAGATGAGCATCGAGATGGGCTCTCTTTTGAGGCAACTAGTGAGGTGGAACATGAGGATCCCTCATAGCACTCAGATTGCATGACAGGTTCGGAATGACCTCTTCCTTGATTGCGAGATCTACCTCTACCTTGTCCAGTACCACGTAAGGGGAATGTGTTGCCACTTCTAGTTGTAATAGTCATAGACAAAGATTAAGTGATGAGAGAGGAATTAGGATTATGCTCAGAACTCTATCTCTGGGATAGAAAAAAAAGGTGATAAAATTGAAATGTACCCAGCATGAATTATCGAGAGTAAGGCTAGAACAACCAAGATGTGACTATCATGTCACAAGGTATAAGAGCATAGTAGGAAAGGATAGACAATAGAGAGACAATAAGATTTTAAGCAGTAATCATTTGGTTCTCAACCTGAGACACCTAGTTTCAGGTAGTGGACAATAGGAGAACAGGCAGACAGACCCCAGACAAGAACCAGATCAGATAGGAAATTGATCAGCTGATAGGAATAAGCTCATTTTTTTAAAAATCAGGAGACAGTCTAGCATAAATAAATGTTGTCTCGCATAAGGAAATGCTAAACTTCATGTGAAGATGTGTTGTCTCGCGAGAGGAAATGCATAGGAACCTAAAATCTCACACAGAAAAAGACCAAAGTTTGACATAGTTTTTGAGATAGAATCAAATTTTAAGACAACGAAAACTGTTCTTTGGCAACATTTCCAATTTTTTGACTAATTTAGGATAGTTTTGAATCAGTAAGTCTCAGTTTGAATGTTTGAAATCAAACATTTACAAGCATAGAATTTGGACTTAACAAGCAATAGTGAAGCAATCAGTAGTCAAAAATAGTTCCACCAAGGACAAAGCAACTTGGCAAAATCATGAGAGTCTTGACAGGTTTGATCATGTTGGATAGTTTAAGACTCAAAACAAACACTCAGTTATCCCTACAAAGAAAATAGTAGAGAAGACAAAATTTGTGCCTCACAACTTATGTACATGCGTTCACCTCACACAATTGTGTCACCCCCTAGAGGGCACCCCTATTTTTGGTGTTTCCAAGGACTCAATAATATATATTCAAAGGTTACCCTTGAAGTAGGGGCCAGTATCATAAACCACCTTCAAACATCTAGGTGCATGCCTATGGTGAGAATCTAGGGGAGAGATTCTTCCCCCTCCCCACGCAAAGATTATGTCTCCTTTCAGAGGTGAATCGGGTAGGCAACTAACTAAGAGAGTGTTTAATAGGCTTCTATTCACACCAACCTTCAATGCCCCTAATACAAGGCTAGGGCCTCTCAGCCACATCGACACCTAAAAGTTGTACACCCCCACAAGCAGGGCTAGGAGCGGCACTACTCAGTACAACAAATAGAGCTTTCTCAAGTTGATAGTCATGGATAAAGAGAAAGAAGTTAACATGGATTTGGAGTCTTTAGACTCAACAAAGCTACTTTATTATAGTGAGGTGGAATCATTGGCAAAAGGTGTGTACTCACTTGGGTCATTCCCAGAGGTTCAACTACTGGCAGGCCCTCTAAAGGTGACACAGACTTGGCTTGGATTCAAGGGTCAGCATTTCTGATTCTCTCAAAGAGAGAAGAGGATAATCCTCTACCTCTTCACCTTACCCAAACACACTAGACATGTCTATCACTGAGCTAACCCCTCTTCAACCAATCCACAAGATTTTGGGTTTCTAATTCTCTCAAAGAGAGAAGAGCATAATCCCCTAACAAATGGACGTGTTAAAGATTTGTTACCTTTCCTTGCTTCCCCAGGTATCTATCATGCTAGAAAAATATAGGTCTCAGATTCATCCATGGGCATCACTTCCATGTAATGAAGAGCTTGTTACCCTATCCTATTATCAAGACCCTTAAGAAATCTTCACAAGGCCCTAATTAAACTATGTGAATAAAGCAGTAAACAGACATAATTTTTTTTTTAAATAGCTTCGACAAATGTCCTGCAAGTAAATTGTTAGTAAGTATGCATAGTTATGTAGTCTTTATCAAATGTCCTACAGCCCACTGTTATGTTGTATCAAAAAAATAGAGACGTGAAAAATCATAGAAAAGTAGTAACTATCAGAAAATAATAACAGGAAAGTGTAGAAACTGAAAATTTTAAAACTTTGATATCAGGACTCACGCGAGGAAATGCATAGTCCCACACAAGAAAACACCTTTTTCGCATGAGGAAATGCCAAAGACAACAAAACTTTACACGACACAGTGGGAATCTTCATGTGAGATTCTGTACCAGGGATGTACAGATGTACAAACAAAGTGTAGAATTCTGAAAAAGTTCAGAATTAATGAGGCCAGAAATTAATTTCTACCCCACGGTGGGTGCCAAAATGTTTATAGCTAAATGTGGACCTCTTATTCAGCCATAGACTTCAACATAGTCTTTACTCATCAGCCACATATGAAAATGAAAATGAATTACTCATTTCGTACACCCGTATGAATCGACCTGTTGCCTCCTATTTAGGTGGGGTTTTGAGTAACTCTTAGAATTGAGAGTCCAACAACCATAGACCAAGTTCTAAAATGAAGGATTTAATGCTAGGAAATGAATGTAATTGAAATTAAGCTAGAATGAGATTGCAATATTAATCTAAGAAACTTGTAATGAAAGAAGCATTAATCTAAGAACATGGTAAGTAAACTAAATTAAGCATGAAAATGCATCATTATACTAAGAAAGGAAATTAATCCACTCTGCGATATAAAAATAACTTAGAATGCAAGAGGAGAGACAATAATTCGACAAAGTTTTAATGCTCAAAAATTGCCTCTTCAAATGAGGAATGAGAGGGTTCTAATATAGAGAAGCCCGGGTGGAGATTGAAGAGTTTCTTGCAAAGAAACGATCGACCCTTCGTCTCCTTGGTGGGAGGTGAAACAATTTGGAGAGATTATTTAATTAAATAAATGAAATATGGCCACATGGGTGACTTTTCCAATTACTTGAATAATTAAATTCAAATGAGGATATTTCATTTAAAGAATTAAACATTATTTAATTCCTCTTGATGTGTATTAGCTAAAAGGGGTAGAATTAATTTAATTAGAGTGCTAGGACTTTATAATTAAATTAATTAATCATAGGGTTTATTTAGCCAATAAATGTTGATATTTAGGAATTAAACATAGCATGTGATTAATTTAAATTTAAGGTTTTTTGCATTTGACACTAGGTCAAGTAAAGTGAATCAGGAGACATAATTGCCTAGTACAATAGGGCTTTGATGATGTAGAAATTTGAAGAAATGAGACTAAATGCACCAACTTTGGTTAGGATCGCAAGATGCCAATTTTGGGGTATTACAATTATCAACTAATCTCCTATCAGTATATCATCACCACTCACATGGGTTCAAGAAAGCGAGTTTCCTAATTTAGTGATAATTCATGAGTTGCATATTGATTCTATAGTTGCATTTGGGAGAGAAGATCATCAGTCGTGACTTTATCTATTTTATAATTTTGTTCCTGATCCTCCTTTGTCTATTTTTATCACTCATTCTAATGAAGTGAGTGACCTGTGGCATCAATAGTTGGGCCACTTAAACTACCACTAATTGCATCAATTAAATCAGTATGACATGGTTACATGATTGCCTCCAGTTTACTTTTCTAATGGTGTTTTTGAGGGATGCATTCTTGGTAAGAAACTCAAAGATAAATTTGACAAAGGAAAATCTTGGAGAGCTATAAAATTTTTGGAGTTGGTACATAGTGATTTGGTTAGACCATTTCCACATCTATCTTTCAGTAGAGCCCAATATGATTCAACCTTTATTGATGATTTATTCAAATACACTTTTGTATATTTTCTCAAATAAAAGTCTGAAGTCTTTGATGCATTCTAGGACTTCAAAACATTTGTAGAGGAAATATCTAGGAAATATAACATAGTTTTGTGTACAGATAATGGGGGGAATATATCAATAATAGGTTTGAGTAGTTTTGTACTTTACATGGCATTGAATTGTAGCTTATAGTTCCCTACAGTCTTCAACTGAATGAAGTTGTGTAACATAAGAATCAATCTTTGAAATAAATGGCCAACTATATGATACACTTCAAATCTTGGACACCATTGATGTAGGAGCATCCATGAAGACACCCAAGGACATGAAGAAACCTATTGGTCAAAGCATGGAGAAGAGCAAGAAGGAATCCCTACAAGTCAATTGGGAAGTCTTGAAACCTATTATGGTTTTATGCAATGATCAATATAAAGAAATTGGTAAAACTCCTAAAGGGCCTAATAAGGACCTTAGGAGAAAATGATGTAACAATAAGTCATTAGAGCTCCATTTGATTGGATTGGTTTAAAGGTCTAATTTTCATTTAAAATTAAGTTAGAATTTGAAAATTCAAATCCTAACGGATAGTTAGGAAAAGGTGGGAAATAGAGTTTAAGGTTGTTTAGAGAGTTTTAACACTTCCAACCAAATGGGATCAGTTTGGGAAGTTAGGAGAAGCTATTTGAGACTTGTTTCAATCCAAGTTGTTAGAGGTGAAGAGTGTGTACGGACTAGTTATCAAATATGCAGGGTTGTACAATGTTTTAAGAAATAAGAAAGAGTTTATTGCAAAGTTTTGTCATTTTCTCTAATGTTTCTTTAAATATAATAATTGGATAAATTTATTAGATGTTTTATAAATTTTTTTGAATCCATTTTAAATTATTTTGATCAAGTCTCAAGCCAATAAGGCTGACTGTTCCGTGATAGTCCTTATTTTGGCAAGGTTTCAAGCAATGGATTAAAGGTTCATCCCAATGTTGTGTTTACTGTGATTGGGGGATGAATCATAATAGTATATATTATTGATCTAACCATTGATTATGCAAGGATACCACTAATTTGCAGGATGATCACCGGAATGAAGACTGATTGCATGGTTTTTGTGAAGGAAATGGAGGTATAGGAACAACAGTGAGAGTTATACCTTCATGAGGGGAATATTTGATGATTTTCAGAGTGTTTTTATGCTTATTTAATGGTGAAAAAACTATTGGTTTGGTCTAGAAAGACTTGGAGAGTATTGTAGTTTGAGAAAACCCTTGTTTTGAGGGCTTCGAGATAGCCATATTGGGGGTTTTGTGTTTAAATTAGTCAAGGGGGTTATTTGAGTTGGTAAATATTTTCTTTGAACCATATTGAGAGATTTTTGAAATCCTTGAGTCTTGGAAGTAAGTCTTGTTAGCACTTTCTTTGTAAAATGGTCCATTTTTATACCTAAAATAGGGGCTCAGTGTGAGTTGGAGTATTTTGCTCCGATGTAACCTATTTTAAGTTTTGGATATGTTAAGGAAGGCTAAAAAGGGTATCTGAATACCTTATTTATTTGTCTAGTGTTTTGAGACACTTGGGTGAAAAGTTCATTTTCCTTTTGTTGGAGACCTAGTAGGGAAACAATTAGGCCTAGTAGACTAAAAAAGGGGTTTGGGGTGTTGGGTATTGTATAAAAACCTAAAAATTGTTGAATAAACCTTGTAGAGGTCATAAATAACCATCTTGGTGTTTGGGGAAGTGTGTGAGTCAGTGGTGTGGTTTGGGCTATTTGGAAGCCTTGGGGTTTATGAGGCCTAGTGAGAGCTTGAACCTTTGAAACTTTGATCAATTGGAGTGGGAACTCCAAAAACACCTCCCACCTCTACATCAATTGGTATCATAGCCTAGGAGCATCCTAGGCTGAGAGAGAGAGAGAGAGAGAGAGAGAGAGAGAGAGAGAGAGAGAGAGAGAGAGAGAGAGAGAGAGAGAGAGAGAGGAAAAATTTTGGGGTCTTTGGTGTACTTAATCCTTTGTTGAGGCCTTGGAGTGTCCATTTCCTCCTTGAGTGTTCTAGAGTTGATCTTTTACATTGGAGATGTCAAAATTATAAGATGATGGGATCTCTCAGAGGGTCACTAATGGAGAACTTTCCAAGCTTGTGAAGGAGCAAATGGCAGAGAAAAAAAGGATGAGAGCAACCCTTGAACAAGAGAGAAGGGAGAAGATTGAGAAGGACAAGGAGATGCGATCCTTGATTGGAAGATTGACTATACTTGAGAAGAGAGGAAAGAGAAGGTTAGAAGATACTAATGAATGTGAAGATTAGGAATAAGAAGAGATCCCTTTGAGAGAGGAAACACAATTAGATACTTCTTGAGCATCATTTTTACACTAGACAATGACTAGGAATTTGCATGAACAAATTCCCCTCTTGGAAGAATGATGTAAATCAGTCTCAAGGTTCCTTTTGGGTTGGGTCTCAACTTCTTAGATATCTCAATTGAAGATAATTGTGAATCTATTCATGAGGAGGCCTTTTCTAGTTTGATCTTCGAGGGACTGTAAAATAATCTTAAAACAAACAATCTTTCTTTCTTTTTTTATATTTTTTGAGTCTTTAAAGTGAAAGCAATGTAAATTTAATTTAATCTACTATGACTGGTTTCTAACAAAGGAGCAAAGTAATGAGAGAAAGGTGACAATAATTTGAAATAAAATTGCAAGAAGTAAACTAAAGGACATAAACCAATGTTGTGTTGCCTTGCGAATTAAAGTACCAAGAAGATGGAGAAAACCCACAAAACATAGGTCTGAATGAATTAAAATCATGGTTTTGCAGATGCAATCATCAACAGAAATAAATGTAGATGTAAGATATGTCAAAATTCATCAGATCGTGAAGCCACTGTGAATGTGCACACACATGAGACAAATTTATCTTGAAGCACTGGAGAAAAATCTTCCCTACAATTCATCACAACAAAGCAATGCAGCAATGATAAACACCATACTAATATAATCACAAATCAAAATTACCATACAATCTATTGGCTCTTTGAAATAAAGGAATGAGAAAACACACATTCATAAATTTCACAAAGATATCAGAAAATATCACACCACGATTGAAGCACCAATTGTAAGTATTGTATTGCAATAATAACCGACCTTAATTACATTATTTTCTTACAATGTATAGAGCTTTACTCTTTAGGGAAAAAAAATTAGCAGCTAGGGTTTTGATAGCCCATGAAACTTGAAAATAAATCCAAAACTAAAGCTTACTGAAAGAAAACTATCCCTAAAACAAATCTAAGCTATCTAGCATGGAATTAATCTTCATGCATTACAATTATGGAGCAAAGGATGCATTAAAAAACTCAAAATCTACTCTGGAACTTCTCCATTTCTATGCATGTTCTTCTTTTAAAACTTGGAGTTCTTCCCTTTATTCCTTGTCATAGCTCTTCTTTATAGATCCAACTAAAGGATACCCCAAAATCATGCAGAAATGACCCTAGAGAAGTGATCAATATAACTGAAAATCTATTGTAGAATACTAGAAGTTGTTGGCGGTGATAGCCCAAAAATTTCAGATCTCAACCCTTGCTCTGAAAAAATGAAGTTGAAGAAATGACTAAGTGTTTGAACACCCCATTTGACAAAATTTCAAACGTTCAGAGGCCAAAAAACTTGAAAAGCTAAAAGGCCAAAAATATTGAAGTACAAAATTGACTAACTATCAAGAAATTTTTTCCTCCATGCAAAAATTGGCTAAGTCCAAAACTGGATGCTTAGCGACTTGGGAGTATCTCTGGATGTGCCTTATGGAGCCTGTCTACTATCTCCTATATTTCTTCAAAATCCACCATTTGGATTATTTTTAGATGTTCTTGTTGCTTCTCTTTGAAGGTGACCAACTCATTAGCAAAGCCCCTTATTTCCTCTTCACGAACCAACATTTTTTGGATCTCCTTTTGATAAAACATTTGTTGGAGGTCATCCTTCATTTTAACCCCATTAAAGATATCTAGGTACTAATGTACAATTTATTTGATTGGATGCATCATTTTCTCATCATCATCATCATCATCATAGAGTTCCAAGTCTAAACCTTCAAAAAACTTATGCATTTCCTCAACCCAGAGCATTCCTTCATCTCTTTTCTTATCAATCTTACCCAAACATTTCTAGTAGACCTTTACAGCTTCAGTAATATCTCTGATCCATTCTTCAAAATTGTCCAGATCTGACCCTTCATATATCTTTACCAAAACTTTGAAGATTTTCTTCCTTATTATCTTGAGATCATTGAGAGCCTTCTATTATTTGAGAATTCTTTCCTCGAGACCATCCTCTTCACACATTAAATCCACCAATTTGGTGATCTCTTTAAGAATACCCCTAAAGGGTCTCAAAATTGATCTAAGATCAGTCCTAGCAAACTCTTCAAAATTGGCCTTCAAATCGGAACAAACATGAATGAAAGAATGTGAAACATCATCTAGAATCTCATAGGCACCCCTTTTCTCCCAAATAGCCTATAATGAGGCCTCAGGGTTACTAGGATCAATGAGACCCATCGTCTTAAGAATGAATCTCTTCATGGCTTTAATTTGTCCCATTAAATCTTTTATCATTTCCTCATCTTTGTCCATGAAGCCCAATGCATGCTTCATCCCTAAACTAGCCACTATTTTGCTACCTTCCCTTGTTGGTTCCCCTAGGTCCACCTCTTAAAAAACATAGTCTTCTGGAGTGATCTCAGCCATACTAGTATCCAATGTAGGTATGGCTACTTGTGCCTTCCATCTGCCCCTTTGATCTTGTGTTATGTATGATAATGTCCTTGCCCGAGCACTGGATTCTCCTTGGTGGAATGCTTGTCCTAGCACTGCCATGTCTATATCCTCTTCATCCATGTAAACCTTCACCCTTGGTTATATTTCTTTGGTGAACCAGGTTGGTTTGGAGAAGGCATTAATAGGCTCATAGGGTGAGACTAAGCTTGAGGTGGTAGCTTCATGTTATGGCTTTGGTTCTCCTTTTGTTTCCTCCTCCCTTACCTCTTCTCTTACCCTTTCTTCTCTTGCTACTTGTTCTTCTCTTGTAGTCTACTCTTCCCCTCTAGCTTGCTCTTTTGAGCCAATTTGTTCCTCTGACTAAACCTCATTTTCTACTTCAATCTCCTTTTTCGGTCCTTGAGCTCCTTGTTGATTTGTCTCAGTGTGAGAAGATGGAGGAGTATGCATTGGTGGAGTTGGGTTCTTTATTGGTGGCATGGGAGCAAGAGGAGGAGTAGAGGCTACCAGGGGAGTAGGTGAAGGCATCGGTATATGAATAGGAGGTGGAGTAAGCATAGGGATTTGAACAAGTGGGGTTTGTGATGGAGGTTGACTAGTTGGAGCCAGTGGTGGAAGAAAAGTGATCTGAGGTAGATTGGTTGGGATTTGAGGTGGAAGTGAAGTGGTTGGAAGTGGTGGAACTGGGGCTTTCTATGGTGGAGGAACTAGAGCTTGCTAAGGCAGAGGAATTGGAGCTCCTATGTCTTCTTCTGAAGTAATTCCAATGGAGGAGTCCTTCTCAGATTTAGTGGACTCTCCCTAACCTGTATTCGCTACTTCCTTTGTTGATCTCTAAGGTTCATGTTGGGCTTCTTCTCCCACATTTCTCATAGGAATTGTAGCTATGAATTACACTAGAGGAGACAGAAATGAAAATAAAAATTATTGATTTGTAGAAGACCCTCCTGCTGGGATTTGTTGTTCAATTTCTTTGAACCCATAGAGACCTTCAAAATCTAATATATCAAATTTATCATCACCCAGAGCATCCCTTGGATTCACCTGATCTATTTGGCTCTCTACATCTAGATCTATCTGCACATCCTCTTCTTGTAATCTCCTCTTTTTCAAGAAACCTGCCAACTATGTCCTTCAGCTTAGTGGTACCTCATCTTCATCATCTTCTTCAGCTTCTTCATCCTCTTCTAGAATAGTCTCCATATGAGAGGGTGTAGAGGACCTTTTACTCTTATAAACATGTCCTTTTATAACTTCAACAGGTCTAGATCAAGTCAACTTCACCTTGGATGCCCTCTTGGGTAAATTTAGATGCTCTTGGTTGCTTGAAGATGGAGCATCAGGCGGAGCTATGCTTCCAATCATCCTGGCTTTTGGAGGCTTGGACCTAGGATTTGGCCCATAAGCAATTAGGTGTTGGTGTCTATAAATTATTTATGGCCTCAGTGGCACAACTTCTTTAAATTGCAGCATCGGTACCTTTTCCCCTTTCTTCTTCTTTTCTTTTGAAGGTTGGGCTGGTTGTTGTTTCATTGGTACTGGGTCCATTTTGAATGGATGAGAAATCCATACGTTTGTCATCTTGATGACATGATGAGCCTTGAAGTTTATATCATCATTCTCATCTCTATCAACCTCAGTGTTGAGGATAACCCTAGTGTAAATCTTATCCTAATTGTAGATAGGATCCAGGATATCCTTTGAATCTGCATCCTTTACCTTTTGGGGGATTCATAAAAGTAGGGCACCTTGTGCTAGCTCTAGGCTCATCTGGCAATAATCACATATTTTGACCTCATAGTCATTTGTGCAATTCATCTAATGATCCTTGATATGTGGTTCATGCACGTAATGCCTCCCCATTATGTGGCTATAAGTTCCAATTGGATCAAACCTGGTTCTTATCAAGTTAAAGTTTTGCTGGGGGAACTCATCCCACTCAAAGGACAAATACTTGCACACCCTCATGTCTTGCATGAAATGGGGTCCTATTAAAATAGGGAAGTCCCAACAATATTTCTTATTGTGCCTTATGTGCTCATAGGCATTTAAATGTTCTGTCGCCATCTCCAATAAAATAATCCTATCTGAAGGATACCTTGGAAATTTCTTGGGAGTGAGAGTACTCCCTACTATCTTGATATAAGTGAAGGTCTTAAACTAGATGTAAAATACCCCCAGGCCTTCACTTTTGTTGCAGCCTCTTCTGACAAAATTTTAGCATAGTCTCCCTCTATGGAGAGGATGATTGCGAATACAAAGGCATTGTTCACTACCTAGAACTCCAAGCTATCTTCTGTGAGATGCTTCTTTTTTATCATTTGAGGATACATGGTAAACGACTAAGCATCAGGCTAACCCATAGCACCAACCTTCACTAGTCTTGGATATACTACCCTAGCAGCTAGCAGATATACCACATATGAGGTCATATAAAAGTGTGGATCATTCTTGACTGAGATCAATTATCGGTCCAAGTTATCACTGAGGATTGTGGCCCAATAAAACCTTGACTTCCTCCCCTTTATTTTTTCAATTGGGAGGATCATCCATGGTTCTAGTTGAATAGATTTCTGCAGCCCATACACCCAACTAATCATGGTGATTGTTGCATGGATATCCTCTTTCATATACCCCCTCCTCATATCTATCTTCTCAAGTTGTTTCTTTGGAAAAGGTTGTATTAGGTAATCATTGTTAACAATTTCATGAGAAAATTGGATGTCTTTATTATAGAAGTTCATGCTTTTGTCCATTGTGAAGCCATAAAACCTATCTATCCCCTTTGGCAAGTGGAAGACATCTTCAATGTTGTCAGGCCTAAGGTCCAACACCACCTCTCCCATGGTGTTCTTAACCAACCTTTCATTTGGCACATAGTGATTTTCTAGTGTAACTATCAGGTCTGATGAGAGGATGAACACCGGATGTGTCACTGCATTCACCAATGAGCAGTAAACTAATGAAGTGTAGTCCTCTGATCTTCCTATCAGCTCGCCACACTTAACTAGGTAGTCATTCCAACTAACATTCCCAATGTCAATGTTAGTGAATTCAGCATGTAGATTTCCCACCTTGGAGGGTGCATGGTATCCCTTGAATTGGTATTTCGTCGCTAGGGAATTTACCTTTTCCAACATTTTTTAAAACAAACATGATTAAGTAACAATTTTTAGAGATAAGAAAACTACTAATGAAGATAAGAAAAGAATGAAGAAACTAAAATCTCCAAAGATTCAGGCTTGAAAGGCTTAGAAAGTAGTTTTGGCTTTTTAGACTCTGAAAGAATGGGCTACTTCTGAAACATCTAAACAATGAAAAAAGAGGGGCATGATATAGTTGAGGTTTTGGCCTTTTGGAGGGTGAAAAACTATTGAATTGTTGAAGACCAAAATGCTAAAAAGATGGAGTCCAAAAAACTTGTGCAAGGTCTATCATCGGGTTTTGACATTTTTGAGTGCGCAAAACATCGGATGCTGAAGCGTTGAAAGTGTGAAAGATCAGGGACTTGGTAAAATTTTGGGAGAAGTTTGGTTTTTTGGCACGTTCGGCATGCAAAACTACAAAAAAATTAGGGCCGAATAGGTCAAAGGAATATAATTAAGGTGTGAGCTTGAAAAAAAACTCGAATCAAGCTCAACCATGAGCCCGATGCTAAGGGGTCCAAGGGGACAACCCTGCGACCCCAAAGCGACGTGAAGAAAGCTCAAAAACCAAAAACCCTAGCTGAAACCCTAAAAAAGCTTAAAAACACTAAAAATCTCACAAAATATGAAAAGACAAGATAACCAAACCCTACCTCGATAAAGCACCCGAAGAGCTAAAAGAAGCTGAGAAATTGGGTGATCTAACAACTAGAAGCTCTCTAGACACAATCGTGCACGCTCAAAAGCTCTAAAAAATCAAAGGTGAATAAAAAGCATAAGTGAGAAAATAAGCCATGTGCATGCCTAATATAGGCCTTTAGAGGATGACATCAGCTACCCTTTGACTGTTAGTATTTTGGACTTTCAGAAGTTTCAGACCTCCGAAATGCTGAGAGGTCGATCTCCTATTAGGGAGATCATACTTTTAGTGTTTCAGGGTTCCAAAACTTCGACAACTCTGAAAGTTCAAAAAAGGATAAAGGATCTCTTTCTGATCTATCTCAAAGACACTTCAAGTTTTTGAACCTTTCGCACTTTAGGAAGTACGAAAGTGTGAAAGGCTAAAAACTGACTAAAACCTAAAGGGACAATTCTTGAGAAGGGATCAAATGACTGAAAAACCCTAAAAACAAGCCAAAAGAAGGGGGGCTTGACCAAGTGGCCCAAAATGGGAGCGTGGTTATGGAACCACAAAAATCTTGAAGATGTGAGGATGGCTAAGTTTGCTAATGCCATAAGGAGTGGAGATGCCAAAGGAAGATCAAACTTACCCATGTATGCACGTAAGATGGATGATGAGGAACTCATTGATTGGTGTAGTGCTATGGAGAACTACTTTGAGTGTGAAGATATTGAAGAGGAACAAAAGGTAAAGATTTCAAAGTCAAGGTTGAGAGGACATGCCTTGTTATGGTGGGATTATGTTCAAGAAGAGAGATGGAAGAGTAGCAAGCCAAATATTACTTCTTGGTATGCTATGATGGATACAATGAAGGAAATTTTTTTACCTAGTGACTACAAGGTACATATGTACAATAAAATGCAAAGTCTTAGGGAAAGAGACTTGGATGTACAAGGGTACACTAAATAATTCCACAAGCTATACATTAGACTTGGCCATGAAGAGGATGTGGAAGAAAATATGGCTAGATACTTGGGGGGACTTAGATTCAACATCCAAGATGAATTAAGTCTTGCAACCCCTAGATCTATTGAGGAATGTTACAAATTGGCTATGAGAGCTGAGGAGAAGTTGAGGAGAAGACAAGATAAGAATGGTGGTGGTAGAGGTAATAAAAAAAAAGGCAGGGGAGGTAGATCCAATGATGACAAGGGACAACCTAATGATGACAATTAAAATAAGAGCATGGATGCTGGAGCAAGGAAGAGAAGAGGAGGCAGATCTAGTTATGGTAGAGGTAGTGGTAAATGCTTTACTTGTGGAGCAGTTGGGAATCAATCCTATAGGTGTTTAGAGAAAGAGGCTAACTTCAAGAAGGAAGAGAAGAGATTCCACTTGACACAAGGTGGAGAGGAAGAAGAAAAAAAAATAGTACAAGAACCAAAGATGGCAGACCCGAAAGAAGGTGAATACTTGATGGTAAGGAAGACACATATGCAGAAACAAGAGAGGAAAAAGGTAAATTTTTTTAGAACATGTTGTAAAATTCATGGGAAGGTATGCAACATGATCATAGATTCTGGATCATTTGAGAATTTAGTTTCTTATAAGATGGTAAGGAAGCTTCATTTGAAAACTTTTCCACTTAAGCAACCTTATAGTGTGTCATGGGTGAATAATGATCAAAATTTGATCATTGGAGAGCAAGCATATGTTGATTTTAATATTGGAGAATATCATGATAGGGTACTTTGTGATATTGTACCTATGCAATGTTGCCACATTATCCTAGCTAGGTAGGCCTTGTTAGTCTTCTAGGAGAATAGTTTACTATGGATTTGAAAATACATATGTTGTATGTCAAAAAGGGAAGAGATTCATTCTAACACCTTTACATTGTGATGGTAAGGTTATAATTGTGTGTTTTGGTAAGAGGGAGTATGTAGAAGACATTAACAATCAGTCCTTGGTTAAGGATCAGAATATGAGACAATCTTTGTTAATGATGAAGTATGGCGATGTTCACAACATGATGAATGATGATGCTAAAAATTTAGAAAAATGGCATACTTATTGGAGGATTATGGTGTCATCTAGTTGATCAGAGGAAGGGAAGTGTATTGAGAGTTAAATAAAAGGTTTGTGTGGGCCTTGGAAGGTAGGAAAATAAGTAGCATGTTGACTGTTCCAAACAACAGCATGGCAGGGTGGATGATAAATATGTTTTATATTGTGATTTTGCTAACAATGTGAATGAAGGTGTGAAGAAAGTGTTGCATATGCCTAGAAGGTTACAAGGATGAAAAACACCATCTAGAAGGATGGGTGGTTTGAAGACAAAGAGCATTGGCTCTTGGGACAAGAGCACTTTTGAAGGTGGGGTGTATGATGCAAGAGCATCCATGAAGAGACCTAAGGACATGACAAAACCTATTGGTCAGAGCAAGGAGAAGAGTGAGAAGGAATCCCTACAAGTCAATTGGGAAGTCTTGAAACCTATTATGGTTTTATGCAATGATCAATATAAAGAAATTGGTAAAAATCCTAAAGGGCCTGACAAGGACCTTAGGAGAAAATGATGTAAAAATGAGCCATTAGAGCTCCATGGGGATAAATTGGGTAAATAAGGTCTTGAATAGGTTATTTGATCCTATGTCATTGAAATCTATTTGATTGGATTGGTTTAAAGGTCTAATTTTTATTTAAAAGTAAGTTAAAATTGGAAAATTCAAATCCTAACGACTAGTTAGGAAAAGGTGGGAAATAAGTTTAAGGTTGTTTAGAGAGTTTTAACACTTCCAATTGAATGGGATCAGTTTGGGAAGTTAGGAGAGGCTATTTGAGACTTTTTTCAATCCAAGTTTGTTAGAGGTGAAGAGTGTGTACGAACTGGTTATGCAATATGCAAGGTTGTACAATGTTTTAAGCAATAAAAGAGAGTTTCTTACAAAGTTTTGTCATTTTCTCTAATGTTTCTTTGAATATAATCATTGGATAACATTTTTATATGTTTTATAACTTGTTTTGAATCCATTTTAAATCATTTTGATCAAGTCTCAAGCCAATAAGGCTGACTGTGTTGTGACAATCCTTATTTTGGCAAGGTTTCAAGCAATGGATTAAAGCTTCATCCCCATGTTTTATTTATTGTGATTGGGGGATGAATCATAATAGTGTATATTTTTTATCTAACCATTTTTTATACAAGGATAACACTGATTTGTAGGGTGATCACTAGAATGAAGACTGGTTGCATGGTTTTTATGAAGGAAATGGAGGTATAGGAATAACCGTGAGAGTTCTACCTACATGAGGGGCATATATGATTTTCAGAGTGTTTTTATGATCATTTAATGGTGAAACAACTATTGGTTTGGTTTAGAAAGACTTGGAGAGTGTAGTTTGAGAAAACCCTTGTTTTGAGTGCTTCAGGATAGCCATATTGGGGGTTTTGTGTTTGTATTGGTCAAGGGGGTTATTTGAGTTGGTAAAAATTTGATTTGAACCATATTGATAGATTTTTGAATGCCTTGAGTCTTGGAAGTAAGTCTGGTTAGCACTTGCTTTGTAAAATGGTCCATTTTTATGCCTAAAATAGGGGCTCAGTGTGAGTTGGAGTATTTTAGTCCAAAGAAACCTATGTTGGGTTTTGGATATGTTAAGGAAGGCTAAAAAGGGTATCTGAATACCTTATTTATTTTTCTAGTGTTTTGAGACACTTGGGTGAAAATTTCACTTTTCTGTTGTTGGGGACCTACTAGGGAAACAATTAGGCCTAGTAGACTAAAAAAGGGGTTTGAGGTGTTGGGTATTGAATACAAACCTAAAACTTGTTGAATCCTATTTAATAAACCTTGTAGAGGTTAAAAATAACCATCTTGGTGTTTGGGGAAGTGTGTGAGTTAGTGGTGTGGTTTGGGCTATTTGGAAGCCTTGGGGTTTAGGAGGCCTAGTGAGGGCTTGAACCTTTGAAACTTTGATCAGTTGGAGTAGGAACTCCACCAACACCTCCCACCTCTACATCAACCACCATATTTGGAAAAAACCATAAACTATGCATATTATATCGAGAATTGAATCCCTCACAAAGTTGTGAAGGGAGTTACCCCTTTTGAATCTTGGATTGGTTGGAAACCCTCAATTAAGAACTTTTGAGTGTTTGATTCTCATGCATGCATCCACATTCTAGTAGAGAAACACAAGGCCATGGATCCACAAATAAATCCTTGCATATTTTTTGGATACCTAGATGATGTCAAAGTCTATAAGCTTCTAGATCCTACCCTCATGAATTTTCACTGAGAGGAGTGTTTTCTTTGGAGAAAAGTCCAGCTAGCTTTTCTTATAGCACTTATCCATCCACTATCAAGTTGGAGTTAGTGCATCATGATGATAGTTATTTTGAGGTTTTTAATCCTTGTACTTCAAATGAGGAGTCATCTCTTTCTATTTCAGATGGTGACAATAATGATGAGGATTCACATTCCTCCCATAGTCTTCATTTAGTGGATGATTGCTATTCTTCAAATTCTCCAGTCTTAGGTGTTAGGAATTAATATTTACATAGGATGCATAAAATAATAGTTTGGTAGGTTCATTATTGTTTGTTCAATAAGTTATTATTATTCAATTATTATTATCACTCTAATAAAAATTCAATGCCAGTGAAAGTGTCAGAGTGGCACCTATTTTCATGATCAATGTATCATCCATTGGATCGGGCCCTATTCCCTCTTAGGCCTTTACCAAGTCTATGGTATTTTTGTTGGATATGCTATATTAGTTAGATGCATAATTTTGGTGATTAGAGGGTGTCATATTTTTGGGGCTATTCATTGGCCCATGGGCTATGTTTTGTGATCCAGAGTGTAAGAAGGTAACCATTAAACAATTGTTTCCATCTATTTTTGTAAGCATGATTGCATTCTTGTTATTATTGGTGCACTATGTCTTTTTATTGAGGGTGTGCTTTAGATCTTGGTGCAATCAAGCATGGTTGACAACTATTCTTACAACTTTGTGAAATTTATTTCTCTTACACAGAGGCCTGCATTTCCTTGTAAGTGTATGTTGTTTTGATTTGTAGATTTGGAGATGAATCTGTATACAACACGTCTTTGGAGAAACCAAGGAAAGGAAAGGAAAGGAAAGGTCCTTTTAAATTCCATGACACCAGCCATATGTTTTTGGGTCTAAATATGGTGACAATGATATGGGACTACCTCATACTCCTTGCGGGAGGCACCTAACTACGCTACAAACAAGGCACCTAACTACGCTACAAAGGAGAAACCTATTATAAAGGCCAAAGCCACTATGTGGAAGCTAAGTTGCTAACAAATCCACTACCACTATTATAAGACACTTAGGTTGTGACTTCTAGCTGACGTTGAAAGACAAGAAAGCCAACAATAGTGATTTCCACTATAGGCCAATTCATTTGTCATCTTCATTTGATTCGTAGGTCATTGCTTCTAGGATATTCAACATTTCCCACTTGAACTTATTTTTAGTCATTCTTGCCATTATAAAGTTCCTTATGATTCCATTTAGGGGTCAAGTCAAACCAGGAGATAATTTGAATATAATTAAGGATGATAGGATAGTGCTTATGGGATCATCTTTTAAATGTTAAAAAATCACCATTTATGTTTTGGTGGAGTTATTGTGTAATATTACTAGATATTTTGAGCCTTAAGTAACCTACATTAGGACTTGTTAAAGTTTAGTTGTAATATTTTGTCAAAAAAAGAATAGAAAAAAATGAAAATAAAAAATTGTCTCAATTATCTTTGGATGTATTATCACTTGTACGTGACGTCCATATAATGGGGGGAATTCTAAAATTGAGCCTCAAAGTCAAATTTTATAAGTAGCAAACTCATGAGAGGTTGGAGGCACAGGAGGCTGGAGGAAATTCAATGATCTCTCATGAATCACCAATGAAGAAGCCACTTATCAACTCCTTTGGCATTCATTTTTACTCTGTTGTGTGAATAAGTGGAAATTTCACATTGTGGGGGGAATAATAACTAATGTTCCATTCCTATTTCATGCCAAAAACACTAAATCCAAGGTTGGTTTCTAGGTGGCAATAACAACTATCTCATATTATTTTTTATCAAAGTGGTAATGATCATTAATGGTGGGTGCATATGTGACAACGAGGACTTGGTCTTCTTAAACTTTTTATTTATGGTTAGATGTGTTTTTCCCCATTCACAAGATGATGTATGTGGTTGGAAGTGTTTGTCTCTAATCACATTTTTTGGGTAATTATGATTGGATGTATTTTTCCCCAATCATAATAGTTGTGAGCAGAAGTGTATGTCCTTGGTTCATAACCTTGATGTTGAATAGATGTGTTTGTCCTTATCTAAGTTTAATGTAATTCATTGGATAGATGTGTTAGTTCATATCCATGGATCCATGGATAGATGTGATGCAGCCCAATTTTAAACATGAACAAGTATAAAGAAAATATGGACACACAATAAATTGTTTCAGAATTCACAACTCTTCATTATTCATCTGTATCATCTTAAAATGGAAGAACTTCCATGATAAGAGTTTTAATCCCTCTGAGTAGGTGGTTTGGGGTCATTTTAAGTGCCTTGATCAGGTCTTTGCATGTATTTGGCTTTTCTCCCCGCTTTCCACTTCTTCCCCGCACTTGATTTCTTCATTCTAGGTGAAATTAGGGTTAGGATCTTAAGGATTCTCCTAAATTTCTCTCTTCCATGGCTCTATTTTCTAGGTAGGATTTAGAAATGGATCCTCTTGGCCTTCATCTCGGTAATCATAGAATTTTATGTCTATTCCTGATGTTTTGTCCTGTTCTGGCATCAGTTTTTAGGTTTCTGGACATCCTTGGGACCTCTTGACTTAATTCTGAGTTAACTTAGGATTAGGGTCAATGTCTTAGGTCGACCCTAACTAGTTCAAGGTCTTAGGTCTTAGGTCAACCCTGACTAGGTCAGGGTCAACCTTGATATTGACCCCTTTCTCCAAATTTTCAAGATCTTTAATTTTTGAGCTTCGGGCTTTTGGGAAATTTATTTTCTCGCCTCCATTTCGGGTTTCAAGATGGTAAATCCTTTAATTGCATTTAATCTAGGTATATTTTCTAAAGGTGAGGACCTAATTGGGATTTAATTCTCTAAGGTGGCCCATCTAGAGGAGTGTGCCCTAGATCACTATAAAAGGAGGCCTTCCTCTCTCATTTTCATCATCAAGTTTTGTGAGATCATCACATCTCATCCAAGCAAGCTATCATCAAGTTTTGCAATCAAGCTCTCAATTACAAGTGCAAGTCTTCAAGCATTCAAGTGTTCAAGCATTCATCCATCAAGGAGATCCATTGTTAGCTATTGAAGGATTCAATCTCTTTGGAGCCCCTTTGATGATCCATCCTTCTCCATTCATTCAAGCCTTCTCATATGAAAAGATCAAGTCAAGATTGGCGTTGAAGATCAAATACCATTGATTGGAGACATCCTACATCCATTGAAGCATTCCTACTTGTGGATTTGAGGATTCGAATCCTCTACAAGGACTTCAACATAAGTGAGGTGATTTGTTTCAATTACTTTGTTTATGCATAATACATTTCAATTCAATTTCAAGGTTAATTCCTAAATTGGGGTTTGACCAAGGCAAACCCCCCATACAATAAAAACCCTCATTTTCTTGCAGGTACAGGTGTGGAATTTTGGATCTGAGAGTGAATTTGGATACCCTTTTCACCAAACTTCTAGGATCTACAAATAGAATTTGAATCGGACTTCAAATAAAGAATGTGGTATTTGACCTTTTATGAGGGTCAAACCTAAGCTGAGCCATCTTGAGGAAAGATTTATGGGTTTTCTCTGTCTCGGCATTTCCAGTCCAAGATAGGTTTTAGATTTTCCTGAAAGTGCACACAGACATCAGAATTCAACATTTTCCAGATCCACCCTAATTTAAGGTTAGTACTTGTATTTCAATTATTCTATATTCTAAACATAATCCTCCACATTAGGGAAATATTGGATTTACTCTCTCTCTTCCTACTCTTTTTCCATAAAATTGATTCGATTGTGCATTAACCTTTTGGTTGATCAAATCAGATCTCTTCTTTGAAGAATTTGGGTTTTGAGAATAGATCTCATATTTCCCCCTTTACATTTGAATAGAGGTGAATCTATTTTACATCTATTCATTTTGGTGAACCCGACAAGCTTACTCTCTTTCTTTTTGGTGTTATATTTCCCTTTGTCTTATTGTGTGTGTTCACCTTCACTATTCATTTTGGTGAACTCGACATACTTACTCTCTTTTCTTTTGTGGAATTGGATGCCTTATTGTGCTTTCCATTTATCTTGTTAGTATTAGATTTGTCCTTTGTGATTGATCTTGCATGCTAATTAGATTTCATATTCATGCTTTATGTGTTCTTAGTTTAGTTCATTTGCATTACCTTAGTTTATGAGCTTTACTACCACTAGTCCTACTTATAACATTCCAGTTAGAAGAAGTTGTAGACTCATGGGTGCCTTTGATCCTAAATCTTCTTCTCCTTTCCTTAGGATCCCCGATGATAACTTGATTCTTCATGATTCCAATCCTACTAAGGAGAAAAACTCTTCTCACTCATCTCATGATGAGGATGACACTTTAAGAGTTCCTCCTGAACAAGTCCAAAAACTTTCCACTAAACTTGATAAAATGGGTAATTGGCTTCTTCAAGAAAACCATAATCAAGATTCAATTCAAGCTATAGAGGCTCTTAAGAAAGTTCTCCATGATAGTGATAAAGGTATTAACCTCTTGCGTGGTATTACTCATCTTGTGCATTCCAATGTTAAACCTTTAGCTCAAGAAGCTCAAGATTTAGGGTTAACTCCTCCTATCACTAGTGTTGAACCTCCTTCTAATCCTTTACCTAGTATTCCTATCTATACTCCTTCTTTGGTGATTGTGATGGTTCCCTCTGTTCCTATGAGTGTTCCTCCTGTGTCCCTTCCTATATCACAACCTTCATATCATAATGTTCCTTTTACTTATTCCAATCCGCTTCCAACTGTAGTTCCTAGTGTTCCTCCAGTTGTGTCCTCTATTCCTTTAGCTTCTTACGCTTTACCAAGTGTGTCTAATGTTGCTACTCCCCCTATTTCCTCTAATGATTCAACCATCATTATTTTGGATCAGACTGTGTCATCCTTACAACAACAACTTGCTTCCTTAACTCAAAACAAGTTTAGTATTCCTACATGTGACATGGGAAGTCCCTTGTCCTGGGATATTATTCATACTCCTATTCCTCAGCAAGGTGAGATGCCTCATCTTGAGAATTATAATGGAAAAGGAGATCTTGTTCATCATATTAAAATATTTCAAATCCTTTGTAGTGATTATGCTCATGACCATCGAATTTTAGCCAAACTGTTTGCTAGAACCTTTCGTGACAAGGCCTTACCTCCTTATTCAATTGATTCCTTCCCATTTCATGACAAATGGTATTGTTCCTTGCCTCCTTATTCAATTGATTCCTTCCCACAACTTTCTAATGCCTTTATTCAACAATTTCAAAATAATATTGGCCCGCAAGTGTCATTGACTGATTTAATGCATTGTAAACAAAATGCTAAAGAAAAATTAACTAAATTTATTGGTAGATTTAAGCATTTGCATGCTTAGATTTCCTATCTTGTTCTTGATATTGATATTCAATGTATGTTTATTTCAAATTTGCAAAAGGATATTAGAGATAAGATTTTGCTTACTGAATTTACCTCTTTTCAACAACTTTGTGCAGTGCTTCATCATTATCAATTACAAGTGAGTCAATTTGAGAGCACCACTCCAATGGCTCCTATTCCAGTTGATAAGAGTGATGCTGCTCCTAATCCAAACAAGTTTCAAAAATTCAATAATTATGTCAAGATAAACAAACAAGCGAATGCAGTTGCTGATTAGGTTGTTGTTGCATCTCATAATGCCACTTCTGCATCCACTACTTTTCTATTAAATTGTATGTTTACTCCTCTTTTTGAAACTTTACATGCTATTATGAATAGGTTGTTAGCTGCTAATTGTACACACTAAAATGGTGCACTTCTATGAACCATTACATGAAAGGTTGCTCAAGAATGAGGCCTCACAAAGCGGCTCATAGCTCTCTATGCATGGAGTTGCAAGGTTGAAAATTGCTCTCAGCTAGAGCTACAAGCTTGTGACCTTGCTAGTCAACCATACAATGAGAGATTCAAGTGAAGACAAGGGCAACAATGCCAATATCTCCAAGAATCACTATGAAGATGTAATGCAATGCAAGCTATATGATGATGCAATCTAAACTATGGAAATGAAAGTACAATGCAACTAATCTATGAAAGGAAATAGCAATGGATTACAATGCCTCCTATTTAGACTATGTGAGCTTATTCTATTGCATAAAAGGAAATCTATACTAAGAATGCCATTATCATGCAACTAAGAAAGAAATATGCAACTACAATGAAATGCAACAAGTTTTCAATGTCTTCAAACTCTAAATGCACCTAAAACCTGCAGCATAACAATAGCATGAAAGAGATGGATATCCAAATGAAGGAGAGAGCTCTCCTTTTATAAGAAATGCAAAGAAATGGACCATTGAGATTAAGAGGCAAAAAGTCTTAATCAGCGGTGGAGCTTGAAAGAGGAGCAATCCATGTGCACACATATCCTCCAATAGGAAAATAAGAGTTGACTTTATGTCCATATGAGACAAAAAGTGCTTTTTTTCTTTTTGTAAAATAGGAATAATGCTTTATTTGTGCAACTTAGGATAAGAGGGAAAGGTGGGCTTTTTATTTAATCAAAAGGGGAGGAAATATTCCTTTTAATCAAATAAAGGCTTAGAATAAATGGTTAGCCCAAGGATAAAAATCCAATATATGATCGAATTTAAGATTTGATCAAGAGATTGATATTGTTGAAAATATTGATTATTGATAAAAATGATTCAGGATTGATAAATTGAAATAAATGGGGCCCAAAGTCTAGGCAACCATTTTAGGGTGCATACATTTGCCCCTCTTTGACTAATGTGTGATCGATTTGGGAACACATGCAGTCAAAGAAGAATTGAAATGTGAGATCGATCTGGGATCACAAAACAACTCAGATATGAGGTCGATTCGGGATCATATCCGGAAAAAACATAAACAAAGGCCTTTGAATATGAGGTCGATTTGGGATCACATTCAAAGTAAGAGATAAGAATCTCAAATTTGAGCAGAAGCTCACAAAAGATGTCTGAATCAAGAAAATCAAGGAGAGGGATAAGAATCCCATAAATACTGCCCCCTCGGAGTCGAAATCGAAATCAGGTAGAGGAGAGCCTGCAAATTGATAAAGATTTGATCAAATCAGAATGAAATCATAATCGAATATAAAGGTCAATAGGTTAACCATTAGGCAATGAAACATGCCCCAGTGATGAAGTAGAAGAATAGAAATAGAAGACTAGAAATAGAGCGAATGAAAGACTAGAAAATTTGAAAGACATGGAAGGAAGAAAGTCCATCAAAGATTGAAGAATTATGCCTCAAATGGTTAGTCAACGCGACTCAGATTTTGGTTTCGAGTCCAAAAATGGACAGAAAATGATGTGATATGAAAGACCAGAAATGAAAGATATGATCAAGAAGAATCAGAAAATGAGCACAGTTGACCAACAGGTCCACATAAGATGAAAAAAGGAGAGCTCTCTCCATATGCAAGATGCAAAAACTAATCTAAAATGAACCTAAAAATGCAAGCTACTATGAAAGTGGTTGACTTGCAAGGTCACAACGCTTATAGACATCTAATTATCATCATCGAGCGTTATTGGTAGCGTCGTAAGATCATACAATGCACACTAGCATAACTATGTGGATATGAATATGATCTTCATCAGATAGAAATGTGGAAATCTCACCTAGGCATCAAAGACATAGAGGTTAAGATGAATAATGCAATGAGATTACCTAAATTTGATATGGCAAGATTATGCTTGTATCAAGACACATGAAAGTCAGGATAACTAGAAGCATGCACTCGCAAAACAGTCAAGGATAATACATTGTCAATCCATAGTGTCAAGTAAGACCAGCATAAATGCTCATGACAGTTAGGATCAACAAAATATACCCACAAGCAGATAAAGAAATAAAACATGTTCTCATACCCTCAGTCTTCTAGTTGTGCATCATCAAAAACTTCTCAGGGAGAGACCACTCATCAAAGAAATCATCATAGATAGCACACAAAAAAAAATAAAGTCAACATATCTCAACGAGTTGATTGTTTAAGTGCATGTGTGTTGGTCATAGAGTCAGACTCTAGTTATCACATCTGCAAATGAGAAATATCACATCATACTAGACCGTAGGGTAAGACATCTAATAAGTGTTAAGAAACACTCGACGCAAGGGTAGTGTTGAAAAACACTGTTTGGGGTGGTGTTGAAAAACACCTGTTGTGAAATGCCCCAAGAGACGAACGCACCTAAAAGACCAATGCTAACAGTTATGCCTCCTAGACAAAGACAAAGACCAATTCCAGACTAAGCCAAATAAGGTCAAGGCATGATGGAAAGTGGCTAAGTGTCAAGGACACATGCTAAGAAATAGGGGTGCAAAGGCCTCAAGTAGTGCCTGTTTCCAGGTTTTCACCACTTGGATTTTATTGCAATTTTTTTTTTTTCTTCTTTTTTTGTATTTTTTCTACCAAGGCACCTGTTACCAAGTTTCCACCAAGGCACATTTTCAATTTTTTTTGAATTTTTTGATTTTTTGATTTTTTTTTAAGGACTTTTTATACTTTTTAGGATTTTTTTAGCATCATATATCAATTTTTTTGGTATTTTTTTTTAACAATATATCATTTTTTTGGATTTTTTCAGGATCAATAAGATATGTACAAAGGATGCCCCCAGACAGAGTGGGCATTAAACTCATGAGCAAGATCACATCATGTAGTCCTAATGTCTAGCAAGGTGGAAAACAAGATGGATAAGCAAGCTGGTGGAGGAAAGGAGAATGAAAGCGAATGGAGGGAAGAAATCTTCAAGGTCAAACTCCTCAAGAATACCCAAGCTAGGAAAAAATTTGTCATGTAAAGCACATTTGGATAAGCAATGAAAGGCCAGCATAGGATAAGCCTTAAAAGTGCACTGCAAAAGAAGGAACGGATGCAGTCCAAAAGAGTAGACATGTCAAGAGGCTTCATAACATCGTGTTTTATTCTTTTTTATTAGATCAAGACCAAGGGGGAAAAGGATAGTGAAAGGCTAGAATGAATGAAGGAAAATGAATAGATATGAAGGCTAGACATGAAACAAATGAAAGCAGGATCATCATAAGATCGCTCCCGAGATAGCCAAATATACATGTATAGATCAACCTTGTCAAGATCAAAGAGAGAAGATGGAATAGATGAAATATGTAGAAGAACTACGCATGATGCCTGATTTCCAGGTTTTCATCATGGTACTTATCCAAGGTGCCACAAGGGAGTGGTTTTCACCATAGGATGAATTTATTTCTCTTTACTTTTGCTACCAAGGTGCCTGTTTCCAGGTTTTCACCATGGCACATTTTCAATTTTTTCATCATTTTTTTCATTTTTTCATTTTTTCATTTTTCTATTTTTTTGAATTTTATAATTTTTTGAAAGAAAGCAAGCCTTTTAGGTAATGCTCCTTGAAAGGATAAATCATTGATATACTAAGGATCCAAAATGATATGCTCAAAGATGCTGATAGGGAAAGGAAGACGCAGAAGGAATAAACAAATGAGGAAAAAATGATAGAAGGTAGAAGGATAATGAATGGAAGGAATGTGAAAAGGTAGATGGAAAGAAAGGTAAGATCAATGTCAATACACACCTTGAAGGGTGACGAGAAAAATGGAGGAAACGTGAACTATATTCTAGTCCAAATGTGAACCATATTCTGGTTCATTATTGCTATTTGACTCCTCGAAGAGAGGATTGGTGTGCTTGTTATAATTCTCAAATGTGAATGGAGGAATACGAGAAGGAATATGGAAAATGTGTAGCAGAGGTTGTGGTTCAGGCACATGGAATGGAAGAATGTTTTTGGAAAAAGATGAAGTGGAAGCCTTTGGAAGCTTGAATGTCAATTTCACTTTTTGTTCAACATTAGACTCTTTCAAGAGAGATTTTGGAATCCATATAGCCTTAGGCTTTTCATTTCCTTTTGATAATTTAGAGAGAATATCTTCAATGATGGGTTTTGGAACCCATACTTGTCTTGTAGTTTTCTTCTTAGATATCTCTTTTGACTTTATATATCCATGTCGATTAGAGGGGACATGGTGATCTTCTTTTTTTGATGAATTTTTGTATTGCTTCTTTTTCTTGTTTTGAACATTCAACTTACTTCCAAAAGACTTGGGATTTGTGGAAGAAGAAGGAGGATATGACCGGTTTAGATGGGCGGGTGGATGAAAGGGATTCAAGGGTATGCATCTATGTTGATCTTGAGAAAAGATAGGAGATGGAGGGATGTAAGGACCCAAAATGGATGACGAATTAGGATAATTAGGAGGGGAAAGTGAAGGGACATAAAGACCCAAGATGGAAGGAAGACATGAAGCCCTTAGTATTGGTGGAGGAGGTCCAAGGATAGATGTGAAAAATGCAAAAGGATAATCATTAAGTTCATCAGCATCTATATGACAACCAAGGATATCAACATCTTTAGAGTGAGCATTAGAATTTTCAACAGGATCATGCACATCTTGAATAGGAGCAGTTTCTTTGATAGGATCATTCGTAGCTTGCAAAGATTTAGGAAGAGCAGAAAGCGGAAGTGAACATGGAGTGGTAGAACAAGAAGATGGAAGACTTTGATCTTGACAAGTTGCTTTGGATAGCATACGTGCATCATTTTTTTCTTGATTTTCAATAGGCTTAACATTAGAAGTAACAACACCATTTTTAATAACCCTAATGGAAGTATCATCTTTGGAAAGCGCAAGTGCAATAAGGTTATTTTGATTATCAATAAGCTCAACGGTGTAAGTAGTAGCTTGATCTTGCTTAGAGGAAGAATTAAGACATGGTGGAATGAATGGGGAAGGGTGTAAAGGATCAAAAGAACCATGAAATGGATAAGAGACATCATGAAAAGAATTGGATGACATGGAGGGTTCTTGATCTTGATCTTTCTTTATATTCTTTTCTTTATCATTTTTAGAGTCCTCTTGACATGGAGCCACTTCTAAGGACAAGGAAGCAGGTTGGGATTGTATGGAAGACTTTGGAAGAGGTGGTGAAGGACTAGCTAAAATAGGCATTATAGTGGATGAAGGCTTAGGCTCTTTAGGTTTGACATTATTGAAAGTATTTGCAGCCAAGTGAAGGTTATCTTGAGTATCTTTAAAAGGTGGCCCTTGAGGATAACTATAGGGAACCGCATGGAAAGTCTTAGGATCTTTGTTGGATGAAGGATTTGTGAAAGATTTGGATGACTCAGAAGCTTTAGGAAGTGTGTGGGTATTGGAGGAAGTGGCAGATGGAAGGGGACCATCACAAGACAAAGGTTCAGCATTAACATGATCTTGCTGGAGAGTGTAATCTTTATTTTCAGCATGAGAGTTTTTAGACAAGACATGCTCATAGTATCTTCGTTTATAATCAGCACGGAAAGCTTTCTCTTCCTCAATAGAAGTAGATGTATCATATTGTTCACAACAAATATCATAATTTCTCTCAAAATCAGAATCATATGGATCACCATCACAATCTATCCAATAGGATGACCCTTTAGTAAGCCTAAGCACACGACGAGGAGGACTCTTAGGAGTAGAGGTGCCATAAGTATTGCTACATTATCCATCATCATAGTCATCATAGTCATCAAAGGTAGGTGTGTCACTCTTTGTGGAAGAGACATCACAAGGACTATCACATTGCTCTTTATGGTATGTCTTCTGAAGAGAAGTAAGACTCTTAGGAGAAGTAGAAGAAGAATGAGATTGTGAAGAAGAGGAAGGTGAAGACCTAGTGGAAGAAGAATACTTGGATGATGAGGAATTTGAATGATGTTTAGAAGAGTCATGATAAGATTTGGAAGACGAAGAATGTGAATAGTGTTTAGAAGAATCATGATAAGACTTAGAAGATGAAGAATGAGAATGATGTCTGGAAGAGTCATGATAAGACTTGGAAGGTGAAGAAGAATGAGAAGATTTAGATGATGAAGAATGTTTGGAAGAAGAAGATTGTGATATGATCATGTTTATGATTCTAGCAAAGGCATCTGATTTAAACATCTTTTCTTTTATTTTTGCTATAAATTCATCACTCATGAGAATTTTGGAGGAACAACACTTTTCAAATATGTCAATGAGCTCAAGATCATCTATTCTTAATAAAGGTTCCAAAGCTAGATAGTTAAGATTCATGGTTCCAAAAGAGGAGAAATCAAGCATAGGAAGAAATGAATAGATGAATAGAAGAAAGTAGACTAGATAATAAGAGGAAAAGAATCAAGAAGAAGAAGAAGAAGAAGAAGAATTTCCCATGGGAACAGAAGATTTTAGAAGAACATGGGAAATGGAGAAGAAAGAAGAAGACTAAGAGCCATCTTGTGCAATTGATACCATAACGTTCATTGAGATGTTGAGCAACATGACAACACCTAGGATCTAAGATCTAGACTGACCAAGGAAGACTGGTAATAGGATGACCTCACAAAATGTCAACACCAAACTAGGATAATCAAAGTTCTCTATTGTCCAAAGAGAAATGAAAAGATAGAAGCAGGGGCTTTACCAACACTGTCAAAGAGGTGCTTCAAATCAAAGGGTGACTACCCTTGCACTTTTGAACCAGGAGGTTGGGCTAGGCCAAAATATAATTGAAATTGAGATTAAATAAAAATTATTTGGACAATAAGAGTATGAGAATTTCCCAAGAATGTAGCTCACAATTTTAGAGATAAACTTTCTCACCAAGAACAACCTTCTAATGTGATATTTCTCTTTGGCTAATGTGATACTGATGTTGATCTTGACCAATTTGTGCAAAATTTTGAGTTTTAAGGTCTAATTTCAAGTTTTCGAATGTGAGGGTGAAAATGTCTGATTTCAATCACAAATTCAATAGCAATTGGACAGGTTTGCAAATAGTATGGGATCAAACATGTCTTCAAACACTTGAAACAAGGGCAAAAGCAACCTTGCCAAGACAAGCACTTGTGATATCAAAAATAAAATTGCACCCTATGGAAGCTACCGATTGTTTGTATGTGAGAACGTTTACATTGGTATAGCACAATCGAAGACAATTCAAGCAATTACTACCTAGAAGGACAAGGCTCATTACTTACCAAATTAGCCCACAACTTGATGCCCCCTTGCCTCACACCAAGTGGTTGCCCACAAGAGATATTGGCTTTGTCATGGAAGTGTCAAACAACACAACCAAAGGGGCACATATGGTGAGTATCTTGGGGTGATCCGGGTTAGTCCACTTGGATCAATCCTTGCACTAAGAAGATAAGTGGCTAAAATAGGTGGCCTCTAATCCTATGGTTCTTAGTAAGGGCTTCCATTTATAACACCCCTCTTGCTCCTCATAAAGGAATAGGACCTCGCGGCCTCAAGAGTACCTTAAGCATTCTTGCTCAATGCTTTCCCCATGGTCGCAATCCCATGAGCTACTCACATCAAGCGAAGACAAGTGTTATGTCTACCAAGGTTTTGTGTCCTTGATAGCCTTGAGATTATAGTGGGTTGGAATAGCTCGGTATTAGCTTGTCTCCACTTGGGTCGTTCCTCTTGATTGCTCAAGAGCAGGCCCACTAAAGGATTCTAACAACTAAACAAAAAGTGGATCAACTCTTGAGGTTCAAGGTTTTTGGTTCACCACAAGGGTGAAGAGCATACTCCCCTATCTCAAAAATCTCTCCCAAAAACACCAAACAAAATTCATTTACCCTCTTGTTTTCAAAATTCAAAGATGGGTCAAGATTTTCTGGTTCACCAAAATGGTGAAGAGCATACTTCTCCTACCACCCAAGAATTCCTACAACAAGATCTTAAGTGCCTAATAAATGAAACAACTAGTTTTTGCCACACTTAAAAGGAAAGCGAATGAACAAGCAAGATTTTTTTTTTTTTTTGTTTTTATGCTTGGGCAGCCCTACAAAAATTGTTAGTAGCCCTCTTTGACATGTGATTTTGACAAATTTCAAGTAATGAGAGCACCTACAACCACAACTTGTTAGACCAACAAGAGTTAGGAGAATCAAAATCCAAAGTCTACCAATGATTAGTACATGAAAAAATTGATAATCTACAAAAATAACTGATCAAATGATAAAATCTGAAAATGAAACCATCATGGTTGGATTAGGCTCGGAAAGACCTTTCCAATGATATATCACACTTAAACTTTTGATACCATTTGCAAAATTTCAAAAAAAATGGGCACCCGTTTTCCAGAGTAGCACGGATTTGAAAACGCTGGAATTTTCAAAAAATTTCAAAAAAATAGCTAAGAACCCAAAACTTGCAAGATAGATAAAATAGCTCAAAAATAGCTTGTTGTCAGGTACAGACACAGTCCAAACACCAGTATCGCGCGATACTTCGCACTATACCAGGTGATACTCTTCAGTCAGTGCGATACTTCGCCCTTTGCCAAGCGATACTTCACCCGAGACCAGGCGATATTCTCTACTATAGTCGAGCGATAGTCCGTAAAGGGTGAACTATCGCGCGATATTTCTCTTCAAGGCAGGTGATATTTGTAGCAAGCACGAAGTATCGCACCGCTATATAAAGGTATATTGCGTGATATACTGAGAAGTATCGTGTGATATTCTGAGACAGAAAACCAGAACTGCAAAATTTTCAAAAAATAATCCAAAAAATGATGAAAATGCAAATGAAACAAATGACAAAGCCTATCTACTCTGCCCCACGGTGGGCACCAGAAATGTACACACTAAAATGGTGCACTTCTATGAACCATTACATGCAAGGTTGCTCAAGAATGAGGCCTCACAAAGCGGCTCATAGCTCTCTATGCATGGAGTTGCAAGGTTGAAAATTGCTCTCAGCTAGAGCTACAAGCTTGTGACCTTGCTAGTCAACCATACAATGAGAGATTCAAGTGAAGACAAGGGCAACAATGCCAATATCTCCAAGAATCACTATGAAGATGTAATGCAATGCAAGCTATATGATGATGCAATCTAAACTATGGTAATGAAAGTACAATGCAACTAATCTATGAAAGGAAATAGCAATGGATTACAATGCCTCCTATTTAGACTATGTGAGCTTATTCTATTGCATAAAAGGAAATCTATACTAAGAATGCCATTATCATGCAACTAAGAAAGAAATATGCAACTACAATGAAATGCAACAAGTCTTCAATGTCTTCAAACTCCAAATGCACCTAAAACCTGCAGCATAACAATAGCATGAAAGAGATGGATATCCAAATGAAGGAGAGAGCTCTCCTTTTATAAGAAATGCAAAGAAATGGACCATTGAGATTAAGAGGCAAAAAGTCTTAATCAGCGGTGGAGCTTGAAAGAGGAGCAATCCATGTGCACACATATCCTCCAATAGGAAAATAAGAGTTGACTTTATGTCCATATGAGACAAAAAGTGCTTTTTTTCTTTTTGTAAAATAGGAATAATGCTTTATTTGTGCAACTTAGGATAAGAGGGAAAGGTGGGCTTTTTATTTAATCAAAAGGGGAGGAAATATTCCTTTTAATCAAATAAAGGCTTAGAATAAATGGTTAGCCCAAGGATAAAAATCCAATATATGATCGAATTTAAGATTTGATCAAGAGATTGATATTGTTGAAAATATTGATTATTGATAAAAATGATTCAGGATTGATAAATTGAAATAAATGGGGCCCAAAGTCTAGGCGACCATTTTAGGGTGCATACACTAATATGATTACTTTACCTCCTATTCGACCTCTTTTACCTACTATGATTGCATCTAAATCTTTTGATCAAAATGCTTTTTGTCAATATCATCATCAGAATGGTCATGATACTGAGAGATGTTATTCTTTAAAACACAAGGTTCAAGATCTAATTGATTCTAAGGTTTTATCTGTTGATAATCTGGATAGTAGTGGGAATCAATCTGTCTCTCCTCCTAATCAGAACCTTCAAATCTATATGAACCCTTTACCTACGCATGATACTAATACTATTGCTCAACCATCTGGCATGGAAATTGTGTATGATTCAAAGATGGATGATCTCAATCATGTTGTTAATCAAGTGGAGCATATTGATAAGTCTATATCTTCACCTCAACCCTTACCTCAAGTTCACTCTCAACATCAACCAAAACCTAAACCTAAAGTGAAACCTCAACCTAAACCTTGACAATAATTCAAGAATAAAAGACCTCGAGAACTTTTGAATACCTTTGATGACTCTGAGATTATTAAAGCTCCTGATGGTCCCCTTTACATTGCTACTAGGATTGCTCAAATACCTACTCATGGTTGTCTTGTTGATCCTACCTCCTTAGTCAATGTTATCACTGAAGAAAATATTTTTATGAAAATTTTACAACATGACTTCTATGATACATCGGATGTGTGGATTCAAACTTGCAATGGTTTTCTTTATCCATCATTTGGTTCTATTACCTTCCCGGTTGAACTTTTTAGAAAAATTGTGAACACTACCTTCGTTGTGGTTCCTACTTCTGATCAATTTCAAGTTAAGCTAGGTTTTCCTTGGTTGACTACCATGCATGTTGTTGCTTCCCCTATCGATAAGTGTCTTAAGTTCATTCATGATGGTGAAGTGAAGACGATCAATCATAGTCTATATCAACCTTCTAGGCCTAGAGATTGTGCTGCTCTAGATTTCTTTTGGCCTTCCTTACCTAATTCATGTCCTCCTAGACTTGATAATCTTTTTTGATCATATCAAGCTTATAAACATCATAAAATCCTTGAATTAAGTTCACCTCCTATGGATCTTAATCATGGTCTTTTACCTACACCTTTGATACCTCCTTTAACTATGGCTTCTAGTTCTGTTAATCAAGTTCCTTCTACCAAATCTATCAAAGATCCTGTGATTGTTTCTTCTATGGATAATAATCCTATTAATCTTCTTAGAGAACCTATAAAGGATCCTGCGATTTTTCCTCCTAGTTCTCAACCTATTTCAAATAAATCAAAATGTAACCGATCTACTAATGAACATCGTAAAAAGCGTCGTGCTCATGCTAAAGCTAAAAGATCTCTACCTTCTTCAGATAAATCTATGCATAATGTGTTAGAAGATGTTGTTACTAATAATGATATTCACATGCATGATTATGATGATTCTATTCGTATCTTAGATCCTATTTTGATTAATTTGGATGAAGAAGATACTCTTGAAGATACTGATGATGTTAATAATGAATATGAGACTATTGACATTGACATTGATTTACCTGATATGCTTTCATCACAATTAACTCTTACACCTAGTGTCGAACATAGTGATTCTCAAGAGGATCCTTGTTTGGAACTGGCTATCATTCCTACTATGTTGGATATAGTCCCTCTTGTGAGTTACCCACCTTCCCTAAATGATATACAACGAGATGGGGGAAGTAGGCGGCACGCTTGATTGGCTTGTCCTTCATGGTAGCTTTGTTGTGTGTTTTCCTGTTGTACTATGCTTCTCCCGTAATGTGTTTGCTAAATGTTGTTAGATTCATTTACATGATCCTTGTTACTCAGTAGGTGCAAGGTGATGAAGGAATCAAAACTATTGTTCAAATGCTTCTATATGTATCTCCATTCTTCTATGCATTGTTCAATGTTATGTTGTAACTGTGCTATTGTTTGTACATGTTTCCTTGTGTAATCTACTTGGATTCGAGATATGGTAGCACAAATTCTTTTTGGTCTCCATGTCATGGTCTGAAAAGATTCTCCTTCGTATATCTTATGTGATCTTTCCTCCTTTGTGATTGTAGTTCTACTTTCTTTGGGGAATGATGTCAATTCATTTGCAATAATATCATATATATATTATCTTATGATCATACTGACCCCATGATAGGTAGATCCCTTCCGTGTTCTCCATATGTTTCTATGATATTTACCTTGATTTGTCTTCGTTTGGGGGCATCTCGACATGGAAACGTAATCAGTGGAGTTGTTTATGTTTCTATTAAAGCCATTGCTCCTGTTAAAGTGTCAGCAATGACTTTAACGTGGGGGCATACGCTCTACTCACCTATCACACACATGCACTTTTCAATACACACATATTTTTCAAGATACTTCTTTTCCCTTTTTGGATTAGTAACTAATCCTTAAAGCACGGATTTATATTTTAGGATCTCTTGATCCCTCCAGTTTCAAATACACATATATTGTGATCCCTTAAGGTCGGAAGTGTCCTTAAGATTGGATCTCTTTTGTTTTTATTTTTGGTTTTATTCTTATGGAATAGAATATTCCTAAGGATAAATCCTTGATGGGTTGACTAGTGAGTAGCCACATTCACTAGGCTGTTCAATTCCATCTTTCCAGTTGCACCATTTTCCTATGTGGTTCACAATGGGACATAAGTTCTCATTGGGTGAGGTAATCACACCTTCTTTCTCTCTCTAGAGATGTCTCTCTTATTGTGATCTAGGAGTCGATGAAGACTTGAGTCCCTGGGGGCTTAAGGTTTCTCTTTGTCCTTTGGATTACGATAAGATTATCTTTTTATTCTGATCTCCTTTACCAAGAGTTTGCATCGAGTCCATACTCTTGCTAAAGTGGGGGCTTAATGTATCATCTTAAAATGGAAGCACTTCCATGATAAGAGCATTTAGCCCTCCGAGTAGGTGGTTTGGGGTCATGTTAAGTGCCTTGATCAGGTCTTTGCATGTATTTGGCTTTTCTCCCCGCTTTCCACTTCTTCCCCGCACTTGATTTCTTCATTCTAGGTGAAATTAGGGTTAGGATCTTAAGGATTCTCTTGAATTTCTCTCTTCCATGGATCTCTTTTCTAGGTAGGATTTAGAAATGGATCCTCCTAGCCTTCATCTCAGTAATCATAGGATTTTATGTCTATTCCTGACATTCTGTCCTATTCTGGCATTAGTTTTTAGGTTTCTGGACATCCCTGGGACCTCTTGACTTAATTCTGAGTCAACTTAGGATCAAGGTCAATGTCTTAGGTTGACCCTGACTAGGTCAAGGTCTTAGGTCGACCCTGACTAGGTCAAGGTCTTAGGTCAACCTTGACTAGGTCAGGGTCAACCTCGACATTGACCCCTTTCTCCAAATTTTCAAGATCTTTAATTTTTGGGCTTCGGGCTTTCAGGAATTTTATTTTCCCACCTCCAGGTTGGCCATTTCAGGTTTCGAGATGGTAAATCCTTTAATTGCATTTAATCTAGGTATATTTTCTAAAGGTGAGGACCTAATTGGGATTTAATTCTCCAAGGTGGCCCATATAGAGGAGTGTGCCCTAGATCACTATAAAAGGAGGCCTTCCTCTCTCATTTTCATCATCAAGTTTTGTGAGATCATCACATCTCATCCAAGCAAGCTATCATCAAGTTTTGCAATCAAGCTCTCAAGTACAAGTGCAAGTCTTCAAGCATTCAAGTGTTCAAGCATTCATCCATCAAGGAGATCCATTGTTAGCTATTGAAGGATTCAAATTCTTTGGAGACCCTTTGATGATCCATCCTTCTTCATTCATTCAAGCCTTCTCATATGCAAAGATCAAGTCAAGATTGGCGTTGAAGATCAAATACCATTGATTGGAGACATCCTACATCCATTGAAGCATTCCTACTTGTGGATTTGAGGATTCGAATCCTCTACAAAGACTTCAACATAAGCGAGGTGATTTGTTTCAATTACTTTGTTTATGCATAATACATTTCAATTCAATTTCAAGGTTAATTCCTAAACTAGGGTTTGACCAAGGCAAACCCCCCATACAATAAAAACCCTCATTTTCTTGCAGGTACAGGTGCAAAATTTTGGATCTGAGAGCGAATTTGGATACCCTTTTCGACAAACTTTCAAGATTTGCGAACAGAATTCGAATCGGACTTCAAATAAAGAATGTGGTCTTTGACCTTTTATGAGGGTCAAACTCGAGCTGAGCCATCTTGAGGAAAGATTTATGGGTTTTCTCTGTCTCGGCATTTCCAGTCCATGATAGGTTTTAGATTTTCCCGAAAGTGCACACAGACATAAGAATTCAACATTTTCCAGATCTACCCTAATTTGAGGTTAGTACTTGTATTTCAATTATTCTATATTATAAACATAATCCTCCACATTAGGGAAATATTGGATTTACTCTCTCTCTCTTCCTACTCTTTTTCCATAAAATTGATTCGATTGTGCATTAACCTTTTGGTTGATCAAATCAAATCTCTTCTTTGGGGAATTTGGGTTTTGAGAATAGATCTCATATTTCCCCCTTTACATTTGAATAGAGGTGAATCCATTTTACATCTATTCATCATCCAACTATCATCTATGTCTTAATAGGAAAACACTAATTTAACCAAATTCAAAATTACCATTTTTGGCAGATTTCAAAAAATCCAATATTTTGCTATTTTTGGAAATTTTCAAAACAACTCCTAAAAAATTGATTTTTCCCCTAAACCTGCCCTAAACTAAGATAAGAAGAATTTCCAACTAATCTTCGAAATTAGAAACATGATTTCGAAGTTATTAAAAAACACAACTTTCTAAAAACTCCTTAAAAACACTAAAAGACAACTTTGGAGGCCCAAATGAACTTTCTGGCTCCTGAAAAGATGTCGAAATGGCTACCTACCAAGCTGAGCTCTATTGGCAATCCAAATGGCTTCTCCTAAAGAATCTATGTCTCGTAAAATTTTAAGAGAAATGGGCAACCGAATCAAAAGTTATGACTATCGGAAGTCCCTGCATCAAGATGTGTTTGTCCCTATCATTGGATGTAAGTACTAAGCGTAGTGAGGCTAGTTCCACTATTGCTTATCCTGAGTAGATGTGTTTGTCCCTACTTTTATGTTATACTATCTGGTGAGCTACTATGCATGGTCATTGAGTATTGTGATGTACTTTCACCTCATGTTCACACTAAGGGGAGGTGTTAGGAATTAGCATTCACATAGGATGCATAAAATAATAGTTTGGTAGGCTTGTTATTGCTTATTGAATAGGTTATTTTTTTATGGTATGAATATATTGAGTTGTTAAAATAACTCAATATATTTAGGGAGTTGTTTTAGGAGTTTCCTATAATCTAGGAAATTAAACTCCTATATAAATGTTGAAACATGTGCAAAGCTAGTACGAAGCACAAACAAAAATTTGAGAATTTATTTTGGGTAAAAGCACAAAGTTGTGTCACGTTTTAGGCTAACTTATCAGCACAGCTAAATTTGAGTATTTCTAACTAAAAATTAATTTTTTCAAACATATGGTCTAGCTAGATTCACTAGATAAGTGCTTCAACTTTTCCAATTGGAAATATCTATTAAATGCATGTTTTATACCAATTTGGGTCCAATTACCAAAGAAATAAAATTATTTTAGAAAAGTGATGCTTCAATAACTCCTACTCTTTTTAATGGTATTTTTTAAATAATATAAAAAAACCCTTTTGTAGAGCTCGGAGTCAAGATTATTGTCATATAAGTTCTATAGTATTTTGATTAGATCTAATATATTATAATTTCAAAATATTGCAAGTAGGTATTTTAACATTCAAGAAGATGTCGCTTCAAATAAAGAAAAAAATAGTAAATCATATAAAAAAAAATTAAAATTTATATTTAAGACTAGAGGAGAGAGTCCTCTTCAAGAATATGTAATTTTAAAAAAAAAATATGTAGATTTGATAGGGGAAATTTGATGGGAGATGAAAATTGTTGATTTTGGATAAGTTCAACTTTGAGTAGTTATATCAGAGAAAATATACATCAAAAACCAATCTTTCTTCTTTTTTATAACATATTTTGAAATCGGAGGAAATAAAGATTATTTGTATATACTTTTTTGGCAGGAACTAGACCTTAGATTTTCAACATTTTTCAACAATTGAAAAATGGACTTCAAATATTAAAAAAATAAGATTCAATGCAATATCTTTTGACAAATGGATAAGGAGATAATGTTTTCCTTGTGTTCATATTTATATTATCATGCCCTTGTGCATTATTCAACAGATCTATAGATTGATCCTCATTTTCTAGATCCCTTTGGAGACAATATTTTCCTTAGGATTGATCTTCCTTTTTAGGATCCCTAATTGAGACAATGCTTTCCTTAAGGACCACTCCACTTTTTTTGATGGGTTGACTAGCATAACATAGCTTGATAGACTATCAATTCCATCTTTTGTAGTGATTTCTCTTCAAGCATGATCCATGGTAAGGTAATACCTTAATAGGGTAGTGGTTGTGTCTCTTTCTCTTTCTCCTTCTCTCTCTTTCAAAAAATGCCTCTTTTATCTTAACTTTGGATTTAATGAGGACTTAAGTCACTTGGGGCTTGATGTTTCTTTGTCTCATTGACCATGATAAGGCTTTTCTTATGCATTGATCTACTTTATTGAAAGCATTATTTTGTCTCATACTCTTGCTAAAGTGGGGGCTAAATGTACCATTCTAAAGAGTTATCTCCCCTAATTGGATGCTCTATTAGGCCCCACTTTGGTGATTTTGAGATCGGATGTCCATTATGTTTGATCCTAGCAACCCTATTCTTATTTTCTTGCATCTACCCTATCATCCTAACACCTAGTTCAAATTTGGGTTGATTTTCCTATGTACATAACATTATTAAGATTATTTACTTAGGTACATAATGTTATTAATGTTATATACCTTCTTGTTTTAGCTTGAATTTGGTTTGGAGCTCTATGTCAGGGTTTTATGGGAAAATTAGATTTTGTGGTCAGCCTGGCTATTTTTGAATCTCAAAATATAGGATGAAGTATATAAACATCCCATCTATCCTCATTTTAGTAACCATAATCCAATATCCATTATTATGCAACCATTAATTTGATCAAGATTTCAAGAGAAACCAAGTGAATAGGTGGATTCCGGATTTGAAGGCAAGCTTCTAAGATCTAGTTTTTCTTCAAGCATCCATGGAAAATCAAAGTAAATATTATCCATTATATAAATATTCTCTCCCATGAAGTCCAAGTAGAGGATTTCACAATCAAGGAAGGAGATCTTTCCTTCCATCTGCCTACTTTCCTTCTTAATTGCAAGTGATTCTCAAGTATATCTACATTGAAGATCTAGGAGTGTCGTTCATAGATCCATACATTTGTGAAGACATCATTGATTCATTTATTCAAAGACCATCACCTTTAATTCAAGAAAGATTCAACCATCTTCATGAATATTAGTTATTTATGCATTTGTTCATGATGGTTTATGCAAGGTGAATCAAACATTTACCTTTTTACATATATGTCCTTATGCAATTTCCTTCCATTTTCAAGGTTGATTCCTAAATAGGCATTAAGGGAAACCCCTTTTACCAACATTTTCCTTGTTTATCTCTATGTAGGAACAAGTTACAAAGTTTTTAGAACTTTTTTAGGAAGATTGGGAACAGTTTGAGAGACCCTACAAATTTTAGTCAAAAGTACCAAGTACAAAGTAAAAACAAAATACTATACTCATGTACACAATAAAAAATACATTCTATACCCTACAACTTTAGCACAAATTGAAATAATAGGTCACTACAGTAGTCGGGACCCCAATTCAACTCATTTTTGGTATTTGGCAGTTAGTTATCAATCTATAATTTCCAAAACTGTCTATATTTGCATATTTAGCTTCCTATATTACAATATCATTTTAATTTCCATTTACCTCTTTCTATTTCACAATTTACACATTCTTAGAAAAGGATCATTGTCTCATTCAGTGCATGGGTCCTACTTGAGCCTATTGGGACATCTTCTTTCCAAGTGTGCAGGTTTGAAAAGGAGTAATCTACCCATTTTGCATTGCATCCCTTTTCCCACTGTATATGACCAAAATAACAATATTATATCATAGATGTTATCATAGAACTTATGCCACATGTCATAACTATCATAAGTGCTCTCACAACAACTTACATGTGTCCCTAAAACCTAAGTTGGAAGATTTCAAAGGGGACACCTAAGTATTTTATCATTTTCCTAAAATCCAAGCAGTGAGAGTAACTTCATCTTTACATGAGCTCTTTTGTCACCGTTGGCAAATCAATTTCATCTCTTATGGGTAAATTACAAATAACATTAGGAGAATAATTTTTTCAAGGATTTACAAGGTTTTTGGCACTTGAATCGTAACAGGTATCTCATTAGATACTATTTATGTCAAGGACATGTCTGGGGAAAGAGGTGGATATAAAGGAGATCAAAAGGGGCCTAAGGAAAAATTTAAGAGCATATCTAAGAATATAGGTAAAACAATTATAGCAGAGTGTTGGAACTATAGAAAAAGGGGACACATAGAAAATGAATGTAGAAACAAAAAGAAACATGGGAATTTCACTACATAGAATTCCTCAAAAATTTAAAATCATGATAGCAAAGAATGTGAATCCTCACAAGGAGTGATATTACACATATGAAGAGAATGATGGAGGATAAGTATACCTTAGGGACAATAACTCATATCCCATTGTTGGACGAGGAAAGGTAAAATAGTGTTTCAATGATGGAAGGTTAAAAACTATCCTTGGTATTTTACATACTATTTGATTAGCTAAAATTTTAATTTTGGTTTCTAAGTTAAATGATATAAGAATACATGTAAAATGTGATACTTGCATGATTGTGGATTGGTGAGAGAGAGTTTGATGATAGTGAGAGGGACAAGGATGGGAAATTTGTTTCTGGATAGATGCTACCACTTTTTTAATTCTACTAATATAACTAAGAAAACACAAAATACATGTATGTAATGGCATTATAGGCTTGAATACATAAGTGAGTTTGGTTGAAAGATTATTTTAAGAAAGAAGGCATTAAGTGATTTTTCTTATTTTAATAAATAAAATGAGTTTATGAATATTGTGTGTTTGGTAAATAAAAGAATCATCTTTTCCTTCAATGCTTAATAAAGCTAAGATTACATTATAAATTATTTTCATTCAGATATTTTTGGTCCTATGGATATTGAATCTATAGGAAGTCTAGACATTTTTTGTTCTTAATCGATGGTGTTCCTAGGTTTACTTGGATTTATGTTATGAGACATAAGCTTGAAGATTTTTCTAGGTGTTAACAAATTTAAGGCTTTAATTGAAAATCATTCAAATTGTAAGGTACAAGTTTCAAGATCTCATAATGGAGGGAAACATTGTTCTAAGGAGTTTGGTGAGTTTTGCAAGCAATTAGAAATTGTTAGACAAAAAACTACTCCATACACTCCTGAACAAAATGGAGTGGAAAAAGAGATGAATCAAACAATTATAGAAAAGCTAAAAGTATGTTATGTGGTTCAGAGTTGGATACATGATTTTGGGTAGAAGTCGTTGATACTTCTTGTTAACTTTGTTAAGTATATCCCTTTATAAGGCTCTTGATTCAACATCTTATAAAGTGTGGATATGTAAGAAACCTTTTGTTTCACATTTAAGAATTTTTAACTATGAGACTTATGTTCATGTTGTACACACAAAAGTAGTGCACTTCTCTAAGTCATTACATCAAAGGAAATCCATGAAAGGGAAACCTTCAATAGCGACCTAGAGCTCTCTATGTATGGAGTTGCAAGATTTAAAATTGCTCTCAGCTAGAGCTAATAAACTTATGACCTTGCTAGTCAACCACACAATGAGAGATTCAAATGAAGACAAGGGAAAGAATGCCAATATCCCCAAGAATCAAATGAAATGCAATGCAAGTAAGCTAAGAATGAAGATGCAAGCTAAACTAAATGATAACAATGCAATGCTTGAAAGGAAATCTAATCTATGAAAGGAAAGTGCAAACTAGACTATGAAAGGAAAGTACAAGTCTTACAATCCCTCCTAATTAAGCTACGTGAGATTAATCTATTGCATAAAGGAAACCTATACTAAAAATGCCATGATTATGCAACTATGAAAGCAAACTAAATGAAATGCATCAACAATGTCTTCAAATCTTGGATGCAAGGATGTCTTCAAAGAGCTCCAAATGACCTAGAAAACCTGTAGCATAACATTAGTATTCAAAATTGCATATAAAAATGAGGAAGAGAGCTCTCCTTTTATAGGAAATGAAAAGGAATGGACCATGGAGATTAAGAGTCAAAAGACTTAATCAACGGTGGAGCATCAAAGAAGAGAAATTCATGTGCATAAATATCCTCCAATGAGAAAATAAAGGTTGACTTTTGTGTCCATATGAGACAAAAAGTGATTTTCTTCTTTTTGAAAATAAGAATAATGCTTTATTTGTGCAACTTAGGATAAGAGGAAAAGGTGAGGCTTTTTATTTATTAAAAGGGGAGGAAATATTCCTTTTAAATAAATAAAGATTTATGATAAAATGGTTAGCCCAAGGCAAATAATCAAAAATGATAAAATAGGACTTGATCAAGGAAATTGATATAATTGAAAATGTTGATTTTTGAAAATATTGATTCAGGGATTTGATGAATTGCTAAATGGGGGCCCAAAGTCTAGGTGACCATTTTAGGGTGCATACACATGTGCCTACAGAAAAGATATCTATGTTGGATCCAATACTCAAAAGTTGTATTTCAATTGAACATGGTGAGAATATTAAGGTTTATAAAATTTAGAATCCATTAACCAAGAAAATTATCTATTCTATCTATGTTTTTTTAGGGAACTTAGAGTTGTTTTTTACCCTAAATTACCAAAAGACAATGAAAAGGAAATGAGATACACTTTTCAGATTATGTAAGAAGATGCACCTCAATAAGAAACAAAGAGATGGATTTTTGAATGAACAAGAAAAAGTTGGAGAGGGTTTAGAAGAAGATTTTGACAAAACTAAAGAGGTTAGGGAAGATAATCAAGAAGAAGTTAAGTGAACTCACTAACAAAAAGATCCCCATAGTCATATTATTATAAAATATGTGAGATTATGAAACCCAATTGACAAATATAACTCACCATATTTGTTTCTGTATTTTATTTCTTTCTTTTATCGGTAAAATATTTATAATATTATTAATATTTACTAAAAAGTTTTTAAAAAAAGATATGCCCTAATGGTTCCTTCAAATTGCAACTGCATAATCACCCTAAAAGCTATACCACATTCCTTGACTATCCCCTACCATTTATAACCCAAACTATGCATAAATGTAAACTAATACATTACCGCCATTACACAAAAAAGCTCACAATGAGCACTATCCTAGCCTACAACACACAATTAAAAATTCACCAAAATTGGGCTATGCTTTGACAATGTTTTTGATTAAGGTAAAATTAGGTTTTACATGGACCTGAAACTACTTACAATAAAGCAAAAAGATATAGCATTAAAGTTTCAAAGAGAAACACCTGCTAGAAAACAAAAGCAGGAATAAATAGCATCACAGGTCAAACAAAGAAACTAAAAGAAAAACTAGCAACAAAACAACTACCAGCAAGACCAAGCTATTTATCTGTTATCATTTCTTCAGCCTTCTTCTGGAGGTCTTCCATCTTCTGGATAGTCTCTTGCAGCTCCTTTAGTTCTTTCAATTTTTCAGGGACCTTCCTCTGGATGCGCCCTCTAGTTCTCATCCCCAGACCAGTATTGCCATCATTGTCATTAATGGTGATTGTTGTTCTTTCCAGCATGTTCCTTTCTAGATAGTTATGCAACATATTCAGGTTCATAATTGTCACCTTCAAACCCTCATTGCTGTGACTCAAAACACCTTTTATCATGTTGTCATAGTTGCTAAGTTTGGCTTCTAAGTCTTTCACCTTGTCATTAATTATCTTGCTCATCTCGGTAGTACAATCCTCATTTTTGTTTTTGTTTTTCACCTTATCAAAAACCTTATTTTCCATCTTTCCTAGCTTAGTAGTCATATTTTTCATGGTTTTTTCCATTTCCTGGATCTGGAGTTTCATTTCCTACATTTCCTTTTTCCATTCCATTTTCTTATCCTGACTCTTAACATTATTCTCTTCCTCCTACATAGTAGCTTCCCTCAAGAGAGCTAAAGTTTCCTCTTTATTTTTGTTGTTCTCCACCATGGTCATCATGTCCATACCTTCCTTATTCACTTTCCAGTTGTCTTCATCTTTTTCATTTGCAGAGGGGGTCTTACCAATCTCCTTACCTTCATTCTCTTGGCCAGACATAATTCCCACTATAAGCCCCTCATCATCATTATCATCCTCATCTTTGTTCTTACCATCCCCAGTTTCTGGGTTAACATCGATCTGATCTTCTTCCACAGGGGCATCCTAGATAGTACTCTTAGCATCCATAGTTAACACCTAAGTGCCTTCTTCCTCTTTATCGACACCACCATTAAGATCAAGGGCTTCTTCCATGTCATCTTTTGTAGAATTTTCCTGGGCCTCTTCCTCTTCCTCATCTGCTTCCTCCTCCTCTTCTTCTTCTTCTTGATTGCTCTCCTCCTTTTCTTCATTCTCCTCTGCTAGCCATTCATTCATTTCCTCTTCCTGCTCTTTTTCTTGACTGTTCCCTTCCTCTTTCTCATTATTTTTCTCTTCTTCTCCAGAATCCTCCTCATTACCTTCCTCAATGTTACCCTTCCGCTGGGAGTGAGGCCTTTTCACAATTTCCTCAATGTTGGCCATGTCTTTGCCACCAGTACTGTTAGAGGCCTTTTTCTTATTTTTCTTTCTCTTCTTACTTGTCTCAACCTTTGTCTCCCCCTCATTCTTCTCCTTTCTTTTACCAGTGATCCTTTTAGGGATAGGGTCCATAATATTGTCCCTGGTGTAGTCGGATATAAGAAGGATCAAGCCCTCATACAACACGGAGTTACTAGCCTTCTTCCCATGCCCCGTAATGCTACTATTCAGGGAACTCAAAAGATAATAAGGGAAAGAAATCCTCCTATTATGCCTAAAATGGTTTGCAAAAACAAAATGGAAGTTGTAAATGTTGGAGTATCGCCCATCAAGCGTAAAATATTCAATCATAACCTTCAAAATTTTGGCCAGAATTCATCAATATTGGTTATGTCCATATAGTCGCCATTACCCTTGGTCATGAGGGCTTTCTTATCATCATTTTTAGGGAAAATAGAGAAAGCTTCAGTTCCAAGCCTATGATTTCCTCTATGGAAATGGGTTTCTTCCAAAGGTAAACTAGTAATTTCAGCTAAAATAGAAATAGTAAGAGTGAAGGACTTGCCCCATAGGTGAACTTTACCATTAGCCCAACCATCTGCGAACAAAGAAGTGATATGTTTGTCATGTCCATGAAGCTTCTTTATGAACTGCGTAACCCCCCCTTTCTTCAGCTTCTTCCTAACTTTTATGTCTTGTCTCCATTTGTCATAGTCGGAAGGTTCCTCCCTCTTCAAACCACCTCCCATTTTATGCTTATTTTTTGATATACTGGTTCGGCTCCTTACTAGTGATTTTCGCCTTTCTTCTCTATTTATCTTTTCTTTTGTGGTTATTGATATTAACCCAATGTTTGTGCTTCATTAACTATGAAATAATGATCCCACACTTCGCCTTACATGCAAACCTCCTTGGTAAATGATTAGTCCTTGTCATCATCATTTTAGGTGATTTTTCCTTCATAGTGAGTAATCTTGTCATAGCTGATTAGACTCATAATCTCAGCCTTTAGATTTGCTTCCCCTCTCCACTTTTGGGTGATGTCACTCAAGGTACCTTCATTTGCCAGCATGTCCACCCGATTTGTTGCCTTCACAATATACGTGAGTGACATGGCATTCTTTAAAAGAATTCATAATTATTTTTATTTTGTTTATAATGTGTTCTATAGTCCATGAGCTCAAAGACTTCCCTTTAATACAATTAATTATATTTAGGGAATCCCCTTCCAGCCATAATTTCATGCAGCCCATATCTTTCTCCATCATAACCAGGTAAAGCATAGCTTCAGCCTCCGCCACATGGTTTGTTTGAATACCTAGCAGGATAGTGATCACTCCTAAATAGTTTCCAGCAACATCTCTTAAAAGACCACCACCTCCAGCCCTTCCACGATTTCCCCTAGCTGAACCATCAAAGTTCCCTTTAAGCCATTCAAAAGGAGGAGCAGTCCACATAACATTATCTCTGGGATTTTGGATCTGACTACTTTTTAGTCTCTCCCATGAAATAATATTGTCCTTCTTAGGTTGAGGATCCCAATGGCTACTATCTTTTATTCCCATATTTCTATAGTTCACCATTATACTTCTAGTTACAGAATTAGCAACCAAAGAAGGAGGTGCCTTTTTCTCTCTAAAGATTTTGTTATTCCTCTCCTTCCAGATTTTCCAAGAGAAGTGGGGAAAGACAATTTTCCAAATATCCCTAGCATTTTTGTCATGGAAAGGACTCTACCACTATTGGAAAAACTCCTGGATAGAGTTAGGTTTCACCTAATTGAGCTCAAGTGAAGATATTATAGTGTCCCAAACCTCTTTAGTGAAAGAGCAGTGTATCATTAGATGATTACAATTCTCAACTTCTTGATAGCACAGGGCACATCTATTAGGCAATTTAAACCTTCTTCTCATGAGGTTGTCCTATGTGAGGATTTTGTTCTAGACAAGCAGCCAAAAAAACATGTTAATTTTAGGGGTAAGGTCTTTATTCCATACCTACGCCCACAAAGGCTGAGCCTCATTAGGGAGGAGAAGATTTGAAGCAGAAGCAACCAAGAACTTTCCAGAGGTAGTCGGACCCCAGATAAGTTTATCAAACTCATTTTCTCTAATAAACCAGTTGTTTAATTGTTTATTCACTTCTTTAATTGTTTAGTCACTCACAAATTCACCAATAGAATCTTTACAATCCTGGATAGCATTCCCCCATTCTTCATTCTCTGTAAGAGGCTTATCCGAGATCCATTTATCATTCCAAAACTAAATTTTTATGCCATTTCCTAGATTCCAAATAGTGCCTTTGCTTATAAGATTCTTGCCTTTACTTATACTATTCCAGACAAAAGATCCCCGTATATCATTTTGAGATTGGATCATTCCTTCAAGATTATTGAGATGGTATTTCCTTTTCATTATCATATTCCATTCTTTCTCATCTTCAAAGATTCTCCAGCATTGCTTTGCTAAGAGAGCTTTATTAGTATTAATTATGCTCCTAATTCCCAGGCCCCCCATCTTTTTTGGTTTACAAATCTTCTCCCAGGCCACCAGGCTGAGTCTCTTTTTCTCTTCCACTCCTGTCCAAAGGAACCATTTTTGGATTTTTTTAATTAAATCAGAAAAATTTTGAGGTATTTTGAACAAACTAAGGGCGTAGACAGGAAGATTTTGAAGAGTGGCCTTCAACAGTTGGACTTTTCCAGCTTGACTGAGGATCGATCCTTTCCATCCTGCCAACTTCGTATGAAATCTATCAAGGATTTTGTTCCACAAATTGGCCTCTGGTTTCAAGCACAATGGTAGCCCGAGATAAGAGGTTGGGATTCTTCCCATTTTCCAACCAAGAATAGCAGAGATTTAATTCATTCTAGCTTCAGGAGTATTGAAGAAAAATAGGGCACTCTTCTCCCAATTTATGAGTTGACCTGAAGCACTTGAATGTACATTTAACACCTTTTTCATATTCCTAGCCTCTTTAATAGTAGATTCTCCCATAAGAATCATATCATCAACAAATTGTTCATGAGAACAAACAATACCTGCTGAAGATGGTTGTAAACCCGAAATCAAACCTTGAGAGACTTGAAGGGTAATGAATCTCCCAAGACTTTCAGCCATGATGGCAAAAAGGATAGGAGAGATAGGATCACCTTGTTGTAACCCTCTAGAAGGTCTAAAGAAAGGAGAGGATCCCTTGTTCACAATCACCGAAGAGGAAACCGTAGTAACAAGTTGCATAATAAGTTTGATCACTCCAACATCAAAACCAAAAGCTTGAATAATTTTAGAAAGAAGCTCCCAATCAACTCTATCATAAGCTTTTGATAGATCAAGTTTCATGAGGAAACCCTGTTTCCTTGATTTTTCCAGCGAATGAATATTCTCGTGAAAAACCATAATCGAGTCCAAGATTTGCCTCCCCGAAACAAGCCCATTCTATTGAGGAGAAATAAGGCAAGGGAGAATCTTGAGAATCCTTGTAGTGAGAACCTTAGACATAATCTTATACAAGGAGTTACAAAGACTTATAGGCCTAAAGCTATCACTAGAGTTAGCTCTCAATCTTTTGGGTATCAGAGCTATGAAGGTGGAATTGAGCTCTTTAAGAATAGCTTTAGAACCATAGAATTCTTTCACAGCACCATAGATATATTTTCCAATAATTTCCCAATAGTTTTGAAAGAAAAACATTTGGAAGCCATTCGGCCCAGGGGATTTTTCACCTTCAAAAGACTGGATAGCCTTTTTAATTTCATCCTCCATCAGAATACTTTTAAGAAAGAGATTGTCCTCATCCTCCAATAACATAGGAATGGAGCTCAGCAAAGAGTTCTGATCATCTTGATTGAGATCTTGTTCTATAGAAAGAATCGAGGCAAAGTGACCCACCATATCTTTCCTTATGTCTTCCTCTTTATTGAGAGTGCCCCTTGAAGTAACCAGTGAGTTGATTCTATTCATAGCTTTATGTTTCATCACTGTTAAGTGGAATAATCTAGTATTTATGTCTCCCACTTTCAACCATAGGGATCTTGATCTTTGTCTCCAGTAGGTCTCTCTTTAGATATGATATTATGGTAATCAGCAAGGATACTATTTTCTTCTTTTCTCATATCTTCAGTCAACCCTATACTCTGAATCTTGTCTTGAATTTTCTTTGAGATCCATTTGAATTTTGCTTTTAGTTTGGAAAATATCACCAAAGACCTCCTTGTTCCAGTGTCTAACTTTAGATTTGATATTTGCCATTTTTTTAGCCAGTTGGTACATAGCTTTTCCTTCCACTTTGATATTCCACCATTCCTTTATTTTATTTTTGAAATTTGGGTGAGTCATCCACATTTTTTCCAATCTGAAAGGAGTGTTACCTTTCCCTCTAAAGGAGTTAGCAATAAAGGAGATAGGATAGTGATCTGAACCAATGTGGTTAAGAGATGAGAGGGAGAAAGAAAAGTTAGCAATCCATCCATGAGAGACAAGGATCCTGTCAAGCTTAACCTATATGAGATCAGCTCCCACTCTTCTATTTGTCCAAGTATAATCAATTCCTTCAAGGTCAACATCCAACAGGCCTTCATTACTTATGAAATACATAAGGTCAACCCTGCTTTCCACTTTGGTGTTGTTCCCTCCTTTTTTTCAACTTCTTTCAGGGGTGTGTTGAAGTCTCCCATCATCATCTAGATATCATCTGGGTGATCCTTTCTAATGTCATGAATCCTTTTCCAAAGATTGAGTCTGCCAGTTTTAGTATTAGGGGCATACACATTAATCAAAGTCCAAGAGAAATTATCCTTAATACTACTGACTTTAACTTCCATGAAATTCTTGTCCTCTTTCAACATGTTGCAAGTAAAACTTTTAGTATTCCAATAGATTTCCAATCCTCTAGAAGCCCCTTCAGAGTCACTACTAAACTTATCCCCATTCTTCAACAAATTGATTTTAACTATCTTATCTCTAACCATTTTAGTTTCTTGAATAAGCAAAATATCAAGATTAGAATCTCTAACTAAGTTCCTAACTACATCTTGTTTATGAGGGCTATTGAGACCTCTAATATTCCAAGATAAAATCTTCATTAAAAATTTGGTAGGCAGACCTGATCGATGGTGAGCTATCTTCCATCCGCTATGTTTTGTTTTGCTTCCAACTCTCTCTGTTCTTTCTCAAATACTCTTCCCCTTTCTCTTTTAGGTGTTCCAATATCCACCTTTTGTTGTTGTCCTCTTGTCTGAACTCCTCCAAATTTGATTTGGCCCCCTTTTTTGTTTGATTTAGATGTCGAGCCTCCTTGTGTCACCTTAGAGCTATTTTTCCCTATTGTAGGGGTCTAATCCTTTATGCTTTCTCTTCTTGGCTGGGAGCCAGAGCCTTTGCCTACAGGAGATCTTCTCTCTTTTTTTTACACTGATCCATGGACTTTTGTTCTCTACTTCCACTATTTCTGAGTCATCATACTATTCTTTTGATCTATCTTTCTTTGATTCAGACTCTAACATATTAGCATTTGAAGCTTCACTACTGAGTTGATCTAGAGTTTTTTGGGTTTCATTTGTCTTCTATGGGCTTGGGTAGATCTCCCTCCCCTTTGATGAATTCAGGCTATCTTCAACCCTTGAAGCCAGCAAAGGATCTAACTCTAATGAGAGATCACAAGTTTCCTCCGAAGAGGTTACCAAGCTAGAATGATCCTGCATTTTGTTTTCCTCATTAGGAAGAGTAGCTTCCTTAGGAACTTCTATTTCTTCTTATTCCCTTTGTGGGTGAGACTGATTCTCACCCATGTTTGAGTTTGAGTTCTTATTAACAGGGGGATTTTGCATCTCCCCTTTTTAAATCCTGCATTCCCACTTCTTTGACATTTTTGACTCTTGGTCTTTCTTTTCTATAGTTGTCTTCAAGGGACAATGCTTTGCCCAATGACCAGCCTTTCTACAGGTTAAGCATACAAAAGGGGTAGATTCATATTTTATTTCTTGAGCCCATTTACCCACTTTCGAGTTAAGATTTATGACTTGTGGAAGGTCTATATCATGCTGGATATTGACACATATCCTCACATACACTTGTCTAGTTTGGGCTATAGTCATCAAATCTATAGTCAATAGTTCACCAAAAGACCCTGCTATAGCCACCAAGATATCCTCATGCCAGTACTCAAGAGGGAGACTCAGAAGTATAACCTAGACAGGAGTTGATACAAAGAAATTATCATTGTCTAGTTTCATTGTCCATTTCTGCAAAGACAGTGAGGATTTGCTCCACATCCATGAGCCTTCACATAGAACTTTTGAAAGATCTTCTCCATTAGAGAATAAAAAAGAGAAAAAACCTTTCGGCATTGCCGCTACATCCACCTGACCTTTGAGCTTCCACTTCTGGAGGGTAAAAGCCCTCACCAGATCAATATTTGGCCTAGGACTTGTAAACTTGCCTATCAGAGTTGAGGCCATTCTAGAAATAGTATGATCTCTAATTTGACAAAGTTACTATCATCATCACACAACATATACTAGAAGGAAAAAAAAAACATCTAGGACCAATGTTAACACCACCTTCTTCCCTTCGACCAGTTCTACGTTCTTTGCTTCCACCTTCATCTTCTTCCATTCCATCTCCCTTGTGGGTAGGAAGTCCTTGAGACTCCCAAATAATAGTTTCCTCTTCATACCTATCTTCCCTATTTCTCATGGCACTAAAAAATAAGGAGTGAATTGGGTCTGGTGGTCATCGTGTGTCCTCCCATCACCTTGATGGGCTTGGAAGCCTATGCTCAATTCTACCATGGCCAACATTGTGACTAAGCCACAACACCAATATAGAAGCACATGTGATTTCATGACCCACAAAGAATCCTCCTTTGTGCCAAGTTTGAGTGCCCATGCCATGAATGCAAACACAATGTATACATTGGCTCAGAAACAATGGTCTAACTTCACAAACTCCTCCTCAAGTATCAAATTGACAATTTTCCAAACTATTAGTTCGTCTAGAGCAAAAAAAAACACCTTAGCCATTTTTTTTAGACTTTCCCCATGAAATATTGTTATTGTTTTGGTGTGAGAAGGGTGAAATTAGCCTCCATTCTCACTAGTCTCCGCTTAGTCTTTGACCACCACTACAAAAACCAACTACAAAAAGAAAATGAAAAAATGAAAAAACCAATTCTAGTGGTGAATTTAATCCTCTTTGCATGTCCTCCACATGCCTATCCTATCTTGCCACTTGAAATCCCAAATACACTTGTGTATGAAAATCTATTGCCTCATTCTAACGTCTACGTCAGAGATTGGTCGACATCATTACCTCTGGATTCAACATCAATGAAATGGAAAGCTTTAAAAAGGCATTGCCATAATGTAATTACACCTCACATGAGCATCCAAAATTTGCATTCATGATGGTGGTTTAATTCGAATTTTGAATTTAATATTAAAAAATGGTAAAACCAAGTACCTACTCCAAAATCTTGAGTCCCCTTAAGTCTTCAAACACCCCACCTAATTTTTGAAAGGATAATACCCATTTGGAATGAGTCTTAACTAGCCTTTGTGGTTTCCTTCCCAAAGTATATGAGTGATTTTTAAACTTATGAAATGACCTAACTTTTGTCAAATGATGTTTACTATTTGTTCAATCTTCTAGACATGCACCTTCAACAATGACATTGACAATTTGAGAATCACCTTCTAAATGTAATTTCTCTACCTTAATTTTATGTGCCAATTCAATCATCAGAATGGCTGCCTTCATGTCCCATCATTATTTGTCTCATCTTCAAGCCTACTAGTTACCAAAGCCAAAATATTACATTCCATGTCATGAGCCACACATCCAATGTTCAAGGGACCTAGACTCCCTTTTGACACTCCATCAAGATTAATCTTTATCCATCCTCTATCTATTCTCTCCCACTTGACTTCCAATATTATATTTTTGTTTGGATTATCTTGATAAAGCCTATAAACATGTGTCTATATTTACTTTCTTGCGTATTAATAATGAGCCTATATTAGTCAAGGAAGATATTATTACAAATGATAATGAGTCTTTGATACAAGTCATGCATGAGGAGATGATAAGTTTAGACTCTTGTAACACTTTGGAACTTGCATATTTTCCCAAAGGAAGGAAGACCATTGGTTATAAATAGATCTTTAAGAATAATTTTGGAGTAGATGGTAAATAGAAAGGTATAGGGCTAGACCATAGCTATGGGCTACTCTTGGAGAGGGGAGTTGATTTTTGCTAAATATTATCTCTTGTTGCTAAATTATCCTCTGTTACATTTATTTTTATTTTTATATGCTACTAATGATTTTGAAATTGAGCAAGTAATGTTTCAATTATATTTTTGCATGGAGAATTGAAAGAGGAAATTTATATGCAACAACCTAAATGTTTTGAGGTCAAATGAAAAGAAGAGTTGGTTTATAGATTAAAATGATAGCTTAATGGTCTGAAGAATTTTCCTCAAATATGGTATTAAAAGTTTAATTCATTTATTTTTATGTTATGTTTGCAAGAAGTGAAAAAGATAATTATATTTACATTATATGTATTGACAATCATATTCTAATTATTTATTTCCTTGTATGTGGATATGATGTTGCTTTCCAGTCACACCTAGGGTTTGATTAGTGGATTGAAAGCTCAACTTTTATGTGCACTTGAGATTAAAGTATGGGGGTAAAAAGGTACATATTGCATGAATGAAAAATAAAAGAGATTAGACAAACAAAAAGATATGGTTATCACAAAGTACATTAATACTATTTTGAATAGACTTATCATGCAAAATTGTAAACCAGTTAGAATTCCTTTACCAAATGGCACTAAGATTTCATTAGATACGTGTCTTAATAGTGAATAAGATTTTGAGGATATGTCTAATGTGACTTAAGTTACTATTGTAGGAAGTTTAATTTATGCAATGGTTTGCATTAGGCCATATATTTCCAAACAAATGAGATTTTTGAGCAAGTTTATGTCTAATTATGGTAGGGAACATTGGAATTGCATAAAAAAAAATGTTAAGATACTTATGTAGTACTTTTGATTATTGTTGTTTTTATACTAGTACTTGTGGTGCGGTTGAGACATTGGAAAATTTGGGTTATGTTGAGGCAAATCAAGTTGACAACTTAGACAAGTGAAGGTCAAATAGTGGGTACACGTGTTTAATTTGTTTCAAGGAGGAGTGAGTCAAATGAGTAAGAGGAAACCTACAAATACTTTATCCCCTACACATGTAGAGAATATGGCTACTACCCATGTCTTTAAGGAGGATGTTTGGTTACAAATATTGTGTATAAGTATTGGTTTTGATTGCAATACTATTTAGATTGGTTGTGATAGCCAAAGTATAACTTTCTTGGCCAAGAATCTTATGTATCATGCACAAAAGAAACATGTGGATGTCCAACACCATCTTGTTTGTGTAATGATTGCTAATGGACAAATAGTATTGGAGAATATTGATACTGAGGATAATGTTGTTTATTCACTTACTAAATTTGTGAGAACATAAAAATTTACATGTGGTATAGGGAAGTCATGGTCTTAATTCCTAGTACTTAGCTATGTATTCTTATGGATTTATTGATAATGCATGGTGTCGAGTGGGATTATTTTATGATTAAGGTGCAATCAACCATGTAAATCCTATGCATTTAATTACTCCTAATGTTGTTAAATCATCCATAAGATATGAGTGATTCACCATCAACAATAAATGTTTTTTATTGTCAAGGTTTTACTATTATGGTGATTAAGTTTTATTTGTATAGTAATTATTATATTTTACTAAGGCTTAGTAACTAAAACAACTTGTGGTTATAAGAAATAACAACCAAATTATTCAGAAACTAGTTGTGTGCTAAAATGTTGACACACTTCTATGAGTCATTATATCCAAAATTGCTCAAGAATGAGGTCTCAAATGGTGACTCATAGCTCTCTATTCATGGAGTGTAAGGGTTCATAATGGAGGCCCTCAGTTTAGACTTAGTTTGTGCCCATGCAAGTACACCATAAAATGAGAGATTCAAAGAGGAAAAGCAAGAATGCTAGTCTCCATGATCATCATATATGCATGCAAATAAAAATGGAAGCTATTCTATATGATAACAAAGCATGAAAGCAAACTAATCTATGAAAGGAAATATGCATGCAAGATTATTCTATGAATTGAAATATGAATCTAATCTAATATGCAAGTGCAAGAGTAATCTAAATGGATTGTCATGGAGGCATGAGAGAAGAAGACAAGAAAAGAGAAGTTCCAATGTTCAAGCTCAAGTGCTCAAACTCTCATCCAAAATCGCTCTCCAAACCTGTAGCATAACAATAGCATAAAATCTTGGATCTCTAAAATCAGGATCTACAAAATCTCCATGCCTAAATGAGAAGGAGAGGGCTCCTTATAAAAGATTTATAAATGAATTGATGGTCAAGATTAAGAGGAAAAAAAGAGAGAGCAATGGTGGAGATTAAATCTTGGTTGATCCATGTGCTCAAGATTCTCAAGAGGCAAAATCAATGGACATGGTTAAGAGGCAAAAAGATGTGTGGAAGAGACTAAGAGGCAAAAGGAGATTCCACTCATCTTGGAAAGTGTGCATTCAATGTGTAGATAAAAAAGTCTTTTTAAAAAAAATAAAAATTATTTATTTATTATTTTTAGCAAAGTGCTTTCCATTATTTAATTAAAGGACTTTTTATTTATTTCAAAGAGATTTTTTCTTTTAATTAAATGTGGCTTAGGATAAAGTGATTTTATTATTTAATTAAAAGATTTTTTTATTTAATTAAAAGGGAGCATGTTCTTTTAATTAAATAAAACTTAGGATAAAATGATCAAACTTTAAGAAATATTGAAATATTTGAATTAATTACAATTTGATCAAGGAAATTGATTTGAATTGAAAATATTGCAAATCATTGATTCAGGAAATGATAAATTGATGAATGGGGGCCCAAAGTCTAGGCGACCATTTTAGGGTGCATACATTTGCCCCTCTTTGACTAATGTGTGATCTTCATGGGAACACATGTAGTCAAAAAATGGAGTTGAAGTGTGAGATCGATTTGGGATCACAAAACAACCCAGACGTGTGATCGATGGATAGGAACACATCAGGACAAAGATAAGCTAGTTGAAAAAGACGAGGCCAACACCCCTATAAATAGGTAATTGTCATGTCCCAAATAAGAATCTCAAGCAAGGTTTCCCCAAGTGAAGCAATTGATAGGATTGATAAAATTGAATCAAGGATTGAGGTTTGATAGGTACTCCCCCCTCATGATCGAAATCAAAATGAGATAGAGGAGAAACAACGAATTGATAAATTTGATCAAATCAAACTAAAAATAAGGTTCTTGATGTAAGATGAAAGATACAAGGATCGCATAACCAAGGTAGATCATCAAGCATGAAAGATTATGCCCCAAGGTTGAATTAGAAGAAAAGAAGTGGGGTGAAAGCGAATGGAAGATAGAAGTTTGGAAGAGGTGGAAAGAAATGGAGAGAAGAAAGAGAATTTTCCTTAAGAAAGAGAATGCCCCAAAATCAATCAATTGTTTAAGATAGAAAATTTTGATTGAGATCACGAAAGAAGATAAGGAAATGAAGATCAAAACATGACCACAGTTGATTAAAAGTCCAAAAGAAAGATGAAGTAAAACCCTCTCAAACTCATAATGCATCCTAAAAATGCATATTAACATGAAGTCTAACAATGCAAGCTACATGAAAATGCAAAGGTGTACTTACAATAGAGCAACTATAAAATAGGATTTTGTGTTCATCATTCATTAGAGAATGTTAAGGTACTTATTTTCATCATTGGGCCATTATTAACGGACATCGAAAAATCACACAATCATCACTAGTCACAAGCACAACTATGAAGATATGAATGTGATTTATATCGGATTGGAATGTGGAAAGATTCTAACATAAGCATCAAATACATAAAGGTCAAGATGACTTCGATGTTAGCTTACCCAATTTAATGTAGCAAAACCATGCTTACATCAAGGCATAGATGTCGGGATGACCATAAGAATGGTTGTGCAAAAAAGAGTCAAGGATGATGCCTCAAATCTCTTAAGTGTTTCAAGGGGACAACAAGAGACACTCTAGAGTTTCAAGACCACACCCACAAGAAGAAAGCAAATAAAAACATGCCCCATGGCCCAAAGTCTAGGTGACCATTTTAGGGTCCATAAACTAGTAACAACTAAGTGTCCAAATTAAGTAATTGAGTAAAATGATTGCAACCTTAATCATCTCATGCATTAAATGCCTGAATTTGTTAGAGTAATAAGTTATTTTTCTTATTAATTAAATCATATTGATTTAATTATTAAGTCACTTATTATCTCTTTCTTTACTTAATAAGCTAAACTTTAGGCATATAATAATTAATTATTTTATTAATTATTATCATGCAACCTATGTTTCTCCTTTAGGGTTTTGATCTTCATGTATGAGGATTGATCTCTCTTGTAACAACACATTCATTACATTATATTGCAATTATTCTTTTGCATATCATAATGTCTCCTTTTTCATGGATGACTGAGTTCAGGCCTCCATAGTTATTTTCTTCTCTCTTTTTGTGATAGGTGTTTGCATGCGAGTGATTCTTGGGAGTTGTGGGTTGATTTTTCTCATCAAATCCAATATGGTATCAAAGCTTTAGATCTATAAGCCCATGTTCTTTTCATGAGAGATTCAACCTTGCTCTTTAGATATGTGGTTTTTAGAAGTTTTGTGTTGGATCTGGGGGACATTTGATTTTGGTCACTTTGGGCTCAAACGGACCTCATTGTTGTGCTTAGAGCACCTAGAAACCCCTATTTCCATATAAAATTTGTCCAACTTGGAAAAAGTTGTGATCTGAGGGAAAACAAATTGTACTAGTGTCATATGACCCTAACATGTGGTTCGAGGCAGTGAAAACAAAAAAAATTTAAAAAAATTTAATTTTTCGATGGCCACCTAGTAGCCATCACGACCGCCTGCAGCGATCACCGCCAGCGGCCAGCAATAACCGCTAGTAGTCAGTGGTCACCGCCAACGGCCCCCATTGCCCTTGTTCTACCCTCTAACCACCTACACGCCACCTAAACACCATCGAGAATATTTTGACCATTCCAGGAAATATTCTGGTGACTATGGAGATTTTTTGGTGCATTTTTTATTCTGACAAGTTTTTTTGGTAGGCTTGATGTTTTTTTGCGGTGACAACCATACAATCATGAAATTTAAGCATGTGATCTGTTGACATTAGCACTACATTAGCAGCTTACATGCACCTTTAGGGCCCTTCCGGATCAACCTATGGTTTTTTGGCCATAACTTTCTCATACAATGTCAAAATCGAGCAAACGAGATACCGTCAAAAATCTCTTTCCAAGATCTATCCAGATCTCGAGGTTAGAATTTCTAATTTTTCTTTTTTTATGGTGTTTGTTTTTTTGTCAAAGCTAGAAGTTCCTTTTTGCACTTCAGGAGCCATATCTTGTGCATCTAGACTCTTTTTTTTGCAAACAAGATATCATTGGAAAACTTGTTTTGTATACTTTCTAGTTCTATGCATCTTATTTCTATATTATGCTCCACGTACATTTTATTCAATTTTTTGCATTTATGCACTCTAGTGAATATCTTGGATGTTTCAGGTCCTAAGATCTTTTTCCTTGTATGGGATGACTTGTCTTTGGTTTTTATTCATGTTTCTACAACCTTTTGTCTTCTTTGAGCATTGTAGACATCTTTTGTAAGAATTTTTTTTTTTGCAAATACATTGAGATAAAGTGCCACTCTATTGCATGCTTGGGATCTTGCACATCTTCATGCCTTTTGTACTCACACTCCATTATAAATTTCCATGGGGGTTTTGGTGTTTTTCTTGTTTTCCATCTGCCTTTGTCAAGTGAGTGTTCCTTCTACGACATTAGCCTCATGATGTGTGTCAATGACACTAGCCTTTATATATGTTTGTACTTTCTTTGCACTTTCGATGTTCTTGGTTCTTCATCATGTAGTTCTTATTGGTCATCCTTTTTAGTGTACTTGTCACCTCTCCCTTTTCCAGATTATGGGGGGATTTCTCCTGTTAATTCCAATGCTTCCTTGGTTTTTTGGGGTGAGCTACGTATTCAGTATTTGTTCCTATGTACTAGGTGGATGCAATTGTTGGGTACCAATGCATTTTAGTTAGATGGATCATTTACCCTATGGACACTCTTTCATTCCTATTTTTTGGAGGAAACCTTACATCTTTGATTGATCAGCTCTTCAGTGTTTTTCTTCATGTTCATTCTTTGTTCCTATTTTCTGGGACATTCTCTAGTTTGGAGGCTTCTTTAGTCCTTCACTAGTCTTTGTCTCTTTTTGGAGTAGAGTTTTTCTCATGTGGTTTTCTCTATTTATCCATTTTATAGAGGCTCTCTTTTCTTCTTGGGTACCTGATCATGCCTTTTTTTGCCAGGACCCATTTGCTTTTAATAGTTTTTTTCTAAGTTTTAGCTACTCCCTAAGTTTATCTTAAGGGGGGTGTTAGAGTAATAATTTGTTTTTCTTATTAATTAAATCACATTGATTTAATTATTAAGTCACTTATTATCTCTTTCTTTACTTAAGCTAAACTTTAGGCATATAACAATTAACTATTATCATGCAACCTAGGTTTCTCCTTTAGGGTTTTGATCTCCATGTATAAGGATTGATCTCTCTTGTAACAACACATTCATTACACTGTATTGCAATTATTCTTTTTCATATTTGAATGTCTCCTCTTTCATGGATGATTGAGATCATGCCTCCATAGTTGTTTGCTTCTCTCTTTTTGTGACATGTATTTGCATGCAGGTTCTTGGGAGCTATGGGTTGATTTTTCTCATCAACTCCAATAGAATTCATCCAAGGGAGGTTTTAGGGATTTGATAACCAACTTGGATGCCCCATTTAGGGGATGAAAGTGCATATGAACATGCCTAGAAAAAAAAACATTTGTAGGTGCTAAAGGATTAAAGATAGAGGAAGAGAAAGGAAGGATTGTATGTCATCCCTATTTTAAAGATAATGCGTATCCAAGTATGTCATCCCTATTTTTTTGCATCATTCTCCTCTGGTTGAAAAGAACACATATCTTGCAAGTTATTTTTGAATGCACATTTCTTGTCTAGATCTAATCCTTCCCATTATACCAGATATCTGTCGTATTGACCTAGAGAAGAGAAAATTGAAGCCCTATTGAATGCAAGTCTACTTTTTCCCAATCTTCCAATTCTTTGGCAATTTGTCCTTCATCTTTGTAACTATCCTTGGATCCTTCTTCCTCTTATTTTTCTTAACCCATCTCCTATTCAGCGCTAGCTCAACTTTTAGATTCCAAAATTATATTTCTTGTGCATATACTTCAATAACATCATTATTTATGTCTTCACCATATAATATAACATCATATTCTCCATTACCATAATTTTCATAATACTTTTGAAAATCTGCATATGCCTCATTAACAAACAAATTAGCAACATCTTCACTAGCAACCTTATTATCAATAGGAATTTCCACTTGCTCATTTCGAACATCATATTCAAATAATTGAAAATGATAGGGAGACTCATCCACAACTACATATATCTTGTCGTCTTCAATTCTTGATATCAAAATAGTCATAAGTATACTCACCATTTCATTTTCTATGTCTTCCTCTATTGTTTTAGTCCTTCCTTTCATTTTCCTCTTTTGAATAATCTTTCTAATGGGCCATGTGATCTTCTTCTTAACTAGTAGGTGTCATGTTTGCATTTCTAGTTCTATTTGATGCAATCAAGGATGGTGGATCCAATTAAGGATAGTCCAAACCTTGCAGCTTCAGAACAACACAGTGAAATGCTCAACAACACAACAACAAATAATTGATTAACTTTTGATTTTCATTAACATGCACAGTTGTAAGGCCTTTCGGGTTAGGGCCAATTACAATCAGAAACAATTCTACAAGATCCAAACAGATCCACTACAATCTCAGCTAGTTCAGCTCTAAAGGCAATCAGAAGCTAATGGAAACCCTAAGCCAGATCTAAACTTGATCTCACAAACCTCCAAGCAATCTCCTTGTCTCCAAGTGTGCAAACCACTAGCTCTGTAACTATAAACTATCAGATAACAATCCGATCTGCAAGATCATTCAAGATCTTTTCCACAACTTCACCAACTCCAGCTTTCAGAACCTCAAATCTAATTTGCTAAGTCTTCCCAAGTCATGAACTTCTATGATCTCCTTATGATGCCTAAACATCTACCCCAAACACCCCTTAAATACAATCATCAACCATAAGTCAGTTGGATGGAATCATTAACTCCCCCCAACAAATATTAAATGCAATACAAGTCAGCATCAAAATAGCCTTACAAACATTTAATCCAACATGTCAGCCTGTAACAAAAGATACCAATAATAAATGCACCAAGTTGGCCCAACAAATCACACAGAACTCCAGTCGATAAACCAGAACTACTGAGCAATAGTGAAATAACCAAGCATGCCAGATATCGTCGAGCACCAGTGTCGACCGAGCACCAAAGACATCACTGAGTAACACTTTCACCAAGTGCCAAAGATTACCGAGTTCCTTCAATGACTGAGCTTCCTTCAATGACCGAGACCGTCGGTCAAGGCTACAACCGAGTAACACCAACCAAACATACACCTCCCATGCAGATTCACTAAGTACACTAGAATGCCCCTGCATCAGACACCCCAAGTTCGAAAAGATGTTCATATGTGAGAAGAATATCTTCCAAGATTCAGCACATAAACCCCAAACTAGTTCTTCACATACAAGTCCTCCACCTTTTCAACTTGCATACCGTTCCACTTTAGCTTTCTCTATCTCTTTAGTCTTTTCTTGACAACACATAGGTCAGTTCTCCATACTGATCATTCATTTTCTTTGGATCTGCCAACTCAACTCTGCTACCAATACTCAGGCCTCTTCTACTAAGCATTGTATCCAGCAAAAGCATTAGGGAAAACTTCATGTCATCATTCTCAACAGTAAACACATTTCTTACACATTCATACATAGCTCTGCAATCATATTGCCAAGGTCTACCGAGCAATATATCACAACTATTCATCTTCACAATGTCACATAACACAAGATCCTTATTTTGGCTAATCTAAACATCAATAAAGCATTGTTCTCTTACTTCTAGAGCATGAACATCTTGTAACCAGCCAATCCTATAAGGACAAGGATGCTTCATTCTATTCAACCCAAGTTTTTGAACCATGTCCTTAGCAATAAGGTTATCAATACTACCACTATCAACAATAACATCATAGAGTTTACCTCCAGACTTGCATGGGGTCCTAAACAAGTTACTCCTTTCACAAGGTTCCTCCTTTGTGTCAAGCAATGTTCACCGAAGCAACAAGTTCTCAGATTTAGGTTCATTCTCATTCACCACAGCAATTCATCGGTCACCAAGCTTCTTCTATGTACACTCAAAAGAATCGTGTCTTTCCTCTCCACAGTTATAGCAAGTACCTTTAAAGATAACTCTACCTGTCTTCTTCTTTGGTTCCACAAGTTTCTGTTCATCTTCTGCATCAGTTGGTTCATCCTTCATTGAGTGATCAATCTTTTCTTTCCCTCAGGGATTACTATGTTATTTCCTTTTCAACTTATCTTCTACCTTCAGAGCATATTGATAAGCATCTTCAACAGAATCAATCTTCAACATACCAAGATCATCCTGATTATTGAATCTCAGACCATTCACATACCGAGCTACCTTTTCCTTACCAAGCTCTCGGTGTCCAGACCGAATAGTAAGTTTGTAGAACTCCTCAGTATAATCTTCAACAGAAAAATCCTTCTATTTTAGATTCTTCAACTTCTTAAACAAGTCAAGCTCATAGTTAGAAGGTATGAACTTAGCCTTCAGTTTTGTCACCATCAACCTCCACTGATTGATCTTCATTTCACCTTCATCTTCTCTATCTCTTTGTATTTCTTTCCACCAAAGAGCAGCATGTCCTTTCAACTTTGTCTATGCTAATCTCACCCGAAGAGGATCTTCAATTTCTTCCAACTCAAAGAAATATTCAAGTTCACCAATCCAATCAATCAAGTTCTCGGGCTTCAAAGTACCAAAGAAAGTAGAAACTTCCATTTGATAACTATTACTTAACCGAGCTCTAGATCTAGGAAACCAAGCAGTTTTGTCTTCACCATATCTATCCCTCCAATCATCACCACTAGATCTAGTAGGTTCAAAGTCTTCAACAGCTTCCTCATAACCATCTTCAATACCAACATTTTGAGGCATACCAGTAACAGCTCTCATGATCTCGGTGACCATGTCATTCTTCATCAACTCCATCTCAGATCTTAAATCTAATTTCACCTTCTCTGTGATCTGGGATTCCATAGTATCATAAAGATTAGAAATAACTCTAGGGTCCAATCTTCTCGAAGGCATCCTTAAAGATATGTAAAAACCCTCTGCAAAAAACCCTCACCGACCACCATGTGATAATCTCCAAGCTGTATGCAAGTGAGATCTCAACTTGCCACCTTGAACAAACAACTAGGACAAGATCCACAAGTTCAGTGCTCCAGATCTGCAATCTAGATCATACGATCTCTCCACCAACAAGATCAACTCTCAGCTCTGATACCACCTGATGTAGTCAAGATGGTGGATCCAATTAAGGACAATCCAAACCTTGTAGCTTTAGAACAACACAGCGGAATACTCAATAATACAACAACAAATAATTGTTTAACTTTTTATTTTCATTAACATGCTCAGCTGTAAGGCCTTCCAGGTTATGGCCAATTACAATCAGAAACAATTCTACAAGATCCAAATAGATCCACTAAAATCTCAACTAGTTCAGCTCTAAAGGCAATCAAAAGTTGATGGAAACCCTAAGGCATATCTAAACTTGAGCTCGTGAGCCTCCAAGCAATCTCCTTGTCTCCAAGTGTGCAAACCACTAGCTCTACAACTACAAACTATTAGATAACAATTCGATCTGCAAGATCATGCAAGATCTTTTCCACAACTTCGCCAACTCCAGCTTTCAAAACCTCAGATTTGATTCACTAAGTCATCCAAGTCATGAAATTCTATGATCTCCTGATGATGCCTAAACATCTACCCCAAACACCCCTTAAATACTAATCATCAACCACAAGTTGACTGGATGAAATCATTAACTCCCCCCAACAAATATTAAATGCAATACAAGTCAGCATCAAAATAGCCTTACAAACATTTAATCCAACATGTCAGCATGTAACAACAACTACCAATAATAAATGCAACAAGTCGGCCCAACAAATCACACAGAACTCTAGTCGATAAACTAGAACTACCGAGCAACAGTGAAATAACCGAGCATGCCAGGCATCATTGAGCACCAGTGTTGACCGAGCACCAAAGACATCACCGAGTAACACTTTCACCGAGTGCTAGAGATTACTGATTTCCTTCAGTGACCGAGCTTCCTTCAATGACCAAGATCGTCGGTCAAGGCTACAATCGAGTAACACCATCCAAACATACACCTCCCATGCAAATTAACTAAGTACCCTAGAATGCCCCTGCATCACTATTAGCTTCCTTGTTCGTTCCAATGTTTGTTGTATTTCTCTAATTTTAATCTCAATCTCTACTTGCCTCATCTTTTCCTCTTTCCTCTTCCTATCTTTATATTCTCTTTTATTTTATTGTTTCTTCTTTGATAAATACTCACCTTGCAAATACCTCTTCAACAAATCCATCTCTTCAAGCAAGTCCCTCTAACCTTACTTCCACTTTGCCTTTGCCTCACCTGGGTCTTTTCTCTTCTCTACCTAGTCTTTTGGAAACCCACTTCTCTCTTCAACCTACTCAAACACAAACATACAAACATCAAACTCTCTTTCCCAGACCTTTTGATACCAGATTTGGTCCCATTCAAATTTGGGTTTGGGAAATCATCAAAGCCTTCTAGGTGGTCCTTATTATGGGTCATCAACAATTCTTGTAGTACTTTCCCTATATCCTTATAGAAATATTTAGGCACGCATAATTCATGTTTCACAAGCACTAGGTTCATTAAAATCCACACCCTTCCTCACTAGCATTTGGAGTGACAACACCCTTAGCAATGATTGCTAAATCCATGTAGTGGAAGTTCTATGGTAGGAATAGACATAAACACTATTTTGACCACTACATTATAGACCTAACAGACAAATTCATGACAAAATCACCTAAATAGGCACTTTACACTAAGGGTTCCTAGTTAGATGTAGACCTTGTTCTTCAAGCACACATTTGATAAACAAAAAGTGTCACCACACCATTGCATGCACACATCTTTTTCAAATGATTATTTTCTACTTTTTCATAGGTTTGCTAGCCTCCCAACATTCTTATTGAACCATAACTACAAACAAAAAATACAAGGCAACCAAACACACTACCAACACCATACCTAGATGCCAATTTATAACTCAATGAGATTCCTAGATCATTACCATAAAATAGCACCTTAGGCCTTGAAAATTACCCTTACTACACACACTTATATTTATATTAAATTTCACTAATCAAGAGATGTTCCAACAATTACAACACTCATTTCAACCAAACAAAATAAATTTGGCAGTACAACACCATTAGAAAATGTGGATCTAACCCTCAAACTTGCCTTAGATTAGCAAAAATTAATTGATAACACAAATACCTCTATACATATGATTGAATACAGTAGCCTTCACAATAAACAAATAAAAATCTTAAATTGAAAAATGTCATTGGTGACTAGGGTGTTGGGCCATAAGTGGGAATTATCAACATTGATGATCAAGATATAATAAAATTTAAATATTCCCCCTAGAGAAATATAAAAAAATATCGACATCCCAACATTGCTTGCCACATGTTTATTTTTTATTAATTAAATAAATCAAACAATTTATTTAATTATTATACCAATCCCCTAAATTCCTAAAATATTACATTTATTTATTGATATTCCCCTCTCCCATCTCCTATGTTTAAAATAAAATTTATTATTTAAATCTTGTCTTTACACCTAAAAACCATAGAAGAATCATTCAAATTCTCCCATTTTCTCAACCATTCATCTCACAACCAAATAACAAACTTAATCCTACCAACCAATCTTAACCATCAATCCACTTAATCAAAACCTATAAATCTACCCCTCCATGGGTAGTTTTGAGGGATCCTTAGTTTGAAATACAATGTCATGCTACCATTGTGAGCAACCACATTCCATCCTTCATTAATGCCAATTCCTTTGAATACAATCGCCATTGGTATATTCATAATCTTACATGGGTAAGAGATTCTTTTGTTCATATTTTTTAATATTCCTTTGCTTAAAATGATATGTAGGTAGATGCAAAGTGGGGTTTTAATCTTGATTTCTATTTCATACTTTTCTATACACATCCCCAACTCCCTTCAAGAAGAGGGATTCTAATTATATAATTCTATAAGAAGCTCTTGATCAATGCTAAAATTAGCTAAATAATGTGACACATAATTAGCCTCATGATAAGAAGAATATAAATATATATCCTTGAATTTTACACTTATCATACATGTATCCTTTGGTAACCTCCAAGATTCTAATTAGGACAACTTCCTTTCTAAGCATATTGATTACATTTTGATAATATTCTACTATTAGAATTTACACTCCATTAGATGATGCTAGCTTCAAACCTACCACGTCTCCTTCTCACTCTACTTCATTGTCCATATTATGTCTTAATTATAAGAAACCACTTTTAAGTATATTTCCATCATCTTTACACAAAATTAGTCTTATCCCCACAAGCCTAATATTATCACAAGAAACATGATAAATTTTTTACTTTAGTGTTCATGGTATAGGGAGTTCATGGGCCTTGTTCTTGGTAATTAGTTGACTTATGGATGCATTGATACAGTATGATGTTGAGTGGGATTATGTTATGATTGAGGTGCAATAAACTATGTAAATCATATGTATTTAATTACTCTTGATGTTGTTAAATCATCCATAAGATATGAGGGATTTGTAGATGTCATTTACCCTAGCCTTTATTCAAGAGAATTTATGTGGATAGTTTGAGGAAGTGCAGAGATGACACAATGAGAAGAAGCACTATGACCCCACAAAATTAGGATAGAAAAATGCTTATGTTACACAATTTCTACCATGTCCACAGATTATTTTCCTTCAAATTCCTTCACTTCTCAAATATACTCATTGTAGAGAGTGCCAAGCATTAACATCGCGGAGTTTTGAAGGCTAAAGGGATGGCGAACACTCAAGAAATCCCGCGATTGTGCTACATGTCAGCACTGCAGAGTTTCATATGCCTCTACATGAGGTTTCCCCCTCCAAGTTCCAATGTGGAAACACGTGTCTAGACCACGGTCCCATGATTCAAAAGTGGTGGGGTCCACCTCCTTCAAGGCAAAATACCAATTTTTTTAATTAGCAAAAAATATCGAGGTAGTTTGGATCAAAATAAAATCATCCATATGTGCAAAAAGCAAGGAACCATAGGGAGTGGAATAAGGAATTTACTCCCTCATAATGATGAAAAGGTTGCAAAAATCATAGGTGACATCCATGCCATGTGTATGGAAGAAGAATAATGATGTAGTGATCGACATGCCAAGATAACTATAATAACCACGATGATGGCTCTTCCACATGGCACAAATGCATGACCCTTCTTGATGGCATTTTTGAGATTTGGTTTAGGGGTTTCTCTTTAAAATGCCTATAGGCACATTGTAAGGGGAGTTTAGTTAGATCTGGAATTTTTGTTCTAGGAGTATTTTTGTTCACTATATAGAAGAACACTTAGAAATAACTACAGTTTTATTTTTCAGACACTAGAATTATAATTTTCACATAATCAATATTATATTGGACTATGCCCAATTTACTTTTTCTATGTATTTTATTCTATTTTGTGAACGATTTCAAGGATTTGTGTCAATACTAAATGAATGTAGCTATTATTTGTTATTTTAGGCTCTTATACATCATTGGTTTACAAGTTATTATATCATTCCTGGTTACTCTTTCAATGCTTGCAATCTAGGGTTATACCATGCCATTTTGGTGAATGAAACTCTCTTAGAGTAGTTGTTCTAGTGGGATAATAAAAACATTTTCCTATGAGCCTTAACGGTTTCTTCTCACGGGAAGATATGAATGTTTTGGCATGTGTCTAGGATCTTTCCATCACCTTCTCTTCCAAACAATGAAGAGTCTATGATGTTTTGTGCTCATTCCTGAGGTCTCATGCTCTTATTGTTGCTGATGGGAACTCAAAGGGTTTCAAAATCTCTGGCGCATCAACTTAGTTTTTGTTTAATTTTCCTCCCCCTTTCCTAAATCACCAAAGAGATGAGTCAACTTCTATAAAACCTCGAACATTTCTTTGTAGGGCGCATTTATGTCCCACTCCTCCAAAGCTTCCAGACTATCCTCATCTCTAAGCGGGTGCCTATTTATGGGATCAACAAGAATCACCATCAACAATAAATATTTTTTACTGTCCAGGTTTTACTATCATAGTAATTAATTTTTATTGGTGTAGTAACTAATTTTTTTACTAAGGCTTAGTAACCAAATTTTATTGATAATGTTTTACTACTTATTAGTAGTGATTTACTATTTATAGAAAGAAAATCTAAAAGAATAAGGTTGTTTTGGGTGTGCAACTTTCGAAGGGGGTGTTATGAGGTTGTGTTGTCATTTTGGGTGAGTATTAATAAAGATAAAACAACTTGTGGTTATAAGAAATAACAACCAAAATATTCAAAAACTAGTAATTAAGTGTCCAAATTAAGTAGGTGAGTAAAGATTGCAACCTAAATTATCTTATGCATCAAATGCTTGAATTCATCTAAGAGAGGTTTTTGGGTTTTGATAACCAAATTGGATGCCCCATCTAGGGGTGAAAATGCATATGAATAGGCCTATAAGGAAAAAAAAATTAAAACTTGTAGGTGCTAAAGGATTGAAGATAGAAGAGGATACAAGATGGATTGTATGTAATCTCTACTTTAAAGATAATGCATATCCAAGTATATCTTCTTGGTGGAGTTTTCTTATTCAAATGATTTATCCAAGTAAACATGATGTCATGTGTTTGATTCTTCCATTGTGTATTTCTTTGAGTTGCTAGTTTATTTTCTTACATCATGTAACGATTAAAATCAAGTTTCCATTTTATAGTTGTTCACCTTAATTTCTAATACATTATTGTCCTACACTTCCATATGTTGCTCTCCCAAGGTTTTGTAGTTATTTGTACTAGGTAAATTTTGTGGCATGTGTGTTTTATCTCAAGCCCCTTATGATTGAACCTACATTTGTTGAGTTCCACATTTTCACTAGTAATTTTTTAGTTCACTTGCTAAATATTTGTGTCACTATTCATTATGTCTTGGTATATAAAGATATTCATCTGTGTAATTAATTTCCATCCAAAAAGGAAGTTATTTTAATGAAAGATCATCCTATATTGATTCAAAGTCTACAATAAATATATGCATATTAGAAATATTGCATATCCATATATGATGAGTGCATGTTGACAATGTTGCCTTCAATATTTGCTTAAGGCCATAAAGTTGATTTGTAAAGGTGGTTGATTGATGAGAAGTTGATCCTCACAATAAAATGTCCTAAATGTATTTTTAAATACAACTAGTCCTCATGTGAAATCAAGTAGTGAAGATCGCAATGAAATAGATTATATAATTTTACAAATCAATAGATTAAACTCATGCTTCAAAGATTAGTGTTCTACTATATGAGATCAATTCCAAGCCACTCAAGATCAAACCACAAGATATTTTGAGTCTAATACAATTACATGATAATGAACACATCTAGAACATTAATTTATAAACTTTTTTGAATTGTTTTACACTACGTTAACATCATCATTTTTTAATATTGTTCAAAAGCTAAGCGGCACAATCCTCCAACATTTACTTTTCAAAATTACATAATTTTAACAATTGTAAGAAAAATATTAGGACCTCAATCCTTGGAGAGAAGCATAATAGACAATGATTATTTTTACAAATATAAATAATTATATTGATTGTATGGAATATTAACTACATTCTAAAAATAATAAACAATACAAAATAAATAATAAAATATTACATGATTTACTAACTATGCATATCAAGCCAAATAATATTTATCTCTATATGAGAGCCAAATAAAAAAGAAACATTTATACAATGCATTCCTTCACACCACACCCCAACATCAAATACCTAAGATAACTTTTCCACCCTTCTTCACCACTTCCTCCACCTAAATTCCACTATGCCACTCACCACCTCTAGTTTGAGAACCTTGTTGCTACATCCAAGGAATGTAACCAAACATCCAAAGTTAATTAACTCAATGCCTCACCCCATGAATTGTGGTCCCATACAAATTTGGGGTTGGGAAATAACCAAAGCCTTCTAGGTGGTCCTTATTATGGGTCACCAACAATCCTTGTAGTACTTTCCCTATATCCTTATAGAAATATTTATGCACACATAAATCATGTTTCACAAGCACTAGGCTTAATAACATCCACACCCCTCCTCCCTAGCAGTTGGAGTCAAAAAGCCCTTAACAATGATTGATAAATCCATGTAGTGGAAGTTCTATGGTAGGAGTAGACACAAACACCATTCTAATGACTGCATTATGAACCTTATTGATAAATTCATCACAAAATCACCTAAATAGGCACTTTACACCAAGTGTTTCTAGTTAGATCTAGACCTTGTTCTTCAAGCACACCTCTGATAAAAAAAAAAGTGTCACCATACCATTGCATGCACATGTCTTTTTCAAATGATTATTTTCTACTTTTTCATTTATTCCTAGGTTTGTTAGCCTCCCAACATTCTTCTTGAACCATAACTACAAACAAAAAATACAAGGCAACCAAACACACTGCCAACACCATATCTAGATGCCAATTTGTAACTCAATGAGATTCCTAGATCATTACCATTAAATACCACCTTGGGCCTTGAAAAACTACCCTTACTACACACACTTTTATTTGTATTAAATTGACAATAATCAAGAGATGCTCCAATAATTACAATACTGATTTCAACCAAAAAAATTAAAGTTGGTAGTACAACACCATTAGCAAATGTGGATATAACCCTCAAACTTGCCTTAGATTAGCAAAAATTAAATTGATGACACAAATACCTCTACACATATGATGAATACAGTAGCCTTCACAATAAACAAATAAAATTGAAAATTGAAAATTGTCATTGGTGACTAGTTTGTTGGGCCATAAGTGGGAATTATCAACATTGACAATCAAGATATAATAAAATTTAAATATTCCCCCAATAGAAATAAAAAATGTCGACATCCCAACATTGCTTGCCACATGCTCATTTTTCATTAATAAAATAAATCAAAACAATTTATTTAATTATTTTACCAATCCCCTAAATTCCCAAAATATTATTTATTGATATTCTCCTCTTCCATCTCCCATGATTTAAATAAAATTTATCATTTAAATCTTGTCTTGACACCTAAAAATCATAGGGTAATCATTCAAATTCTCCCCTTTTCTCGATCATTCATCTCATAACCAAATAACTAGCTTAATCCTACCAACCAATCTTAACCATAGATCCACTTAATAAAAAACCTATAAATCTACCCCTTTATAGGCCATTTCAAGGGATCCTTAGTTTGAAATACAATGTCATGTTGCCATTGTGAGAAACCACATTCCATCCTTCATTAATGCCACTTCCTTTAAACACAACCGCCATTGGTATATCTTGAATCTTACATGGGTAAGAGTTTCTTTTGTTCATATTTTAGAATATTCCTTTGCTTAAAATGAGATGTCGGTAGATGTGAAATGGGGTTGTAATCTTGAATTGTGTTTCATACTTATCTATACACATCCCCACCTCCCTCTAGGAAGAGGGATGCTAATTATATAAGTCTATCAGAGGCTCTCGATCAATGCTAAAATTAGCTAAATAATGAGACACATAATTAGCCTTAAGGCAACAAGAATATAAATATATATCCTTGAATTTTACACTTATCATACATGAATTCTTCGGTAATCTCCAAGCTTGTAATTAGACAACTTCCTTTCTATGTGTATTGATTACATTTTGAGAATATTCTACTATTAGAATTTACACTCCATTAGTTAACGTTGTCTTTAAACCTATCACAACTCCTTCCCACTTTATTTCATTGTTCATATTATGTCTTAAAATTATAGGAGACCACTTTGAAGTAGATTTCCACCATCTTACACAAAATCAGTCTTATCCCCGCAAGCCTAATATTATCACAAGAAACATGATGAAAAATTAACTTGATATAACTCAAAAATTAACTTGATATAACTCTCACAAGGAAGTTACCTAGCTATATTGTTTTTCCCTTTTATATTTCTGTTCCTAATTTGCTTTAATATTGGGATGTTCCCCGATCTCTTGATCCATACCTCTTAATCTTTGAAATAATGCTTTCAATAACCATTTTTTAATTGGTAACACAAGAATTTTAATGTTGTCTTGAGCTAGGTGAAGTCGAGGGACCTCATCCCTACTATTAATGCACACTATTAATGTGAATAGTCTAAAAATGTGAGTACAATGGTCCAAAATTGTGAGTACAATAGTCCAAAAGGGGCACAAAGCTCACAAGAACACTAACTCAACAAGGTTTTGGAGCTATAATTCACTTGGCATAAACATTCACAACATCAACATTAAGGTTTAAACAAGTGAACATAATAGATTAACAAGGACATAATACCCCAATAATTATGACCCAATAAAGATTGGAACCCTGATGGCTACAACAACAATGCCATGATTTAACTATCACATTATTCTATAAATAATTTTCAATTATCAATCATTAACTCCCCTTAATTTATATTAATTTCATAATTGTGATATTGCTATCAGGATTCAGCTGTGTAGTTTTTTGAGTCAAACTCATTGACCCATGGTTCATGAGTAGTGGTTCACACGAACCCATCTCTCATGAGAATGAATGGAACACTTAACACTCATTGGATTTAGGTGATTCTCATAGGGGTGAAGCACTGAGACTTCTCGAGAGGTCGCCCATCATAGTACTACTCTAGCTTGAGCACACTTAACTACAGAGTTTCCTCCATGGTTAAACCCACTCTGCTTGCAACACCATTTGTAAAACCTTCACCAAGTGTTGTGCCTTATGAACCTTAATATGAGCTTAAGGGGATTTCTAATGAATGGTTCATAAGGCACAACACTTAGTGAAGGTTTTGCAAATGGGGTTGCAAGCAGAGTGGGTTTAACCATGGAGGAAACTCTGCAACTAAGCGTGCTCAAGATGGAGTAGTACTGGGATGGGTGACCTCTTGGGAAGTCCCAATGCTTCACCTCTATGAGAATCACCTAGATCCAATGAGTGCTAAGTGTTCCATTCATTCTCGTGACAGATGGGTTCATGTGAACCAATACTCACGAAATATGGATTAATGGGTTTGATTAAAAAAACTACATAGTTAAATTCTAATAGAACTATCACAATTTAACTTGTTGTGGAAAATATCTCCTACTTATCAATTTCATAATTGATTATGTACATTTATTTAAGTAGACTTACAATTAATCTCATACTATTTAAGTATATTTACATTGGCTTAATTACGCTGAAGGCATTTCATATCTGAAATGCACCACCTAATTATTGGAATAATCGCCAACATCTCCCTTTGGGATTCATGACATGGTTTAATAGCCTCTCGTGTCTTCTATAAGTCTAGTGGTTGTATCGAGCATTAACAGGTCAATCTTTTGGTGCAATGACAACCACTACTTGTAACAAGTGATATTAGAGCAAGGTTCCCTACATCAAGTTTAACAACTTTGGGTAGATTTTGGTTGAGTGGAATACTTATTTATAATGGTTCAAGATAGTTCTTAAAAGGTTCCTATTTTTGATGGATCATATTATGCTTTTTGGGAAGTTATGATGCAAACATACTTATTGTCTATTAATGTTGATGTTTGGACTTCAGTTGAAAATGGCTATAATGTTGATGAAGGGTGCTCCCCTTAATACCAAAATCACATAACAGAAATAGAGAAACAACAACAATAATATGCAAGAACAGAAAATTGGCTTCTTATTATCTCCACAAATGTGGAATTACAAACTTTTAGAATTACAATATGCAAAGCCACATGGCCATTCCCTTACAATATTCTGTAGGAAAAAGCCTCAAATCAATACCCAGATCTACTACCCAAAATTGCCCTAGACAACACTATGAGCCTTCTTTATATAGGCAATTTCCACCGCCCGAGAAGGTTCCAAAAATTTAGCCCTAAGGGCCGACCAAACTTAGAATTATTTTATTTTTCAATTTATTACATCAAAGTCGGCTCAAAATAACTTTTGAAACCTGAACAGAAATTTTGAAGGAAAATTATTTTCTGCCATTTCAGGTGACCCAACTTTCGGAGACCATAAGTCATCACCAGTTGACCCGATTGACTATTATAACCCCATTTTGAAAATGCCACGAAGCGCTCTACAGGCTTGACCAATGCAAAGTGCTCGTCCCCCAATTTTTTGACCTCATTCGGGGCCTCTAAAGCCTTCAAAACTGAGTTCAAAGTTTCTGTACCCTGCTACCAATACCAAAAATCTTCAATATCTTCAAAACTAGACCTGATCTAGCCATGAAACTTTGCTGGCAGGCTGATATGACTGAGATGAACCTCTACATGTAAAATCAGAACATTCCGAGATCGTAAGACCAACTTACTAAAAATAGCAAGTTTCCACAAATAGCAACTCTACACAAGATAGCCCTTATTGAATACAAAAACAAAAATATTTTTGGGTGATGCAAGATTGCTCTTACACCTAGGATGCTCCTACATCAGACACCCAAGGTAATTTGAGAAGTGACCCTGTCACGACTCAGGTGTGTAGAGGAAAACCAAGATGGTTAACCTCTTCCTTTGTTAGCCATGATGAATCTTCAACAGGTCGTCCTTTCCATTTGACCAAATACTCTTCATATGTCCTATTCATTGTGCTTCTGCCAACATGACTATCCAGTATGTCTTCAATCTCCTTGGTATCTGAACTACTTGCTAGAATACTCCACTGTGCTGCTGCAACCTCATCTTCAAGACCTCCTTCATGATACTCTATCAAATCTGAAATGTTAAACACTGGTGAAATATTCAGCTCACTAGGCAATTCTACCTCATATGCATTTCCTGAATCATGCTTCTTCAATATCTTGTATGGTCCAAACTTCTTCATTTTCAGCTTGTTATATGTACCAACCGGAAATCGCTCCTTCCGCAAATGAACCATGACTTCATCTCCAACCTAAAATTCCTTATGCCTCCTTTTCTCATCTGCCTTAGCCTTATACTGCGCATTCATCTTGGTAATATGCTTCCTCACCTCCTCATGGATGTTCTTCAAGTGTTCTGCAAAATCTTCAGCTTCAGCACTACTTATTTCTCCTTTATCTATCTTTCTCAATTCAGATGCATTTCTTGGACTACTTCCATATACAATCTGGAATGGTGATTTACCAGTACTCCTGTTGACAAAATTATTATATGCAAATTCTGCCTGTGGTAAAATCAAATCCCATCCTGTTGGCTTATCTCCAACCAAACATCTTAGCAGATTTTCCAAACTTCTATTCACCACCTCTGTCTGTCCATCAGTTTGTGGATGATGTGATGAACTGAACTTCAAATCTATCTTCAACTTCTTCCACAATGTCCGCCAGAAATATCCAACAAACTTAGTATCTTGATCTGAAACTATGGTCTTTGGCAAACCATGTAGTCTCACCACTTCTCTGAAAAATAATCCTGCTACATGAACAACATCATTAGTCTTCTTGCAGAGAATGAAATGTGCCATCTTCAAAAATTTGTCAACCACCACAAAAATTGAATCATGTCCCCGCTGAGTTCTCGGTAAACCAAGAACAAAGTCCATACTGATATCCTCCCAAGGCTTCTCTGGTATAAGTAATGGTTGATACAACTTTGTATTCTGCTTCACTCCTTTCGCCATCTGACATACTCTGCAACTCTGTACAAACTTCTTCACATCTTGCTGCAATTGTGGCCAATAATAATTCTCACCAACCAAAGTAAGGGTTTTATCACGACCAAAATGTCCAGCCAATCCTCCACTATGCTTCTCCTTGATGAGATTCTCCCTCATAGAACTTCGTGGAATGCACAACTGACTCTCTCTGAATAGCATATCATCTTGGATGATAAAATCCAACCATTTCGTCCTGTCTAGAGTAATAGGTTCTGTGCAAGCTTTCCAAGCTTCACCAAAATCAGGATCCTCTGGATATAAATTCTTGAGTTCCTTAAACCCAACCACCTCAATCTGCATCTCTGTCAGCAATAGTTGCCTTCTGCTAAGAGCATCTGCAACCCTGTTAGACTTTCCACTTCTGTGTTTCAAAACAAATGTATAACTCTGCAACCCATTTCAAATGCCTTTGATTCAACTTTCCTTGACTGTTCAAATATTTCAAAGCTTGATGATCAGTATACAAAACAAACTCCTTAGGAAGCAGATAGTGCCTCCACTTTTTTAATGTCTGAACTATAGCATAAAATTTTTGATCATAAACAGAATATTTTCTCTTGGCATCATTTAACTTCTCACTGAAATAAGCAACAGGTTTACCTTCTTGGCTCATAACAGCTCCTATTGCAGTACCACTAGCATCACAATATACTTGAAACACCTTATTAAAATCTGGAAGTGCTAAAACAGGTTGTTCTGTAACTTTTTGTTTCAACAATTGAAAACTCTTTTCTGCCCCATTAGTCCACTTAAACTCTTTTCTATCCCCTCTCATTGTTTCAGTCAAGGGTCCACAAATACTGCTAAAATTTCTGATAAATTTTTTGTAAAAGCTAGCCAAACCATGAAAAGATCTTACCTCAGTAGCACTCCTTGGAGTAGGCCATTCAAGGATAGCCTGTACCTTCTCTGGGTCCATTTTTAGACCTTCTGCTGAAACTACAAATCCCAAATACACTAACTCTTTCTTCACAAAACTGCACTTCTTCAAATTAATCAACAATTTCTCATCTCTCAACTTCTCAAACACCATACGAATATGCATCATATGTTCCTCCAATGTCTTGCTAAAAATCAAAATATCATCTAGGTAAACAATGACAAACTTACCCAAAAATTCTTTCAGAACCTCGTTCATGAGCCGCATGAAAGTGCTCAGTGCATTGGTTAGCCCAAAAGGCATGACTAACCACTCATACAATCCTTCCTTTGTCTTGAAGGCAGTCTTCCATTCATCTCCTTCTCTGATCCGAATCTGGTGATATCCACTCTTCAGATCTATCTTTGAGAAATACACAGCTCCACTCAAACAATCCATAATATCATCCATTCATGGCAATGGAAACCTATACTTGATTGTGATCTTGTTTATTGCTCTAGAATCTATACACATCCTCCACTCTCCATTCTTCTTTGGTGCTAATACCGCTGGTACAGCACAGGGACTCAAACTCTCTCGAATCAACCCCTTCTGCAATAACTCGTGTACTTGTCTGTTCAACTCTTCACTTTCTGTTGGTGTCATTTTGTGTGCTGCCTTGTTTGGAAAACTGGCTCCTGGAATCAAATCCATCTGATGACTGATCTTCCTTACCGGTGGTAATCCATCAGGTACATTATCAGATACAATATCCTGAAACTCATTCAACAAATCTACAACCTCTACAGGTACATCCTCTACTTCTTCTTTACCAACTTTTGGAATTAAAGCAAAACACACATGCTCATGCCTCATACCATCTAGGAATTTTCTTCTATCAACAAATGTTATTCTTGCATTATCACATACCTTTTCTTCGGTCTCCTTCAATGGCTTTAGCTTATGTCGCACTCCATCCTTTGTCAGGGAATAAGTATTCGCACGACCATCGTGTACAACACATCTGTCAAACTACCACGGTCTACCCAAAAACATATGACATGCATCCATAAAGATGATATCACACAGTACCTCATCTTGGTACCCGTCGATCTTGAACTTTACCAGACACTGTTCACTGACCATGACCTTGTAGTCATCCTGCACCCAGGCAATCCGATATGGATGTGGGTGTTTTTGTCTCTTGAGCTTCAACTTTGTCACCATCTCTTCTGACACCAAATTGTCAGTGCTTCCACTATCGATAATCACATCACAACATTTACCCTCACACTTGCATCTAGTGTGAAACAAGCTCCTCCTTTGTTCAGGTTCATTCTCACCACTCAGCAAGACTCTTCTGTTAATTAGCATTTTTCCTCTTTCAGCATCTTCATAATTTGATGATCTAGCATCTTCATCTACATGTGCAACTCTAGCCTGGCCTTCATTTCTCCTATCTGTTCTGCCTTGGCGCTGAGGACATTCAAATGCCTTATGACCTTCTTCTCCACAGTGAAAACATGTTCCACGGAAGCCTCCTCTTCCAGATCCTTGTCCTCTTCCTCTTCCTCTCTGATCTCTATTACTCTGATCTTGGAAATGATTGGAATTATTTTCTCTCTGATTCTGACTACTACTGGCCTCATCCTTCTTTTTTAGATCTTCATTTCGGCCACCATATGACCATCCGCCAGATCTTCCACCATGACCTCTTTCATTTTGTCTGCTCTCAAACTTCTTGTTCAGCTTTTTCTCTACTTTTAGGGCAAACTGGTATGCCTCCTCAATACTATTCATTCGAACCAGATTCAACTCCTCCTGAATGCTTAGCCTTAACCCATTAAGGTATCGGGCAACTTTCTCCTTATCAGCTTCTGCATGGCCTGTTCTGATGAGGAGTCGATAGAACTCCTCTATATACTCCTGAACAGATTTTCCTGCTTGCTTCAAACTTTGCATTTTCTTTAGTAGGTCAAGCTCATAATCAACAGGAATGAACTATCGCTTCAATTTATCCACCATCCGATCCCATCTTGTGATTTTATCTTTCCCTCTTCTATTTCACTCCAATTGAATTTCTTGCCACCATATCTTCACATGACCTTTCAATCTGGCCTTCACAAACTTGACCCTATCAGGATCCTCAACATCTTCATACTCAAAATATTCCTCACATTCATTGATCCAGTCGATCAATTCCTCTGGGTTAAGATTTCTAGAAAATGTAGGAACCTCAATCTTAGGTCTTTTCCCAATCTTGGAAATCACTCGAAAAAGTCTTTCTTCCTCCTGGTTCACAATTTCAGCTTCTCCTTCTTGATATTCTTCTTCGGCTTCATCATCGCTTTCGTCTCTGACATTAAGATTCATTCCTCTGCGAATCTCTTCTTGCAATGCTCGCACTTGTCTCTGCAGCTCTCTAACCTCAGGTGTCACAACACCAGCTCTTCCACCACGTTCTCTTCGTGGAGGTATTTTCGCGATGCGCGCTGAAACCCTAACCACGGTCCTGGTGCAAACTACCTCACAGTCGGTGATCTGTTTACACACTCAAGAAAACCTACTCTGATACCACTTGATGAAGGGTGCTCCCCTTAATACCACAATCACATAACAAAAATAGAGAAATAACAATAATAATATGCAAGAACAAAAAATTGGCTTCTTATTATCTCCACAAATGTGGAATTACAAACTTTCAGAATTACAATATGCAAAGCCACATGGCCATTCCCTTACAATATTCTATAGGACAAAGCCTCGAATCAATACCCAGATCTACTACCCAGAATTGTCCTAGACAACACTACGGGCCTTCTTTATATAGGCAATTTCCACCGCCCGAGAAGGTTCCAAAAATTTAGCCCTCAGGGCCGACCAAACTTAGAATTATTTTATTTTTCAATTTATTACATCAAAGTCGGCTCAAAATAACTTTTGAAACCCGAACAAAAATTTTGAAAGAAAATTATTTTTCGCCATTTTAGGTGACCCGACTTTCGGAGACCATAAGTCATCACCAGTTGACCCGATTGACTATTATAACCCCATTTCAGAAACGCCACGAAGCGCTCTACAAGCTTGACCAATTCAAAGTGCTTGTCACCCAATTTTTCAACCTCATCCGGGGCCTCTAAAGCCTTCAAAATTGAGTTAAAAGTTTCTGTACCCTGCTGCCAATACCAAAAATCTTTAATATCTTCAAAACTAGACCTGATCTAGCCATGAAACTTTGCTGGCAGGCTGATATGACTGAGATGAACCTCCACATGTAAAATCAGAACATTCTGAGATCATAAGACCAACTTACTAAAAATAGCAAGTTTCCACAAATAGCAACTCTGCACAAGATAGCCCTTATTGAATACAAAAACAAAAATATTTTTGGGTGATGCAAGATTGCTCTTACACCCAGGATGCTCCTGCATCAAATGTTCTTAATACTTTACCTACAGATCCTAATGAAAAGAGGAAGTATTAAATTGATATGAAAGCTAAATTTGCAATACTTAACAATTTGTCTAGAGATGTGTTTGTTAAGGTTATGCATTGTAGATCTTCTAAAGAAGTATGGGACAAGTTGAAAAACACTTATCATGGTAATGATAGATTTAAAGAAGCCAAGATAAAATATTTAAAATCAAGATTTGAAGATCTAAAAATGGGAGATGATGAAAAGGTAGATGACTATCTCCTTAAGATAGATGAAACTGTGAATGGTATAAGAGAACTTGGTGAAACAATTGATGATATTGATGTTGTAAAGAAAGTTTTAAGATCTCTTCTTGATAAGTTTGATTCTAAAATATGTTCCATAAAAGAAACTAAGGACATTAACAAATATACAATGGAAGATATTCATGGAGCACTTGTAGGTTATGAAATGAGAAATTTTGGCAAGCAAGAATCCACTAGCAAAGAAGAAACATTCAAAGAAGAAAAGAAGGCAAAATAAGTCTCATCAGAATCATAAGACCTTGATGGTCTTGAAGAACATTTCTCAAGGAAATTAAAGAAAGGAGTAGGTAAATACAAAGGTAAACTTCCTTTCAAATACTTTAATTGTGGTAAAATAGGACACTTTGCATCTAAATATCCTTATAATAGTCATGATGAAGTAGATGATGAGAAAGAGAAATCAAGTAAAAAGAAATTCTATAACCAAAATAAGTTTTTTAAGAATAAGAAGAGTTTGATTGCTGATGTATTGAATAGTGAATCTAGTAGTTTTGAATGTGATGAAAATGAAGTTTCATTCATGGCTATAGAAACTACTTGTCAAGAATCAGATAATGATGATGATGTTGAACTTGTTGAAGCTGATTTAGAATGTGAATTTCTTTATGCACTTAAAAAGATCAAGGAATTAAAAAGGAACTTAAGTGATCAAGAAAATCAATTCATAAAGGAAAAAGATAGCTTTGAAAAAGAAATTAAAGAATTAAATCAACAAGTTATAGATTTGAAATTACAAGTGGAGGAAAAAAAGAGAATTGACTTTGTCACTAAGGAAGAGTTAAGTTCTAAAGATCATGAATGTACAAAGTTAATGAATGAAGTAGTTTCATATAAAAGGAAGTTAGAAAAATATGAGAATACTACTTTGGATGACATGTTAAGGAAACAAAGAAGAACTGATGATCTAACTGGAATTGGTTTTGAATTGGGAGAATGTTCTAGTGACAAGAAAGATAAATCTTTATTTGAGATATTCAAATATGAAAGTAAAGACATAGATCAACATGTTACCACTTCAAATTTAGATAAAAATGCAGATTTTAATAAGATTTCTAATGGTAAAAGACAAGTTACATCAAGTTCTTCATTCACGGGTAAAAGATCTTCAAACACGTTCACTTCTTTCTTTGATGGGTATTGTTTCACGTGTCATCAATATGGACATATAATAAGTAATTGCAAATATATGTCAAGAAGGTTTTCAAAGTTTCATTTTGGTTATTCCTTTCCTAAAATGAATGGTCTAAGATTTTACAAATGCAATCTTTTTGGTCATGTTATGAGGAATTGCAAAACTAAGACATTTTAGAATGATCAATCTTATACTAGTCTACAAGTTGATAAACAATTTGATACTAAAGTGACAAAGATATGGAGGCCTAAGTCTATGTTTATTCAAATGCCTTTACATTTTGAAGAAAAGGACTTGTGGATAATTGATAGTGGTTGTTCTAGACACATGACAAGTGATAAAATAAAGTTTGATAAATTGATTAACTACAAAGGTGGCAGTGTGAGTTTTGGTGATAATTCTTCAAGGAAAATTAAAGGTTTGGGTTCTTTGATGCTTAGTGAAAAAATGTCTATTCATGGTGTGTATTATGTTGAGGGATTGAAGTACATTATTTTAAGTGTTAGTCAAATTTGTGATAATGGATATGAAGTTGTGTTTGATGATCATGGTTGTCAAATCAAATTTAAATCAGGACAGTTGGTTGCATCAGGTAAAAGATCTAAAGGGAATGTATACAACTTAAAAGATATCACAAATACTAACAATCATGAAGATGTTTGTCTAATGGGACTGGTGAATGCAACTCTGCAACATAAAGATAATACTCTCCTTCAAGAAAATGATAATGACTTGAACAAATCAGTTAATAAAGTTGAAGAAAGTGAAGAAGAGATAAAAGATCAAATAGGAACACCAGAACCAATAGGTACAAAGTCTACAAGTTCAAGATTCAAGAAATATCATCCTCAAGAATAGATTATAAGAGGCAAAAAGGCAAATAAGTTAGCTAACATATTAAGAAAAATCTCTCTCAAAAGATGTGTTTCAAAGATTGAGAACTAGATTGGGAGTTCTCTCTCTTTATTCTCTTGCATAAGTTACTCAGTGTGTGATAGGTTTTAGGGGGAGTATTTATGATAAATTTTACTATTTAAACCTCGGTATATCTCATTTTTCATTGATGTCAAAGGGGGAGAAAAATCATGAGGAAAACATATTGTGATTGATATATGAGGTTGGCTAATGATATTGATAAAAATGTATTGATGGAATCTATACAGGTACATGATGTATTTTACAGGTTATGATATACAGGTGATACAAGTACATGCAAAGGTGAATATGTTTTTACAGGTATTGACATCAATGCCAAAGGGGGAGTATGTTGAACCTTTGGTATTTGGTCTTTGAATGTTGTCATTGATGTCAATAATACATACATGCAATTATAATGAGCATATGGTATGGTTAAAATCATGAAATTATCTTATTTGATGTCCTTCAATATTGTTCAAAACATATTCAATAAATACACTTAAGTGTTATACAATTAACACTTAATGTTCACATTGGTTAAGAAAATGGTTATAAAAAATAGTTTTGGTCTATGTGAAAGTCGATAGATTTAGTTATCCTATAGACCATAGCCATACTACCTTTCTGGAATGGGAAATTAATTATCTAAAATGGGTCGTTGTTAGTTTTTGTATATCACATGTATGGAAAGAGAAAAAAGTCTTTTTTATTAGAAGCAGTTACAAAAAATCATGACAGTTTTAGCTATTTTGAGCAATTTTGGTCTAATTGAAGTTTGGGTTATGTAACTGCCTAAAAAATGTCAACTTTGTTGGTTTATAAGTAGGGGATACATTCCTCTAAAATATTGTACAGGGGTTTGGACAGAAGTTGTAGGATTTGTGTGAAATTCTTTGTAGATCGAACATCTTGTAGGTAGATTTTAAACAACAAAGTGAAGAAGAGATAAAAGATCAAATAGGAACACCAGAACCAATAGGTACAAAGTCTACAGGTTTAAGATTCAAGAAATATCATCCTCAAGAACATATTATAAGAGGCAAAAAGGCAAATAAGTTAGCAAACATATTCAAAAAATCTATCTCAAAAGATGTGTTTTAAAGATTGAGAACCAGATTGGGAGTTCTCTCTCTTTCTTCTCTTGCATAAGTTACTCAGTGTGTGATAGGTTTTAGGGGGAGCATTTATGATAATTTTTACTAGTGGAACCTTGGTATATCTCCTTTGTCATTGATGTCAAAGGGGGAGAAAAACCATGAGGAAAACATATTGTGATTGATATATGAGGTTGGCTAATGATATTGATAAAAATGTATTGATGGAATCTATATAGGCACATGATGTATTCTACAAGTTATGATATACAGGTGATACAGGTAAATGCAATGGTTAATATGTTTTTACAGGTATTGACATCAATGCCAAAGGGGGAGTATGTTGAACCTTTGGTATTTGGTCTTTGAATGTTGTCATTGATGTCAAGAATACATCCATGAAATTATAGTGGGCATATGGTATGGTTAAAATCATGAAATTATCTTATTTGATGTCCTTCAATATTGTTCAAAACATATTCAAGACATACACTTAAGTGTTATACAATTAACACTTAATGTTCACATTGGTTAAGAAAATGGTTATAAAAAAATAGTTTTGGTCTATGTGAAAGTTGACAGGCTTAGTTATCCTATAGACCCCAACCATAATACCTTTCTGAAATGGTAAATGAATTATCTAAAATGGATCATTGTTATTTTTGTATATCACATGTTTGGAAAGAGAAAATGTTTGTTTATTAGAAGCAGTTATAAAAATTCATGACAATTTTAGCAGTTTTGAGTAGTTTTGGTCTAATTGAAGTTTGGGTTGTGTAACTGCCTAAAAAATATCAACTTTTTTGGTTTATAAGTAGGGGATACATTCCTCAAAAATATTGTATAGGGGTTTGGACAGAAGTTGCAGGATTTGTGTGAAATTCTTTGTAGACCGAATATCTTGCAAACAGATTTTAAACAACAAAGAAGAGGGTAATGCTTTATGTTTCTATTTTGTCATTTGTGAATTGATTTTCATTGAATAAGTTTATCTGAGATACAAGAAGAGATATATATTTATTTTTGAGTCATTCACATCAGTATTTAATCAGATCTTTTAATGGAAAAAGAAAACATATTTGGGTACTTGATGTTTTGAAGAGAAACAAGGGTTTATCATTTCAAGAAAGTTGATAGTTTGAAAGACATTAACTCAAGTCATGTTCTTGTATTCAAATATGTTGATATAAGTTTGATTATACTTTTTTATAATCTTCTATATTCATTGTAAGAAGGCTTGTATTCTTTGGCGAAATTTATTGATGTAAAAGAATTAGTAAGAGAGAAGAAGAGAAGTATATCTTGCATTATGTTTTCAACAAGAAGTTGAAATCAGTGATTTATGATTTGTATTATAACAGAGTTGATCCTCTGATTTTGTATCTCATTTATTCATTTTGGAAGTTGGTGCTTCTTGAAGTGGTGCTTCAGGTGTAAGGGATTGGTGTTCCTTGAAATCAGTGTTTCTAAAACAGGGCGTGGGTACTTCCCAGAGTTGTAGCTCTAAAAGTTTTGCCCAAGAGGCTAATAAAGGTTCAAATTCAAAGTGGTTTTTTACCCTAAGGGTTTTTCCACTATAAATATTATGTGCCTTGTTATTCTTATATATCTTGTTCATTTTTTATAACTTTATGTTATAATTGTAAAAGTTGAAAAGAACAAGTTTTAAGTAACCACTGATTCACCCCCCTCTCAGTGGCGTTTGTAATCTAAAAAGTGGTATCAGAGTTTGGTCATAGGTTCAAATACCCTTGGGTGATGCTAAGGGGGGGATTGTTGGACTAACCACCAACGTCCCCCTTTGAGATTCGTGACATGGTTTAACAACCTCCTATGTCTTCTATAAGTCTGGTGGTTGTGTCAAGCATTAATAGGTTGATCTTTTGGTGCAACGACAACCACTACTTGTAACACTAATTATGTTGCATCAATGGTTTTCAATAAACATATTAGTGCAAGATGATCGAATGCATTGCATCCATCTATTTCATCGCCTATTCATTGGTTATTAGAACTGAGCCAAAAAGTAATAAAGTGATTAACACCATATTTGGCCTTTCATGCATTTTCGCTTTTCTTTTCATTCATGCACCTTCATTCACACATGTCTTTGCCTTTTTTTGCTCGTCATTTTCATTCCCCTGACATGATTTCATTTAATGTACAAAATTTTAATCTACCATCTTTTATGCCACATTATCTTCCTCATTTAATGTATGAAAAAATAATCTACCACATCTTACGCCACACCGTCTTCCTCAGAACAACATATCATGATATAATAAAATAGAAATACAGAACATCGAATAGTGAGTGAGGGCCATTGCTAACCCTTCAATTATATCCAAAACTAGTGTGGGAGAGAACATATTTTCTCGAGGGCAACCTTATACCAATCAATCACTTCTCTTTGGTATCAAACATATGGGTCACAAAATCATAGATATTGATAGTTACTGAATACCCACCGTCCAATATCTTCTCTTGTCATCGTTCTGGACGGCTATAACACCTGTTCTAAGAGATACATGAAAGAGAGGACTAATCAAATGAAGGGTGGTCAACATTACAACAACCCCTTGGAGACAACACATTGGTTTGAGACAAGACACCTCCTTACAGTTCTTCTTGGATCTCTTGTGCCTGCTATGGCTTTGTAAACATTGTTTAGATGTCTGGTGTTTAAACTTTGCTTTTAGATGTTGTTTGTAAAATGAATAACTCAATTTTCAAAATATGCCCTCAATTTTTTTTCCAATCATTACAAGTATTCATTATATCATGTCATGTAATACAAATAATGAAAAAATTAGCCGTCAACAAATGAAACTTGAGTAGATTTATCCTATTCGACCAACATGTACTTTGAAATGAACATCCTCAAATCAATACCCAGATCTCTACCCAGAACTGCCCTAGACAACACTACGGGCCTTCTTTATATAGGCATTTTCCACCGCCCGAGAAGGTTCCAGAAATTTAGCCCTAAGGGCTGACCAAACTTAGAATTATTTTATTTTTCAATTTATTACATCAAAGTCGGCTCAAAATAACTTTTGAAACCTGAACATAAATTTTGAAGGAAAATTATTTTCTGCCATTTCAGGTGACCCGACTTCCGGAGACCATAAGTCATCACCAGTTGACCCAATTGACTATTATAACCCCATTTCAGAAAGGCCACAAAGCGCTCTACAGGCTTGACTTGCGCAAGCGCTTGTCACCCAAATTTTTGACCTCATCCGAGGCCTCTAAAGCCTTCAAAACTGAGTTCAAAGTTTCTATACCCTGCTGCCAATACCAAAAATCTTCAATATCTTCAAAACTAGACCTGATCTAGCCATGAAACTTTATTGGCAGGCTGATATGACTAAGATGAACCTCCACATGTAAAATTAGAACATTTTGAGATTTATGACCAACTTACTAAAAACAAGTTTCCATAAATAGCAGCTCTACACAAGATAACCCTTATTAAATACAAAAACATAAATATTTTTGGGTGATGCAAGATTGCTCTTACACCCAGGATGCTCCTGCATTAGAAAAATGTTTGGGCAGAGTTATACATTTGTATCCAGAGGATCCTGATTTTGGTGAAGCTTGGAAAGCTTGTAAAGAACCTGTTACTCTAGACAGGACGAAATGGCTGGATTTTATCATCTAGGATGATATGCTATTCAGAGGGAGTCAGTTGTGCATTCCACGAAGTTCTATGAGGGAGAATCTCATCAAGGAGAAACATAGTAGAGGATTGGCTGGACATTTTGGTCGAGATAAAACCCTTGCTTTGGTTAGTGAAAATTATTATTGGCCATAGTTGCAGCAAGATGTCAAGAAGTTTGTACAGAGTTGCAGAGTATGTCAGATGGTGAAGGGAGTGAAGCAGAATACAGGGTTGTATCAGCCATTACCTGTACCAGAGAAGCCTTGGGAGGATATTAGTATGGACTTTATTCTTGGTTTACAAAGGACACAACGGAGACATGATTTAATTTTTGTGGTGGTTGATAGATTTTTGAAGATGGCACATTTCATTCCTTGCAAGAAGACTAATGATGTTGTCAAAATATGCCCTCAATTTTTTTTTCCAATCATTACAAGTATTCATTATATCATGTCATGTAATACAAACAATGCAAAAATTAGCTGTCAACAAATGAAACTTGAGGAGATTTATCCTATTCGACCAACATGTACTTTGAAATGAACATTACCTATAGATTATAATATCTATATTTTAATCCCAATATATACAAGATTGGCATTTTTATTTATCTCCTTTTAAAATATACTTTATTTTACTATATTATTCTATATTTAAAAAAAATTCTACTTGTAAAATATCTTTTAAAATTGTAGATGAGAAACCTCTCATACAAACATAATTTTATTTCCTCTAATATAAATTAGTTCTTTATAGGTTTTTGGCATTTGAGTTTGACTCTTGAGATGGAGTCTTTGTTTGATATCAGTGCTTAATGTCGATTGACGAATTCTTGTTCTCGTACAAGTTAACTATTTTAAGGCCATTCAAATGTCAAAAGGCTTACGCATACTATAGCAAACTTTATTTCAACACGTGAGATGATTTTCTCACTTTTTCATTATAAAATAAATATCATTGAAAAATAGGATGCCAACCACCATAATGATTATTTGTGGAAACAATATGAAGTAATTTATTTAAAAGATAATTTATAGATATTTCAAATATCATATAAAAAGTTTTCTAATGTCATTTTTATATAATATGTGTATGATAAAAATGTATAGAACTTCATTATGATTGTTAATTCATTATTATGTATACATTATTTTAATTTGATCATTTTTTAGGACATTGCTAAACACATAGAGAGTCATGATTTTAGTAAAATCTCTAGTGTAGATGGGCAAATTCTAATATCATGATCAAGTTCCTCACTCACCTCTAAAGAGAAATATATCTTCTTATCCTTTATATATCTACTTGCAACAAATACAATGGTCTCACTACATAGTAAACATATGATGTTATCTTTAGCAATGCCAATTGCTCTAGATCCATTATGGAGTAACTTAGGGGATTAACATGCACAAATCCATATGAAGAAAAAATTTAATCTAATGCCCTCTTATCTTTTGGCCTTCTCAATGGTATGCTTGCATAGATCAAAGCAATTGGATACAAGGATGGTAAAAAACCACCACAACTTCTCTTATTTGTTGCGATTCAATTCAAACATAATGTAATGTTAGTCTATAGTCACAACCACCCAAAAAAGTCCCTAAAATCCCATTGAGATGTGGTGTTTGCCATCAAATCTTTCTAAAAATTTTACGGGCCTTGAAAATAAGCAAATCACAAGGCCTTACACTTGAATAGACAACAACAGACATCAATAATATTGATTGACAACGTTAGAAATTCACAACTATTTCAAGAGTAAATTGAATATATAAATTCGTACCTATTTCACAAGTACATTAAATTCACATTTCAAAGATATAAACAAATTCAACAAAGCCTATATGTTGATCGTTAGAAAAAAAGAGGAAGTACTATCATTCTAAATGAAACAACTACATCGTTCATAAAAAGAAAAATAGATATGAGTAATATCACTATAACATATTTTTTAATTATAATTAAATGATAGATTTTCAAATGTATTTTTTCTTTAATATATGTTTATTATTTACATCAAATATTATAGTCCAATGATATCTTCAACGTACCCATTGCACACCAAGATGCAATTGCTAATTAGATATACTTGAAAAAACAAAAAGACCACAAATTGAGATCATACTTACCGAGGTATTGAAGGTGTAGGGAAATTTGCTCCAATACACGTTAAAGATGAGAAATAGCCAAAATAATTTGTTTCGAAACCCTAACAACTAATCCTCTTGGTGCGAACGCATTCGTGGTTTTGGGGAATGAAAAGAGTTTAGTAAAACCCTAGCCTTGGTATTTTTTCCTTTTATCGTTATCAGCCCTAGCTGTTGTTAGGGGAAGAAACGCAAGAGAACAGAAGAGAGGAGAGGAGAGGGCGGCGGTGTATCAGCCATGAGGTATGTATGCGCAGAGATCCGATCTAAGGTTTTTGATCCGTGGGTTTGCTGAATGTGATCTGATGTGTGTGTGCATGGTACTTGTGCAGTAAGCTTCAGAGCGATGTGTTGAGGGAGGCGATAACAACCTTGGTGACAGAGACCAACCAGAAGAAGAGAAAATTTGTGGAGACTATCGAATTGCAGATTGGGCTGAAGAATTATGATCCTCAGAAGGATAAGCGCTTTAGCGGCTCCGTCAAGCTCCCCCACATCCCTCGCCCCAAGATGAAGCTCTGCATGCTCGGCGATGCCCAACACGTGGAAGAGGTTTTTACATCTGTTCTTTTTGCATTATGATTAAATATCTGCTTATAGCTTAGCCCAAATCTCCTTTTCTCTCCTCTCTACACTTGCAAGACAATATAAAAAGCACACTTTTATGAAATCAGAGCTTGTAATATGCAATGTCCAGCGTTGTGGGATTTTCCACACAAAAAGGGTTTTTGCAAGGTAGAGGCGCTCTTCTCAGATCAATTCGGAACCGTTTATTCCAGTTTTAAACTAATATGGCGTGCTTGGTATGCTTTCCTTATCATCATGTTTTATTGCGTTTTATCCCCACCTCGAATGTCTTACCTGGTTTGAGGGCTTCTTCAGATTTAATAATTTTAATATTTTCACGATATACCAAATTTTTTGGTGGATAGAGTTCCCTTTGTACAAGATTGGTTTGGTGTTTATATTGTAAAGTCTTATAGGATTGTGACCAGCTTTTAGAATGTTCTAGTCTTTTCCAGGAGATCCAATCACTGTCTTTTTCTTTACCTCTCTTTAAAATACTAGCATCAAGTTGTCTAGAACAATTATCCAACTGGGTTCTACCTAATAGTTTGTATTCATAAGTGCCAGTTTTTCTACTAGAAATATGACATCTTAATATCCTGAGATAGCAACTTTCCACAATCCATGACAATGCCAAAATATTTCTGGGAATGATTGTGGAACAAATTTTTAACCATCAACATTTCAGATCATGCTCCATGATCCATCATCAGGATGAAAGAGTGACTTTTTTGCATTCTGATAAACTCTTTCATCCTGGTGATGGATCATGGAGTATGATAGGAAGTGGTGATGGTTAAAAATTTGTTACACAATCATTCTTAGAAATATTTTGGCATCTTAATATCCTATCTATCATTTGAAGAGCTGTGTTATTTGCACTGTCAAGTTATCTAGAATTGCTATCAGATTTTAGGATTTACAATTAACCATCTGCACAAGACATAATTCTTCTGTAGAAGATAAGTTTGTTGACTGTACTGTTAAGTTATCTGGGATTCAATAGAAGATTCCTCATTCGATGATCAGTCTGGTGCCTGTTTTGCCAAGTTTTCTCTAAGTCATTAATCGATGGGATTTCCAATCTTTTAGCTGGCATCTACTGTACATTTTTGATTTGTTTGAACTTTGCACTCTAAGAAAGTTTAAGCATATCCACCAGGCCTAACCTCTATTTTGAAAATCAATCAGGCATTTGTATCTTCAAATTCTAGAATTCTGTGGATTTTGTAATCTACATCCATTCACCTGGCATCTTTCACCTTACATTCTGGATGTTCTTAAGCTGGATTTGCAATGTCTTAGGCCCCTAATTTTCCCTTTTCGGCTTTGTATATGTCTTTTGCATTAGATTGTTTATTACCATGTTCGTCAAGCTATCAGTATAACTCTTTCAACATGTGTTGATTCTGCTCTGCCTAGCTTTAGGCTTTAATGTATGAAATTCAGGCTGGGTCTCTTATAGGTTTATAATCAAGCATCAAGTAATTTCAAGTGAAAATGTGCTCTTGGACTTAGGTATACATTTGTCCTGGGTTATATGTTCCATTGGCTGAACTGCAACCAGGGTTCTGATTATGCCCCGGTTCCAAACAGGTTTTTGCCCCAGGTTTGAGGATCCAGCTGGGGACAGAGCCCTGGTCAAAGCCTTGTAACTAGCTTTTTAGCAATTGAAAAAAAAAGAAAGGCAATAACCCTAATCATCAGCTTTCCTAGTCCTGATTGAGAATCTGGGACACAGGTCTACTACAGTATCATTTGCCTTGATGCGGCCTAAGGAAGATGTTCTGGTGATGCTTGTCCATCCAATGAACCAGCTGTTGACGTTGATGCTCTCCTTGAGAAGCAGCATGGTGATTTCTATTGATTTTCCTTGTTGTAGATGTACCGACATGAAGTTTAAATCGTTTTGACTGTTTTTTTAAATGCTTGACAACTGACTTGTTCAATTAATTATGAGATATGTTTGTATTTAAATTTGTACATTTTAAGCATATTGAACCTTGGGCAAAAATCTGTGAACTGTTTAACCTGAACATGAAATGACCACAGTCTTGGTTTTTAGTCTTAAGATTCTTGTAAATGTACATTTGTATTGCTAATTGTCGTCATTTCAATTTGTAACAATGTATAGAACTCACAGAATGCAATGTTATTGAAAAGGATAGAATCATAGATACAAGTATGTCTAAATTATCTTTTGATTGCAACATGATTTGTGACCTCGAGTGAAATGGCAGGCTGAGAAAATAGGATTGGACTATATGGATGTTGAAGGATTAAAGAAAATGAACAAGAACAAGAAGTTGGTTAAGAAGCTTGCCAAGAAATATCATGCTTTTCTTGCATCAGAAGCAATTATTAAGCAGATTCCTCGACTTCTTGGACCTGGTCTAAACAAAGCTGGTAAGTTTCCTACTTTGGTGTCACATCAAGAGTCATTGGAGGGAAAAGTAAATGAAACAAAAGCCACTATCAAGTTCCAATTGAAGAAAGTTCTGTGTATGGGTGTTGCTGTTGGTAACTGTGGCATGGACGAAAAGCAAATATTCCAGAATGTTCAGTTGAGTGTAAACTTTCTGGTGTCCTTGCTCAAGAAGAACTGGCAAAATGTAAGTTGGCTACCAGACTATTCTTTTGATTGATATATTTTGACTATATATGCTAGATGTAGTTCAAGGATTGCACCATTTTCATTGTATTATTTCTACAAAATTGACACTAAATAGCTCTATAATGCAAATGTGATGATGCAGGTACGTTGTCTCTATCTGAAGAGCACCATGGGAAAGCCATCTCGGATATTCTAAATGAGCAATTTAGTCGGCTTTTGCACAATGAGCTTTGTTGGAATATGTTTTGTTTTGTTGGTCTAGGGTAGGGGGTCTTTAGACAATTTATTTAATGCAAATTTGCATTTGATTTCAACATAACATTTTGCAGAGGCATATGTTGTCTAATAGGCAGGCTCTGATTTATGTTGTAGCTGAGGGAGATTCTTATTTTGATGCGCAATTGCTTTAATGATTGATGTCACATCTTTTTCAAAGTATAACTTTGTAATGTTGTTGTTGTACATGTTTAATTTTACATTACATGCACGCATCCAAGACTACTACTTATATCTTTTTGATAAAGTTTGTTAATTTATTTCCATGTAGAACTTTGAGCAAATAAAAAGTTAATTTGAAGTTTATTTTAATTTTATGATGAATTTAGTTTTGCCCTTTCTAAGCCTTTTTGGCATTTATCTTCTGCTTTAGCAGAAAATGCATGCTATCTTTCATTATCTGTGTATCCAGCTTGTTGCAACTATTGCATTTATTGTTTTTCATATATTAGACTTCTAAAAATTAATGAGAAATCTGAATGCCTGTCACTAAAGTTGAATATTTTAGTAAAGACGATTAAAAACAATAGAGACCAATCTTTTCTCTTAATTCTTCATCATCCCATCAAACTGGGTTCTTTTTTCTTTGTTTCTATCAAGATTCAAGAACTGATAATCTTGTTATCATCAAGAAACTTTTCACCTTATATAGTCTGACTCGAGTTTTAGTGTTTAGCTTTTATGCTTTTGGTCATAATTGGTGTAGATGTTAAACATGAGGTGTTTCAACTTGATGTTTTGGATTTTATGGAAACAACACAATAAATGATATATCCACATTCTTGTTATCACGATCTTACTTAAAAGCAGTTTTTAGTGAAAAGTGAAGTGGGGCTCTCTGTGCATCTCGTACATCAAGTGTTATTTCATACATGCAATAAATTTCAAGACTTGTATTTTGTGGCGCTCATTAGAGTATTAGAACTTAATTTTCTTGATGTTTTACCCAGTAGCCCTTGGTTGGTTGGAGCAAACATTGTAAGATTATGTAGATCTTATTTTTTAAACTTTTCTTATTTTTAAAACTTCTCCACTGGAAGCTGCAAATTTCTAAAGTTAAAAATGTGTAAACATTGATATACTACTATGGCTGGAATCTGAGATGCTTCTCTTGATTTTGAAAGTATTTAGGAGGGGACATCATTCAGACATGCAAGTATGTTTTTTCATCTTTTTCCACTCTCTGAAGGGGGATCTGAGCTTCTGAATTAAAGATGATCATACAGATCTGGCAGTTGAGAACAAAACTTTAGCATAGAGGATGAGCCCATGAGGGCAGTGGAGACATTGTGCATACAGAAACTCTGGAGTGTCACTGCACATGTTAAAATAACAATTAATATCTTGTACTTGAAAGCTTTACCATCTAGTCTTTCAAGCAAACTGATATTCTACTGTAGATACCATTCCATTCCCTTACCACAAGTTAGACGAGCTTAGTTTTCTAACAATATTGTTTTTTGTTTGCTGCATGGTTTAATTAGTATCTTTCTATTTCAATTTTTTTAAAAGTCCATACCAATACTCAGAAAACTGCATATGCTCCTAACTAGAGTGGTGGGTATTGTTTACCTTTTGTGTTTTATGCTAGATTTTTCCTGGAGTTGTAGTCGGTCTGCAGTTTACCTCAATGGTTTGCAGTCAAAGGGTTTTGGTGGGGCATATTTGTCGGGGATGAGAAAGTAGAATGTGTAGAGACGGGCCTCAACATGGGTCCCTAGGGCAATACATAGGTACAGATGGTCAAAAAGTAGTGCATAAATAGGTAGACGACAAAAACTAGTTTGTAGTGTCAATGTTATCTCAAGTTCAATTAAAAATATATGCAACTCCTTCGAAATTACATCAGAACATGGCAAGTTGAAACCCGAGCCTACGAAAGGAGAAGAAAATAATGTAGCAGAGCTGGGGAATCTGAACAAAGTTGCAGCAAAAGAATACTTTAAATACTAGCGATCAGTTCTAAAAGGTAGTGTCAGAAGCAGGTGCTGGCGACTAGTGATTGTATTTCAAGTGGGTGACAAACACCAGTGATGGAAATGATATCTCAGCGGGGTTCAATAATCACTCTGGAACTGCTCTTCTCAACACTACACAAAGTCCTTGATGGTTGGGCTTAACTAGCACACTCAGAGTGTTGAATGCTTCGAGTGGCTGGTGTGGGCCCCTTCATCCCGTCCCCGTCGCTGTTGGCAACTGCTGTTTCTGTCATCCTAAATCCTGCTTAAAGTTAAAAATTTTCAAACTCTTTTCTCCTGCCTGTAACTTTTCCAATTACAACAAACAGGTTTCCAACCCTGAGCAGTTTTCATTGGATGCAGCTTGTGCCAAAATGAGAGATTTCGAACAGGCTATGGATGTGCATCATTACTGGTGAAATTTGGAAAGCACAGAGAGGGCATGTGAAATGATAGACAAGGCACACGAAATGTTAGACTTGATGCCTCAAAGAAATTTGGGCTCAGTGTGATATGTAGGACATGCACATAATGCAATTTGCAGGTGTAAAGCTGGACTCCCCATTTTTGGCAGTATACTCCCTTCCTGTGCCAAAATAAGAGCTTTGGAATGGGGTATGGATGTCCATCACAGGAAAGCATAGACAAGGTATGTGAAACTGTTTGACAAAATGAAGATTTTGCTAGATGTTGTAGCTGCAACTGCCCTGCTAAACATGGAAGGACAGAATTGTTCAGAGTGCCATGATTGTAGGATATGAAGAACTTGGAAGCAAAGACAAGGCTCCTGAACGGTCTCGTTGAAACCAGAATGCCTAAGGAATTTAAAAGTTATTTTACCCATGGCCATAAGTGCACTGTTCTAATGGAACACCCTGATTGCACGGTATTGACGATTTTGGTTTGTTGAAAAGGCTTCAAATACTTAAATCATAGCATGCAATGTAGTGGCAAGGAAGACTGTGGACTCAATTGTTCATCATCCTCCAGGTTTCAATGGAGTTGTATAGTTTGCATTTTATAGAGTATTTTCATATTCATTCGTGTATAAAGCAATACTGATGTTACTTGGGTTCTTGCTTTGAGATTTCGAGTTCTTTGCCTTAATGGATATCATGCATCTTAAAGGTTTTATTCTAAATTCTGCCTTTCTCTTAAATTCTTTGTTTTGATCTATAAACAAGCCTGAACAGGCCGCCAAGAAAGCTTTACTTGGCATCTTGAACTTGCCTAGACATGATTCAAGGGCTTGCCTAACCCACACGGTTATTTGTTATTTTAAGACTTACCGCATTAGTACATTTAATCTCAGACACCACTTCAGTGTTTTATTGCTCATGTCCTTTATTATATATTTTTTTGTCATACAGGACAATAATGCTTATTGTATGTGCTCAAGGGTTCATTGTAGAAATCCCCAAAATTTAAGACTCTATCTACTTCTAGAAAATCTTTGTAATAATAATAAAAAATTATACACATTCTGAAGTACTTTAGAATTTTGTGCCTTTTTAAATTTTTCTACATACAGTTTACTAATGTTATTTCATATACAACTTATGTATTACCCCATGTACCCATGCGGCTGCTTAAGTGCAATTTCTGCTTAATTTTAAGCAGCCAGTGTGTTCCCATGCATTATTTTAATTATAGGAAAAGGATAAATTGGAATCTTTCTCCATTTTCATAGAGCAGCTGCTGCTTAAAAATAAAAATAAAGCTTTGAAAAAAAGGGGGGCTGGAAATAAGCAGCAGCTGCTTATTTGACAGGAATGATGTGGCTCCACAATTTTTTTCCCTCTTTTTTATTTGTCTCCGATTTTTCCTCCAAATCTTGTGTCAAAAATTATTTTTAAAGAATTTTGTTTAAAACTAAACTTTCAGATTATGCATATTTATAAGCAGCAAAATTTAACTTTCATGGGGCCACCAGCTGCTCAAATTGCTCTTTAAAAATTTGAGCTGTGGCTGCTAGCCAAAATAAGCCAAGCAGCCGCATGGGGACCTGCTTTTGTAAATTTTTTTTATGTCAGCAATGAGTAAAATATCATTGAAAACTATAAATAAAGCAATAGTTTTTTTTTTTTCTAATTTATCTTGTATATTTTTTGTTCTTCTAATTTATCTTGTATATCATATAACAGAAGAACATCTGATAAAAATAAAATAAAAATAAAATTACTGTAACTAAGAGAAAAACAACTACCATACTACCATTTAATCTTCTTTCTCCTAAAATAACCCATATATGAAATGGTGAGGAAAATCGAAAAATAAATAGTACAATAGAAATTTTGTTTATTAAATTGATCAAATTTAATCCAAACTTTTAAATAGGAATTTCATTTCCAACATGGTAGAGGCAAATGTTGATGGTTTTTCCTATACTATATTTTAAGCTTTATTTCTTTGAAAAAACCTTTCACACTTGTCATTTCAATCCTTTTTAATCACCCCACAAGTGGTGTTTAAACATCAAAATTACAACTGTTCTGCAAAATAGAAAGAGCTGTTTCTCCAATAAAAAATTCAACTTCAAACCACTTAACATCTACACATGATGGTCATCCTGGTAGAGAGACGAGGTATTTTCTATCTCAATTATATGTTCAATGACGTATCTTTGCCATAATGAGCTATTGCTTTGATTATCAAGGTTTTCAAGGACGATTGCTATCTTAGTTTAAAGTTGGATAGAGTTTCTTTGGTACAAGAAGCAAGTTGTTACATTGTGATCAAGGTATTTCATTGTATGTGCTAAGGTCCAATGAAGTAGTTGTAGCCCTATAAATTATGTTGAATATAATTGTGTCTCAATTGTTTAGAGATTTGCACGTGTCTATATGTATGCATGTGTCAATTTGTTAATCTAATGATATTAAGTTCTAGATTGGTCAACTAGTGGATACCACAGTTTTCATAGATTAGCTAAGTGATGAGTTCACCATTTCTTAGATTGGTTCTTGAAACTACATTGCTTAGACGAAGAAGCCATGCAACAATAAACTGGGCTGAAAACTTTTAAATATTAACATATCTTAACAGCACCAATATGAAGTCGAATACCTCATTAAAATGGTGGGGGACAATAGGAATAATAAGGAAATAATAAATTGGTAACACATTCACAAAATCTAAGAATCAATTAATAACTATAGGATAAATGCATGTTATCTCTAAATTCATGAATCTATTTAATTAATATAATGAACTTTATGATCATTGTTTGTTCAATATGTTTGTCTATTAAGAGAAAGGGGTAAGATAGGAATTTTATACTTTTGCATTAGTTGCATACTTAGAAAATGGTAGTGAAGACTAAATTCTATATGTCAAATCTAATTTTTGTTTACAATCTTTAGTTACGACAATATTACAAATCTTGAGTTCTTATACTTCATTTATGTCTAAATTTTTTAGTGGAAGATTTATTTCATCATGTACAAAGATTTATGTTTTGCGGATAATTTTTTTTGTTTAATTGATTGTAAAGTGGAAAGTTATCATAAATTTCTATTTAGTGAAGGCAAGCAAAATAATTTTTTGGAAGGAATCTAGGATGATAAAATTCAAGAGATGAATTTGTTCTTGACAATTTACTTAAATGGATTCTTCTTTGGAATTTTCAGATCCTATTACACTTTTAGTTTCCTTTTATTATCATTCTAATGTTATCCAACTATGAAATTTGTTAATTTCCTTGGAAGCATTTGATCATGTCAATTGACGAGAATTTATTTTTCAATTAATTTTACTATCATTTTCTATTTTTTTCGGTTCTCTCTACTCCCAACAACCTTTCATTTTTTCCTCCAATGTGGAGCTTAGTAAGGGCAAATTTTCATGCGTATGCTTAGCTTATTTTGGTTAGTAGTAATTGCTTGATTTTTTGAGCAACACTTTGTGGAACTAGTGGCCAAATGAATCTTAAATGTTGTTTCCTTTTTTTAAGCAATTCTTTTAAAGAATAGTATTGAATATAATATTTAGTAGTAAGTTTTGCACATAATATTTAGAAAAAAATGGAGGCAAACAAAAAGGAGAGAAAAAAATATTGTGAATCCACATGTCATTTTTTTAAATAATCAACTGCTACTTATTTCTAGACCTTTTTTAAAAAGCTTATTTTCAATCTTTAAGCAATAGTTGTTCCACTAAAATAGGGAAAGATTCCAATTTATCATTTTCTCATGATCAAAAAATTTGTGTGGGAACACTCTAGTTGCATAAATATAAGCAAACATTATACATAAGAGTGGCAAGGAGACATGGTGTAACTTATCTTTGAAGCACTCTTATCCTTCTCCTACCATCTTCTTTCTTCTTCTTCCTCATGGTTGAAGTTAAATCAATGAAACGACTTGATGATAAATAAGTATTTCCTATCAACACACTACAAAAGAGTAACTTTTGAACATTAGATTTCTTACTAATTGCATCAATAGGGTAAATGTTGGAAACTACAATTGAAACAAGTTTTATATTGTCATTGATGTCAAACCTTAACTGGTAAGACAATTGCTATTTAGGAGAGTATCATATCTTTTGATGGATGAAGAGGATTTGAAAAGAGGACCTAAGGAAAGGTTGAGTTATGTGATACTTCAATGGGTATTTGATTAGTTGGCACATTGACAAGGTAATGTGTTGTTTATCTTTAACACTAAGTGAAGAAGAAAGACTGGAAACATAGGCTTAACCGAGCAAAAGTGAAGAAATCTAGTTTAAACTGAGTGATGCTAGTGTCGACCGAGCGCTAGTATATACCGAGCAAATCTAGTGTCAACCGAGCATCAGTAATTGTTGAATGATAGATGATTATTGAGCAAAGACAATGTTTGCCGAGAATGAAAGTTTTAGTGATGACCAAGATATCCAGTAATAATCGAGGAGATGAACACAATATTGACCGAGTGTCAGTAATTTACATTTTGAGAAAGAATTGAGAATCCTAGCGGACATAGTTGAATTCTTGGGATATGTAAAATGTGTTGAAATTATTAATGAAGAGTATGGAGTATTTAATGTATGGTAAACCATTTTCTTATAGATTCAAAGAGAAGTTTGGAGATGTATCTAGAAGGAAAAAGAAGGAGAATGAAATGATTGAAGGATTCGATGGATTTGACCTAAACCTAAGATCTACAGAAGAGATTAAGCATCAAAAGATTAATCTACCTGATCAAGGAGGCATAAGGATGACCTAATTGTGAGGTTACAGAGTGTGTGGAAGAGGTTGATGTTATTGACTGATGAATCTAAGCAGAAGGCTAAGGAGAAGCTATGAAGAGCTGAACAGAGTTGTGATTGCTTGAAGAGAATTCTGAGCAGATCAGAGATGGAGATGAAAATGAATGTCAATCAGTAAATCAACATATGAGTGAATTGGATCTATATTTGCAAAGTGAGTTGTATATTTCAGATCAGAACCTACTGTTACTTTCTAACCATTGTATTAGTCTAAATCATTTAATTAAAGTTGACCTAACAGTCATTGCGTAAACTTTTTAATCAAGGTGACATTCTAATGGAATGTTCTTAAAGCCCTCTGACCAGGCCACTCTTAATAGGGTGATTAAATCATTTAACCGGGTCACACCTAACAGTGTGTATTGTAAACCTTAAACCGGTTTGGCTTCTCATAGAGCTCACTTTAGAAGAGTGAAAATCAGTAGCATGTTACAAGTGTTTTTTCCCAAATTGGGTTTCCACCATAAATCCTGGTGTTATACTTGTGTGAATTTTATTTGATGTGAATGTTGTCGAAAGTTTTATATTCTGCAAGTTAATTACTTTTGGATAGTGGATTGCAAGTTTTATGTTATTGATACATGCTATAGAGATTGAGTGAATTGCTGATTAGATCTAAGTTGTTGAAGAGCTAAAAATTTGAATTGGTACATCTAGACTTGAGGATAACTGATTCACCCCCCTCTCAGTTATTGCTTGTAGTGAAAATTTTTAAAGGTACTTGAAGCTAATGATCAAGATGTACAAAAAAGAGGTACCAAAGCTGAACAAGGAGAACTTCCCTGCATGGCAGAGTTTGATGAAATTACACCTAGCTGGTATTGGTGATTTGGCGAGGAGATGAAAGCAAAATAAAAACACAATCATGCAATGTTGGAGATTGCATCTGCCCTAAGCTATTTTGAATTTGATGACATCAAGGACTGTACTAATGCAAAGAAAATGTGGGACACTCTTGCAACTATCTATGGTGGAACAAATGTACTAAGAGCCAAATTTGAAAGCCTGAGAGGTAAGTTTGATGAAATGAAAATGTAAGTGTGTACTCTAAATAGTGCACTTCTATGAATCATTACATTCAAGAACACTCAAGAATGAGGTCTCAAAAATTGATCCATAGCTCCCTAAGCATGGAGTCACAAGGATAGTTTGAATATTGCTCTCAGCTAGAGCTATTAGGCCTATAACCTTGCTAGTAAACCACACTATGAGAGATTCAAATGAAGACAAAGGCAAGAATGCCAATATCCCCAAGAATCAAATGAAATGCAATGCAAGTAAGCTAAGAATGAGGATGCAAATATGAAAGCTATGCTATGAAAATGAAAGTACAATCTAAACTATGAAATGGAAATAGCAAGTGTTACAATCCTTCCTATTAAACTAGATGAGTTATTCTAAAGCATGAAAGGAAATCTAAACTATGAAAGCATGGAATATGAAGCTACTATGCAAGAATGAAAACTAAACTATGAAGCAATGAAGAAAGCCAATATGTGATGCAACAATGATCTCCAAAAAATTTCAAAGTCTTCAAGAATTCTGCAGCGTAAAGTTAGCATAAAAGTGAATGACCTAGAATGAGGAAGAGAGCTCTTCTTTTATAGGAAATGAGGAGAAATGGACCATGAAGATTAAGAGGCAAAAGTCTTAATCAAGGGTGGAGCTTGAAAAAGGAGCAATCCATGTGCACAAGTATCCTCTAATAGGAAAATAAGAGTTGACTTTTGTGCCCCATATGAGACAAAAAGGTCTTTTTTTAATTTATAAAATAGGAATAATGTTTTATTTGTGCAACTTAGGATAAGAGGAAAAGTGGGGGCTTTTTATTTATTAAAATGGGAGGAAATATTCTTTTTAATCAAATAAAGACTTAGGATAAAATGGTTAGCCCAAGGAATAATCGAATAAATGATGAAATAGGATTTGATTAAAGAAATTGATACTAAGCTGAAAATGTTGATTTTTGAGAATATTGATTTAGGGATTTGATAAATTGCTGAATGGGGGCCCAAAGTCTAGGCGACCGTTTTAGGGTGCATACATTTGCCCCTCTTTGACTAATGTGTGATCATTCTGTGAACACATGTGGTCAAAGAAGAATTGAAATGTGAGATCAATTTGGGATCACAAAACAATCCAAATGTGTGATCATTCTGGGAACACGCTAGGACAAACATAAACCGGCTGAAAGAAAAGACCAACACCGTTGCTGTTAAGTGATAGTCAAGTCTCAAAATCAAAAGACAAGATCAACATCGTTGTTGTTAAGTGATAATCAAGTCTGAAAATAAGAGATAAGAATCTCAAGCTGAGTTGAATGATAAAGCTGAATCAAAGATTAAAGCTGATAGGTACTGCCCCCTCAAAATCAAAATCAAAATCAGGAAGAGGAGAAGCAGCAAACTGATAAACTTGATCAAAGCACTAGAAATCATGATTGAAGATGAAGCATAATAGGATAACCATCAAGCAGTGAAGAGATGCCCCAGTTTGACTAAGTCAAACCTCAAAAAGATGGAGTGAAGGGGATGAATGAAAGACTAGAAGTTTGGAAGACATGGAAATGAAGATGCCCCAAGAAAGATCAAAGATTCAGGCCTCAAATAGTTAGCCAACTGCGCAGAAGAAGGAGAAAATTTGAAATGCGATTTTGACTATCAAGATGAACTCAGATTTTGATTTCAAGTTCAAAAATGGATCCAGGATGTCAAAATTAGCTAGGGGTGCAATTTTCACGCAATTCTGAGGTGTTTTGAAATTTGGTCAAAAAGTCAAAATGCTATACAAGGGGCAAAAATGGTCATTTTCAAAATCATTTGACTTTTATTGCTTGGAGAATTTTGAGAGCTTAGAGAGAGAAAATGACCCAGTAAGCAGCAGTTCCCTTCCACAGACATTGATTTGAGTGCACCCGGTTGCACAACTGGCCTCCACACTATGCTGCCCCGGTATGTTTTCAAAAAAAAACTTGCTTTTTTTGGTCATTTATGAGCATTTAATGCATTTAAACATGTTTTTTTAATAGTTTTTCAAATTTCAAATTTTTAGTTTAGGCGAAAAGTCACGCAACACTTTACAAGTGTTGCGCCCTTTGAGGAGAAGTGTCGTGTGACACTTCATGGGTCAAAATAGTGTCACCCGAGCATTGAATCCAGTGTCGCACGACACTGGATGAAATGTCGCACGACACTATGCGAAGTGTCACCGGAACAGAAACTGTCGCATTGTTATAAGACAAAGTGTCGCATGACACTGTGTCAAAAAACAATGTCACCTAGTATAAAAAGTTGACATGTTTTAATATTTTTGAGCAAAATAACATGGGTCCTGACAATGTTTGATTTTAAAATGCTTTGTACTAATTTCATACATCCGTCATGATATGTTCTGACATCTGGTGTGGTTGAAATGACTTGCAAGAGCACTTCCCTGCACTTTGTATCAGAGCACCTCAGGTGACTGGATTGCGATTTGTTCGAGATCTGGATGATCCGGGCAAGGCCGATTTGAGGGCTATGGGCTTTTGGTACTTACTGTAGATGCCCCATATCCAAGCTGATCATGGGTTGTTGACTGCTCTTGCCAAGAGATGGCATAGTGAGCACAACACCTTTCATCTACCTAATGGAGAGGCATCTATCAGCCTGGAGGACATCTATCAGATCCTACGGGTTCCGTGCCATGGAGAGCCTGTAAGTATAATCATGTTTATAGATAGTCATAGTTGTAAAGTTTTCATATGATAAAAATTGACATGATTGTTTGTTGGCACAAGTATACTATGAGCAGGATCTGACAGAGGGGAGACAGGTTATCCAGGGTATGTTCCAGGATGTCACCATCCTAGATCGACATGTCAGCTGGGATCGATTGATGGATGACTTTGGTAGGGACTTCCCAGTGTCTTCTATTATTGCATCTTTTATTGGACAAGCCCTTATCCCTGACAAGAGTTAGAAGGGTTTCCCACTGGGATGGGGTAGATTACTAGTAGATCTGGTGGCACGTCCACATCGGATGGCATGGGGTTCGACTATTCTAGCCAATATGTATTATGAGTTACATGAGATCGTCTATCGAGACAGTAAGACTTGGGCGTGTGGGGCCATACTCGCTCAGATATGGGCGTGGGAGCACATTGCTGTAGTGCGTCCATGAGTGCAACTTAGGGAGAACATGTATCCCTATATGTACAGGTATACAGGTTTCATCTCTCAGGCTCATACCGGGGATGTCTCTTATTACCACAAGGTGTTGGATGAGCTCACCTCATTCACTTGGAGACCTTACAACTCATCTGAGCAGTGGGGTGATAGGTGGGTGTTGGATTACATGCTTTGCAGTCATCCACTAGTAGGTCGACATTCTAATATTGTGGAGAGATTCATTATTACTCGGGTCTGGAGATAGTTCAGACGCCAGCAGAGGGTGTCTACGGAGACCACTACACATGCTCAATTCTGGGATGAGGAGGGGCATGGTTGGCTACCGATGCTGGATTACCAATAGGCAGTACAAGACATAACTTCTATACGTCAAGAGCCATGGGAGTACCTTTCAGACATGGCGGATGCGGGTGCATATGCATCTTACAGAGCAGAGAGGCGTAGGGCTCCATTCCCCAAATTCACTGTGCTAGATGTACAACCGACTGCTCAGGAGGATGATGGGGGAGACAGAGGAGATGGAGGGGATGAAGGGGATGGAGGGAGAGGGAGAGGGAGAGTGATGGAGAGAGGGCAGGGATCTAGATTAGGTGGCTGAAAATGGTCACGGGGACAGAGATCAGTGACTCCTGAGGATGAGGTGAGACCAGCTCGCCGATAGGCAGAGGTGCAACAGGATCAGCCTGCGGGGGGAGAGGACATGAGAGCCAGGATACAGGCTCTAGAGGTAGAGATGCAGCAACTTAGGATTACTATAGTTGTTAGGGAGCAGAAGTGTGTGCAAATTAGATGTCTAACAATTAGAAATGATAAATTAACTATTAAAGCCAATGAATCTATCTAATGCAAACAATGAAGAATGCAAAGTAACTATGAAATGATGAAACTAATTTAATTACCTTCACCTACCATGCAGCTTGTCTCCATTGTCCTCCTAGCTTTGATTTCTTGAAGATGTTGAGCTCTCAGATTTCCAAAATGAAGCCTTCTCCCAAGATGCTACCAAAGTGTGGAGTTTTAATGAAATTGAGTGCACAATAGCTTGTGCAAACTAATGGATGGAATGCAAATGAAATGGTGATTGTATGGATGCTTGATTACTTGAATGCTTGGATGCTTGAATGCTTGGATGCTTGTTATCAAAAGTACCTATTAGCTCTCAAATGGGAAATGAGGCTCCTTTTATAGAGTTTTGGAGGATCTAGGCCTAGGTGGCACAATCCTATGGTTGAGAATGAAAGATGGAAGATCCTAGGGCTAGGATTGACTTGGTTAAAGGAGTTGAGAGAAAGGGGGATGTAGTTGGAATGTGAGAGGAAGAATAGGGATGATGTTCCTCTCACATTGATATGGAGGAGAAGAAGGTGGAAGGGAAAGACACATGTCAAGTGTCTCACAAAGACCAAAGAGAGAAAGGGGGAGAGACATTTTTCTCATGAGGACTCTTTGTACAAGTGTCCCATGAGTCACCTTTGACCCTTAGAGGTGGCTTGAGAAACCCCTTAGGAATAGGAAATGTCTCTTGACTTGGTTGTTGAGAGGACATGTGGTCATGAGACCAAGTCCTATGAGGCCACATAGCCCTTAAGAATAGGACATGTGTGGGTGAGGATAAATATGAATAAATAATTATTTATTTTAGCCAAGGTGATGTGTCAGGTGACTAGGTGGATGAAGTGAATTAGAAGACTTAGTCATATTTAGGTGATTGTGTATTTAATTAAATCACTTTAATAGACTATTTAGAAGACTTAGGATATAGAATTAGACTATAGTGAATTTATTAAATAAATTGAATAATTTATTTAATAAATAGAGGAATAATTATTAATTAAATAATAAATATTTAATTAATTTATCAAGTCAATAGTAATTAAATAATAAATATTTAATTAATTAATGAAGCCAATTTTAGGTGTATACATTTTGCCCCTCTTTGAAATAATGTGTGTATCACATTGTTTCAAAGAAAATTTTAAGCATTTTTGCCCCTGCCCCAGACAATGTCTTAGACGACCTATGCGTGCCCCCTCGAGAGATTGATTGACAAAAAAGATTATTTGAATGTTTATTAGATTTTTTTTTTTTTTTTTGTAAATTTGTTTTGTTGTGCAATCAATCTCACGAAAGAACGGTAGAAAAGACAGAGGAAAATGGGGTGAAATGGAAGAAAAATGGCAGATAGGGTCCACACACCAAGCACATAGGGTCCACAGGCTATAAATAGGGCTTAGGGGTCCACAATAGGCTCATTGTGCACACTTGTCATTGGGAGATCAGAGCGCGAGAGAGAGAAGAGTAGAGCTGCCACGATGCCATTTCCTTTGTCGGATCACTGCTTCGAGAGAGTCAGACACTTCCAACGACCACTCGATTCGGGTGAACCGGTAGGTGACTCGATCCTGCTTTGTGATTTTATGATTTGATGCATGTTAGATTAGATTTGTAGCATGTTTAGAGTAGATGAAATGGTAGATTAGATTAAAATTTTTTTAGTTTTCTAGGCTGAGTACGAATGCACAGTTTCGGCGCACCAATGCACATAAACTTTCGACGTTTGTGCATAAATTTTAAGTTTCTGCGCATTTGTTAATAATAGCTGCGCATTCATACTATAAAAATGTAAGTGTGGCACAAGTATGCAATAAAAGTGTGCATATGTTAAAACCTACGCATTCGTGATGAATTGTTGCGCAAATATCCATCAAAACTGTGCAAATGTACAAAGCTGCACAAATGTTAAATAATGTTGCGCATACATGATAAAATGTTGCACATCTATTTTAGGTGGTAGAATGTGGTGAAAATAGATAGTCAATTAGGTCAAACTTGATGTTGATAAGCTGATTGGATCTGTCGGTGTTTGATTTTGATTGATTTGATCAAGATAGGCAACATTGTAGCATGTTCGCTAGTTAACCAGTCTTGAACGTAGATAATTGATAGAATCATCTACTGAAACACTTGATAAGAACATGTTTATATTTGATATGATATGATAGATAGATTGATAGATCAGTTTATCAAAATCTGATAGGTTGATTGTTTGTTGACTTGAATAGGAGGATATCACAGATAGTCTGATGTCACGGGAGAGATACCCTGTGACTCAGAATCTGAGACCGGCATTGTCGGAGACAGATAGACTATTGATTGGAGCGTCTGGATTATATTATGTGATTTACACACCTGAGATTTAGGCGAATCTGAGTGTGATGACAACATTAGTAGAGCGATGGCACTCGGAGATGAGTAACTTCCATCTTCCGACAGGGGAGATGACAGTTACATTAGAGGATGTATATCACATCCTCCGTCTTCCCATCACAGGTGGGTTGGTACAGTATGATCGGCACGACGGAGTTATGTAGTGCAGAGCCATCTTCAGTGATGATGATATAGAGGATGGAGAGATCAGCTGGGAGGATATGGTTGAATTGTATGATCCTTTACCAGTAGTGCTAGCAAGAGCGATTGGGGGATTTGTATGCCTTGATTGTAGATCACATGGATTTGCAGTTGGATGGGGCCGCACATTACAGTGGATGATGGAGGGGACCTGATATGCTTGGGGGGTGTGTTTGTTAGCACATCTTTATCATGACATGCATCAGGTGGTGTACCATAGGGGTGCATCATTATCAACAGGTGTGACACTGCTCCATGTTTGGGCATGGGAGCATATTGCAGTTACTCGACCAGTGGCTATCAGATTTAAGGGTGCAGGGCAGCCCTATATTCATTTATACTCCTCAGTTTTGTCTCAGGCAAAACTGGACCATTTAAATTTTTGGTGGTATACCTTTGACACACTAGACACAGTGACATGGAGACCCTACCCAGGGTGTGAGCCGTGGGATGATGAGTGGTAGCTTGGTTTTTGTTTTGAGTCATGGTGGTTGATAGGATGGACACTATTTATCATTGAGTGACAGTTGGTTAGTCGGGTCCTGCGACAGTTTGGCAGGATAGAGGGCATGCTGCAGGGAGTGACAAACCATGCTCGCATGCATCAGGAGAGATGAGACTGGGGGCCCATGGCATCATTCGATGTTGCTCGGTAGGAGTTTTTGGATGCCCCATTTTAGGCATGGTCGATGAGACCGACGATGGTAGACCCAGGGATGACTGCTGAGTTGGAGCAATTTTTGAGGGATTTTCTAATTTTACGGATTACAGATCCAGCAGCGAGGCCTCCAGAGAGAGATCCGACAGAGAGATGATGGGGGAGACTCCAAGGGAGAGATAGATGTGGAATAAGGAGATGAGGTGGCGGTGACGGTGGAGGAGATGGAGGAGGAGATGATGGTGGAGATGGAGGGAGAGGGGATAGAGTAGGACCTCAGATGAGAGGAGGTGGTGTGAGGCCGAGAGGACCGATGCCACCTCCAGCTAGACAGGGACAGAGACAACCTCTAGCACAGCTAGCACAACTAGCTCTAGGAGTGCGACTACAAGTACCAGTCCCTCCGACATAGATTCCAGTTGCCCCAGTATAAAGACCAGCTGCATAGGTACAGGTGCCACAGGTACAGAGGCAAGGACAGGATGAGGCAGATGTTTTATTGGGCCAGGGTGGTGTGGTACAGGTTGGTTAGGTCCAGGATGATATACAGGATGAGGCTGACGCTGAGATGCCAGATGTACAGGCACAGGATGAGTAGGCAGACATGGACATCAGGGGATAGGATCCCTATTTACAAAGAGATGCGGTGCAGGAGGAGCCAGATATTGATGCACTGCTAGTCAGACTAGCAGTTACATAGGTACAGGCAAAGCGGGTGCCAAGTCTAGAGAGATAGATTGAGAGGATAGAGCATCAGATGGATGTCCTGAGACATGAGTGGGATGCAATGATTGAGAGACTTAGGGAGTCTAAGATGCTACTAGATGAGTTATAGAGGATAGAGGACCTAGATCCCCATGGAGATATCATGAGAGCCATGATACATGCTAGGAAGGAGATATCCTATTGGCAAGAGGCATACAGACAGGCAGTCTTGAGGGATCAGTAGATCAGGAGTTATAGGGAGAGCTCAGTGGAGATCAGGACGGTAGTGCATGATAGAGGAGCACCAGCTAGTGGAGAGGGTGTGTCATCATGCCCTCTGAGAGCACCGACAGGTTCAGGAGGTTAGGGTGGATCCTCAGCATCAGGGAGTTCAGCAGCACAGGGTCACATTGCATCCCATAGACAGCGACAGACAGAGTCTGGAGGCAGTGGCTCATAGATGTTGAGAGAGCATTATATACACTATTGTACCATTATGATTCATTGTATCATTATATTTTGACTTGATGGACACTGAATATGGACACATTGTTATTGATTTATATCATTGGACATTCAGATAGTTTTGTTGTTTTATGGACTTTATATGATGGATGCTATATGATTGATTCTATATATACAGTGATGCAATTCTATCATGATTTTATTTGATGATTTATATACATGTGCGTACTGACATATGCAGGATGTGATGATTTACTTTAATATGCATAGAATGTATGTCTTAGAATGCAAAATGATTTATATCTGATTTGATATTTTTGATGCTTAATGGTTAATAATCACATGATGGTGATATAAATGCATGTCTTAAATGAGTTTACTAATGCTATGTGATTATCAATGCAATGTTGTGATGAACAATGTGGATAATGGATAATAAATAAATGATGTAAAATGCATATAATGTATAATAAACAAATGATGTAAAATGCATATAATGTATAATAAATGAATGATGTAAAATGCATATAATGAATAATAAATGACAGTGTAATGTAAATGATATCTAATGTAATAAATGATAATGTACCTAAGATGATTGAATGTAATAACTAATAACATGATAAAAGAAAATGAGATGAAATGATAGCTATAATAAATGATCAAATTATATATAAATGAACACTCCTAATGAAGATAACATATGTCTCTAAATGATTAAGTGCAAAATGTTAAATGCAAAAAGTCGTAATATGTTTGGTTGTCCAAATGTCCTCAACTTAAATAACAATGTATCTGACACAAGAAGAATAGACTAAGAGAACAGATAACCTAATAAGAAAGGTAACCTACAAATCCCTATAAAAGGAGCACTGATATGTAAGTCATGAACTATTTAAATGAAATGCAATATGAAATGAATGTATCTCCACAACTTTAGGTAACATATTAGAACTTCATAATAACTGGAACTTGAGTTTCATCATTGAGCTCATTATGTTGCAAGAAAATGCAAGCATCATGGTATAATTAAACCAGGATGACCTGAGCACTTTTTGCATGGAGTTTAATATTGCAAACTTGACAAGCATCTAGGTATAATTGAACCGAGATGACCCGAGTTTTGTTTGCATAACAGGCAAGGAATATTTCCCCCCTCCATCGAGGAACAAATATTTGGAGTCAAGGTATTTGATGGCATATCACCATAAATAGCATTTGTTAGAACAACATGATTTGTATGTTGTCCATACTATGAAATGGATGAAGGCACTTATACACAGACACCCCAATTACTTGTTCCTTTGATTTCATCAAAAAATACCCCACAAACAACAATCAAAGAAAATATCATGCCCCATCTCGGCTATTCTAATCAATGACATATGAGAGTTTCAAACTCATGTCAAAGATATCCCGGAATAGCATAGGAAGCATGATAACAATGAAATCTAGATATGAATGCATAAGTTATAACAAATCATTCTAACATGCCTGCCATGAATATACATTTCTTTTGCCAAAAGGATTGATTTCGGATATGTTAATCAATTCAAGTGATGATGTATAGATAAGCAGTCATAATTCGAAAGATAGATCATAGATTCTGATTCAACATGAAGATACCATTGTGAAAGAACATTTGATTGCGTTTGCCTTGCCTGGTGAAAATAACTCCATTATGTCCTCTAAGAGTCACGACTATCATAGATCCACTTCCCAAACTAGGTCAAGGACATGCCCCCAGCTAGGTGATGGACTGACTTATTATGGATGAAGAAAGATGCAACAAGACTAGGATGAAGACCATGACAAAAGATCAAGCTATGATGGGATTTTATTATGGATAGATACAATGGATGGTGTACGAACTAGCCATTTTATTATGATATATACATGGTGGGGACAAGGATTGAGTAACAGTTTTATTGTGGATATATACAATGAACAGACACACTAGAAGAATCCTAATAGATAGAGGAGCTAACTTGTCACACATAGTGCATGTTTCCAGGTTTTCACCATATGCTTTTATTGTAGTTTTTCTTTTGATTTTGTGATTTTTTTGTATTTTTGATTATTTTTTATTTACAGAATATATATACAGACTATATACATGCCCCTTACATTGAGATTTCAGGGATAGAACTTCTTGAGATGGATGCTATTAAGAGGTTCATCCAAGGGATCCCCTTCAGGTGTAGATAACTGATAAGCTCCAGAACCATAGACTGCTGTAATCACAAAAGGTCCTAACCAATTAGGTTCGAACTTGCCCTTCTTTTCATGGCGTTGTTGATTCTTTGGATTTTCTCGAAGGACTAAGTCACCCAACTGAAAATATCTGATCTTTACCTTGCTGTTGTATTGACGGGACAGACGCTGCTGATAAACTTTCAAATGATCATAGGCTCGCTGACGGCATTCATCTAGGAGTTCCAATTCAGTCAGGCGTGCAACTCTATACTCTTCATCAGGAATTAAATCTTTAAAAGTAACACAAAGTGAAGGCAACTCGACCTCGAGGGGCAGGACTGCTTCAGATCCATAGACAAGGGAGTATGGAGTGGCTCCAGTAGGAGTACGAATGGAGGTGCGGTAAGCCCATAAGGCTGGATTAAGTTGGAGATGCCAGTCACAACCAGCGTCATTGATAGTCTTTTGTAGGATTTTAACAATTATTTTGTTTGACGCCTCAGCTTGGCCGTTTCCTTGAGGATAGTAGATTGTGGAATAGTTGTGGGTGATGTGGAATTTGGCACACAAGTCATCCATGTCTTGGTTTTGAAACTATTTCCCATGATCAGTGATAAGATACATAGGTATACCATATCTGCAAATGATATAGTTTAAGATAAACATGGAGATTTGTTTCCCTGTGGCGGTAATTAATGGAACGGCCTCAATCCATTTAGTGAAGTATTCTGTGGCAGTGAGAATCCATTTGTGGCCGTTGGAAGATGGAGGATTGATAGCGCCCATGAGGTCGAGTCCCAACTAACTGAATGGAAAAGTAGTTGTAAAAGGATGTAACTCTTGAGCTGGAGCATGGATAAGGTTTCCATGTATTTGACATTTCTTGCATGCCCTAGCAAAATGAAAGGAGTCTGCTTCCATGGTAGGCCAATAATAACCCATACGCATGAATTTCTTAGCCAAAGAGGGACCACTCGAATGTGTCCCACAAATACCTTCATGTACATCATGTAAGGAAAGTTGAGCTTCATCATGTTTGAGACATCGCAGGAGAGTTACGTCAAAACCTCGCCGATAAAGGGTGTTGGATATTAAGATATAGTGGGAGGTTTGGCGGAGAAAAGTTCATTTTTGATTGTGGGATAGGTCGAAAGGTAGAGTGTTATCTTTGAGGTAAGAATAGATCTTTCCATAGGTTGGGGAGTTATGTCCAATTAGATGACATATAATACTTGTATTAGGGTCATCATATGTAGGACAAATCAGGGATTCCACCAAGAACTCAAAATGGGCCTTGGTATCTTCTATATCAAATAAAGAAGCAATCATTGCCATGGCATTGATAGCCTTGTTTTCATGCCGAGGAATCTGCTCAAAAGTGATGACAGAGAAATACTTTTTAAAGTCATCAACCATACGTTTATATGGCAATAACTTATCATCTTTGGTCTGGTAATCATCATTAACCTAGTTAACAATCAACTGAGAATCTCCGTAGACATTTATTTCAGATACGTTCCATTGTAAAGCCATTTTTAACCCAATCAGAAAAGCCTCATATTCTGCTACATTATTGGTGCAAGGAAATAACAACTTGAAAGATTTCAGAATAGTGTATCCTTGTGGTGTGATAAAAAGAATACCAGCTTCTGAACCCTATTGAGTGTATGAGCCATCAAAGTATAATTTCCATGCTTGTGTAGACAAAGCTAAGATATGAGCATCAGGAAACTCTGTGTGTATAGGGTGGTCATCCGTTAATGGAGCATCAGCTAGTTGATCTGTGATCACTTGACCTTTGATAGCCTTCCTATCTACATATTCAATATCAAACTCACTAAGTAGCATGATCCACTTAGCCAACCTGCCTGTCAATGCAGTCTTGCTTAACAAATACTTTAAAGGATCAATCTTTGCAATAAGCTGAGTAGAATGTGACAACATGTAATTTCGCCACTTCTGTGAAGCAAAGACAACAGCCAGACATGCTCTTTCAATAGGGGAATAGTTTAACTCATATCCCACTAAAGTACGACTGATGTAGTAGATGGATTTTTCTTTTCCTTCATGATCTTGTTGAGCGAGAAGAGCACCTAATGAGGCTGTCGTGGCTGAAATGTAGAGCAAGAGTGGCTTGCCTGGAATTGGTGACATCAGAGTTGGAGGATTCGCTAGATACTGCTTGATTTTGTTAAAAGCTTCCTCACACTTATCATCCCATTGGAATAATATATTTTTATGCAGCAAATGTTGAAAGGGATGACTGCGATCTGCTAGTTGAGAAACAAATCTTTGGATGGATTGTAGACGCCCCTGTAAAGATCTTAGCTGACTAATGTTAGTGGGGGAAGCCATTTCCAATATGCTTTAACCTTTTCTAGATCTACTTCGATGCCTTTAGCTGAGACAATGTACCCTAACAGTTTGCCAGATGTGACCCCGAATGCACATTTTTTTGGATTGAGTCGAATCTGATATTTTTCCATCCAGGTGAATATTCTATCCAACACTCTCAAATGACCAGCTCTATCTTTGGATTTTGCTAAAATGTCATCAACATAATCTTCCATGATGGTATGCATCATGTCATGAAAGATCGTGGTCATGGCTCTTTGGTAAGTTGCTCCAGCATTTTTGAGGCCAAATGGCATCACATTCCAGCAGTATGTACCCCATGGACAAGTAAAAGCAGTTTTTTCCTAGTCTTCTGGCACAATCTTGATTTGGTTATAGCCAGAAAATCCATCCATTAATGATAACATCTCATGCCTAGCTGTTAGGTCAACAATCATATCAATATTTGGCAAAGGGAAGTCATCTTTCAGACAAGCTTTATTAAGATCTCAAAAATCAATACAAATCCTGATAGACTTGTCTGGTTTTGAAACTGGAACAATATTTGAAATCCACTCAGCATAATCAATAGCCCGAATGGATCCAACATCTAGGAGCTTCTTCAATTCTGCTTTCACCATTAGAGCAATGTGAGGATGCATTTTGTGGAGCTTCTGCTTAACTGGTTTTACACTTGGTTTGATAGATAAATGATGCATAATGAGATTGGGGTCCAAACTAGGCATATCAGCATAGGACCAAGCAAAGTTGATTTGTCTTTTTCTGAAGAATTTTGCAAAAGCTTCTTTCTCTGATTCTGTCAAGGATGCTGCTACTTTGAGGATCCGTGGAGACTCCTCTGTTCCAATGTTAAGTGGTACTGTTGGTTCTATAAGAATGGTAGATTGCTCTCGATACTGATAGTTGGGAAGAGTGTCAATCCTTCCATCATCAGGCACCTCAGAGAGGTTTTCACCATTAGATGCGTCTTTTCTTTTTACTATTTTTGGATCTAATACTGCCACTAAGTGGTTTTCACCATTAGATCTGTTGATTATTTTTATATTCTTATGACTGAAAGGATTGGCACTCTCTCCAAAATAGGCCATGTCATTGAGTTCTATCAGAAATCCTAACTTGTGATCCCCTGGTGGTAAATGATCCCCGATGCCAAGATAGTCAATGATCGCATCATCATTATGGAAGACATCAAGTTCTGGGTGATCAGGAGAATCCCAATCGATAAGGTCAGGACGGACAAGGGGCATTGGATCATTTGGGTCGGTTTCAAAAGCAGAGATGGTATTGATGGAAAAGTTGTCAAGGTTTATGATAGTATCAATGAGGTCTATTTCCATACTCTCATCCGAATCATCTATCACAAGATAATGCTCACTTCGCTCATGATCAACATGAGTAGTATTACGTGGGACCAATCCTAGTGAGTCACTCGTTGAACTCTCGCCCTCATGGTAATCATTACTATATTGATGGACAACATCAACTCCTATTTCTTCAGTATAATCAGATAAGGAATCCCATTCATAATCATTAGAATCAGAATCATCATTATCTTCAAGTCTATCAATGATTCTTTGAGCTATCCTTTGTTTTTCTGCATCTACACACATACCATGCTTTCTAAATTGTAAGGCAGGAGCTTTAGATGTCTCATGAAAAGGTGGTATTTTTCCTTTTCCTTTTGGTTCTTGTGGTTCTTCACCTTTATATCCTAATCCTGTAGTATCTCTTTGATAATTGGGATTTTGCAAAATCAGTTTTATAACACCTTCTCTTTGTAACCCTAGAGGTCCAGCACCTTGATATCCCATCTTTTATAGCAAAGTATACCCTTTTCCATAGACATCAGGTGATATACATTCATGTTTAATATCCTCTTCAATCTTCTGTGTCTTAAGCCAATAATTTGCATTACGCTTAGCTGCCTCTTTGGATATTGTGCCCCCACTTATAAATGTGTTATAAACAAGTGTGGAAGGGAGTTCTGCTTGTTGTTTAGTGATCAAAGATCTACCATATGATTTGGGAGATAAAGGTAACTTAGTGATACAAAGAGCTTGACCTAAAGTATATTCTCCCACACTTCTTCCTTTGATGTCTATCTTGATTCCATATCATTTGGAAGTTGATGCTATATTACTAGGGTCACTGGGTGTAGTTGCAAAAGATCCAGTACGATTATAGGGAACCAAATAATCATAAATCTTCACATTGCTACAATATTGAAAAGGATTAGAATCTCCTTTGATAGTGATCTCCTGACCATTGTGAGGGAATTTTATACATTGGTGATAAGTTGATGGAACAGCTTGCATGGAATGAATCCATGGTCTTCCCAAAAGAATATTATAAGCAAGATCCATGTCCAGAACTTGACAAGATACATCTTTGACAATAGGACCAATTCTAATTGGAAGAACAACAGACCCCTTGGATGATCTCTCTTCCTCATCATAGGCTTTTATTGTGATTTTCTTTTTTGGATCAACGACATTCTCAGAAAATCCCAATGCAAGGACTAACTTTAACGTGCAGATATTCAAGCCAGCTCCCCCATCTATTAATACTCTTTTAATCTTGTGATTCTGAACAAGGACTTCAATATGTAAGGGAGCATTATGAGGTTGGGTAATGGCTAAATCATCATTTTTAGTAAAGGACAAATAGTGTGGGGTTGTTAAATGGCCCACCATAGCTTGAAATTGATCAAGATCTAGAGTTGTTGGAACCTGGGTCTCTAAGAGAGCTTTTTCAATGATATCTTTGTGAGATGGGGAAAGACGCAAAAGCTCTAAGATGGATACCTGGGTAGGTGTTTTCTTGAGTTGTTCCAAAAGATTGTACTAGTTGGAAGTATTTGGGATAGACTTTGGGACATAAACAGACTTATTTTGTGTAGTGCTTGGTTTAGACTGGACTCCTTGAAGAGTAACTTTGGCTTGAGCATGATTAGTTGCTTGGACTGGTTGACTCTCTGATTTTTCTTTGATGGTAATAAAATTGGCATAATACATAGAAGGATGACATTCAGAAATGTTACCAACATATCGATAGGGAGTGGAATTATAATTAGCTTGATTGTCACCCTTATTGTTGGAAGAACCCCCTTTTTCATGCCCAGGAAGTGGATCTTTGAAAGCTGTATGTGATTCGTTCGAGACATGTCCGTCAACACCAATTTCACCGCTTTCGATTAAATCTTGGATTAAATTTTTGAGTCTTTTGCAATCATTTATTTTATGTCCTCTGCCTCTGTGAAATTTGCAATAATCATTCTCATTCCACCAAGAAGGCTTTACTCTAGGTTCAAAATCTTTCATTTCAGGAAGCGTAATGAGTTTCTTTGTGATTAACTTCTGTAATGCTGATTCGAGAGATTCCCCCAAAGGAGTAAAGTTTCTTCGAGGTGACATAAAAGGAAATCTTGGTTTAGATGAATCCTTGTTGGTATTTTGATTTGATGATTGATTGTTGTAAGTTCCTTTAGTAGCATTGGCCTGACTGGTGAGATTAAGAAGGGGTTGCGTTGGTTTGACATTACGATTATCAACAATCCCATCATTGACAATGTTTTTGTTTTTATTCCAAAACTTTGATTTGTCATTGTTATAGTTGTTGGAATTGGAATTTGAGGATCCAACATTGTCTTTAGAATAAATTTTGATCTCACCTTTTCTGACCATGGCTTCCTCAATCTTGATACCATTTTCTATGAGCTTATTGAAATTTGGTGGACATTGCAATTGTAACCTATAACTCATTTCTGGTGTAAGGTTATGCACAAAAATATCCATCTTTTCTTGTTCAGGAATCGTTCGTGGATATTTAGAAAATAATTGATGCCATCTTTGCAAAAAAGTAAGGAAAGGTTCTCCATTCTTTTGATGTGCATTGCAAAGATCAAGCATAGTGACCTCATGTTTGATGTTATATGAATAATGAGTCACAAATTTGTCAAGAAGCTCATTGAAAGATTTGATGCCGGGGGGAAGTTTAGAGAACCATTCCATGGCTTGTCCTCCTAAACTTCATGGAAATAGTTGCATAAGATAAGTGTCATTGTGAGAGACTTCAATAAAGCAGCACAAAACTCACGAATATGATCTTGTGGATCTGAATTCCCTTTGTATTTGTCAAATTTTGGTACCTCAAAATGAGGAGGGAATGGAATCATTGCTAAATTCTTATCAAAAGGATAAGGACATATATCATCCAAGGAATACTTCTTTGTTGATGATCCAGTTTGGATGTCACGGATTTGTTGTTGAAGCATTTGGATTTTTTGTAGGACAGGATCCAAAGATGGTGTGTTTCCTTGAGAATTTTGGGAAACATTGTTGTGAGAAGCATTGTTTTGTGAAGCGTGATTTGGTTGATCATTTTGAGAAATAGTGTGTTGTTCATGACTATGAGAAGCATTGGATTGCTGATTGGTTTCCTTTGCTCCATGAGTATCTTGAGAACCTTTAGGAATTTGTTCATGATTTGTGTGAGCTGGTTCTCTAAGATAAGAAACATCAAAATCACTGGGTAACTTAGCTCCTTGTTGAGCAAGCATGATAAAATACATCTCTTTATCCAAGCCTAAGAGTCTTTCCATGACATGATAAAATTGAGCTTCTTGTGAAGCTTCCCTAAGTTCTTCATCGGTGGGTTCATCAGTGGATGTAAAAAGTGTAGGTTTCTTAGGAGCTTCGGGCCAAGGATTTGCTTCGTTGCTGGTATTGCCTTCCATCTTGTCTAGGGATTCTGGATTGGTGGCTTGTTTAAATTTCTGAGATCGAGTTTGAACCATAAAATTGAAAGAATTGATTGCGGGATGAAAGATTTTTGATGAGAAGATATGGAAAGTGATTGATAGGAAAGATATTGAAATGTGTTGAAAAGTGATAAGACAACTTGATAAACTCTAAGTCAATAGGAGGTATAGATCTCACTATGATATGACAAAGAGAAATCAAGAGATAATAACCTAAGAAAGTTTGATGATTAAGGATGATATATCCTGATATGGTAAACTCACAAAGATCAAAATCTAATGGATAAGATAATGTTTCAACACAAAATTGAAAATTTCAAAGATTTGGAAGAAAAATGATTTGATGAAGGAATGATGAAAAGTGATGAATGGTCAAACTAAAGATCAAAGGTCTGTGTAACTTGACTGTTTCTCCAGAATCTTACTAAGGACGAAAATGGGTATCTGAAAAAGTGATTTTGAAAATTGTAAATTTTGTGGAAATGCTCACAGTTGTAAATGTGCAACAACAAATGCGCAGGACAGATTGATCAATGCACAACAAAATGAAACAGATGCGCATCAGTATGTAACAGATGCGACTGGTAATAATCAAAAGCGCAGATAGTTTGAACAGATGCATAACAAATTTTGATAAATGCGCAGCAAATTTGATCAAATGCTCAGAAATCGTGGACAAATGAGTAGGTGTTGAAATTTTGATCTGAATTGAAAATGTTTTGGATTTTCCTGGTGTTGGCTAGTTTTTTTTTTGTTTTTGGCAAAGTGAAAAATGCATAAATACACGCACACAAGATAGAAATGATGTTAATCTGACTATGCTAATATGAATGCACAAACACGCTTACAATCCTATGGTTGGCAAGGACAATATCTGTTGAATCCCCACTAAGATAATAAAATCCAACCATGCAAATTCATAGCGGACAGCCTAGGAATTTGGAGGCATGGGCTCCTCCTTACAGTGCACTCACTTCTCAGGCACACCAAGTTCCGAATTCAATGGGTCATTACTTCCCAAAGAACTGCTATCTCTACTATGAACTGTGAGTAATGTGGGGTGTCTTCACGAGCTTGGGTGACTCCTTGAGCCAGCAGATAGAAGGTTTTTGGCCACTAAACAAAAGTTTTTTGTAAGGACATCCATTCAGGTGGTTGTGATCAAGTCATTTTCCCAATTAAGGGGGCTCTCCCAATCCTTTCAAAGTAAGGCTTTCACCTCTAGTAAGTAGGACTTTAACGCACCACTAGGGTATTGGAGGAGATTTTGGTTGCCACAATGAATTCACACCTGTCTAATGTGAGACTAATCACATTAGCATTTTTTATATACCGGTTTGGAAGGGCTTGGCTTTAGCCTATTACCGGTTGGGTTGTTCCTTGCAGTGAGTACCTCTTTTCCCACCAAAGACCAACCTCTAAAAATTATAACAGTTTCTCTTACACCCAAGGTCCATTAATGACAAGGGGAGAGGATACGTTGTTATAATTTTGGGATTACAAATATGCTATTAAGCAAAACACAATAGACACTTGAATCTATGCTAAGGAAGACACACAAAGCAAAAACATGTCGTATTTTAAGCCCAAAAGAGATTATAGTTTATTTTGCAAACCCCTTGGCAATCTGTAATCAAACTGTTAGAAATTTTTTTTAGCAATGGGGTCTTCAAAATTACGTCCTGCAAAACAGCCTAAAAATACTACCAGAACGAACAGACACTTGTCAAAATGTTAGCTAAAAACAAATCTAACAGAAAACTTAATTTTTCTATAGAAACTGATAAATGCACAAAATAGTGGTATAAATGCATAGTAAGTTTGGATATACGCGTAGTAAGTTTGGATATATGCGCAGTAAGTTTGGATATATGTGCAGTAATTATATATGCATGAAACAACTGAATGAATGCACAACCTGATGATATGTATGCGCAACTAGTATGGATGCGCAGCGAAAAATGATGTATGTGCAAGACAATTTAACGAATGCGCAGAAAATATGACAGAAAGTATGTCTGTGGTTGCAGAAAATGGATGCGCAACAGAAATGAACAAATGCATAGAAATCGTGTACAAATGTGCAAAAATAACCTGTAGAAAAACTTGCACACGGAAAACTAAAAACTGAAAGTGAAAAACCCAGTTGGGCCCTCCTAGCGCCAAAAATGTATGCAAATTAGATGTCTAACAACTAGAAATGATAAATTAACTATTAAAGCCAATGAATCTATCTAATGCAAACACAATGAAGAATGCAAAGTAAATATGAAATGATCAAACTAATTTAATTACCTTCACATACCATGCAACTTGTCTCCATTGTCCTCCTAGCTTTGATTTCTTGAAGATGTTGAGCTCTCAGATTTCCCAAATGAAGCCTTCTCCCAAGATGCTACCAAAGTGTGGAGTTTTAATGAAATTGAGTGCACAATAGCTTATGCAAACTAATGGATGGAATGCAAATGAAATGGTGATTGTATGGATGCTTGATTACTTGAATGCTTGGATGCTTGAATGCTTGAATGCTTGGATGCTTGAATGCTTGGATGCTTGTTATCAAAAATACCTATTAGCTCTCAAATGGGAAATGAGGCTCCTTTTATAGAGTTTTGGAGGATCTAGGCCTAGGTGGCACAATCCTACGGTTGAGAATGAAAGGTGGAAGATCCTAGGGCTAGGATTGACTTGGTTAAAGGAGTTGAGAGAAAGGGGGATGTAGTTGGAATGTGAGAGGAAGAATAGGGATGATGTTCCTCTCACATTGACATGGAGGAGAAGAAGGTGGAAGGGAAAGACACATGTCAAGTGTCTCACAAAGACCAAAGAGAGAGAGAGGGGGAGAGACATTTTCCTCATGAGGACTCTTTGTACAAGTGTCCCATGAGTCACCTTTGACCCTTAGAGGTGGCTTGAGAAACCCCTTAGGAATAGGAAATGTCTCTTGAATTGGTTGTTGAGAGGACATGTGGTCATGAGACCACATAGCCCTTAAGAATAGGACATGTGTGGGTGAGGATAAATATGAATAAATAATTAATAATAATTATTTATTTTAGCCAAGGTGATATGTCAGGTGACTAGGTGGATGTAGTGAATTAGAAGACTTAGTCATATTTAGGTGATTGTGTATTTAATTAAATCACTTTAATAGACTATTTAGAAGACTTAGGATATAGAATTAGACTATAGTGAATTTATTAAATAAATTGAATAATTTATTTAATAAATAGAGGAATAATTATTAATTAAATAATAAATATTTAATTAATTTATCAAGTCAATAGTAATTAAATAATAAATATTTAATTAATTAATGAAGCCATTTTTAGGTGTATACAAGAAGCTCACAGATCAGAGGGTTGAGATAGAGCGTCGAGAGAGGCAGCTACAGGTTGCCCTTGCAGAGAGGCAGCGCGAGCCATGTACTATCATGGTCTCTACATACAGGTAGTACCGGTGGATCAGAGAGCTCCTTCTTACTCATCAGTAGTGGGCAGATCAGATGTAGTACCAGATGTGACACCACCTCCTCCACCACTAGGTCCTCGAGATTGTGGTAGCAAGTCCTAGGTTTAGGGCTTAGGTTTTTAGATGTTTTGGACATATCATGAGACTTTGTGATCCAAATTTTGAGATCTCATATTGTATATTGTATGATGACATTGTTATATATATGAGATTATTGGATGTTTGATATATCTTGTGTTTATGTCTCACTTGTGATGGATGTATTAGTTTGTATATTGTCTTGTCATTTTTCTCAATATGTATGTTATAAATGCTCATGTATATTCTCTCTCATAGATGTATGTTTGATTCTCATGTGTATGATGTAGACTCATGTTTCTGAAAATGACATTTTTAGGGATATAGATATGATGAGAAGACTAACCTCTTGTGATGACAGGAATAGGATGTGATGTGAAAGATAAGGAGTGAAAGACATGATCGAGAAAAGAAAAGGTGAGCGTAGTTGACCGATAGGTCCATGAATGATAAAATTAGAGCTCTCTCCATATGCAAAGTGCAAAACTAATCTAACATGAACCTAGAAATGCAAGCTACTATGAAAGTGGTTTAGTTGCAAGGTTACGAAGCCAATAGACATCTAATTATCATCATCGAGCTTTATTGGTAGCGTCATAAGATCATACAATACACACTAGTATGACTATGGGTATATGAATATGATCTATATCAGATTGAATGTGGGAATCCCACCTAGGCACCAAAGACATATAGGTCAAGATGACTAGTGCAATGAGATTACCTAAGTTTACTATAGCGAGATTATGCTTGCATCGAGACATAAGAAAGTCAAGATGGCTACAAGCATGCACTCGTAAAACAGTCAAGGATACTACCTTGTAGGTCCTAAGTGTCAAGTGGATCAAGCATATATGCTAATGATAGTTAGGACCAACAAAATATACCCACAAGCAGATAAAGAAATAAAACATGTTCTCATTCCCTCAGTCTTCTAGCTATGCATCATCGAAAACTATGATAGGGAGATAACACTCATCAAAAAAATCATCATAGACAGCACACAAAGAAAACAAAGTCAATCAAGTCTTAGTGAGTTGAGTGTTTAAGTGCGTATGTGTTGGTCATAGAGTCAAACTTCGAATATCACATATGCCAATGAGAAATATTGCATCATTCAAGACTGTGGGTAGGATATCTAATAAGTGTTAAGAAACACTCGACGCAAAGGTAGTGTTGAAAAACACAGTTGGGGTGGTGTTGAAAAACACGTATTTGTGAAATGCCCCAAGAGACAAATGCACCTAAAGGACCTATGCTAACAGGTATGCCCCCTAGACAAAAATAAAGACCAATTCCAGACCAAGGCAACAAGGTCAAGTCATGATGGAGAATGGCTAAGTGTCAAGGATGCATGCTAAAAGACAAGGGTGCAAAGGCCTCAAGTAGCGCCTATTTCCAAGTTTTCACCACTTGACATATTTTTTCAATTTTTTCAATTTTTTTGTATTTTTGCTACCAAGGCGCCTGTTTCCAGGTTTTCACCAAGACACTTTTTCTATTTTTTTGAATTTTTTGCATTTTTTGATTATTTTGTATTTTTTCAGGACTTTATATGCTTTTAAGGATTTTTTCAGCATCATATATGATTTTTTTTTTTTTTTGAATTTTTTTTTCAGGACCATAAAATATGTACAAAGGATGCCCCCAGACTGAATAGGCATCATGGGTAGAACTTCTTGAGGTGCAAAATATTGATAGGATCAAGGAGCTGCTCCCCCTATTCATCAGATAACAAGTAAGCACCCATCCCAAAAGAAACAATAATAATGTATGGTCCAAGCCAATTAGGTTCAAGTTTACCCTTTTGTTCTCGATGTTGTTGGTTCTTAGGATTCTCACGTAGGACAAGATCTCCTAATTGAAATTCTCTAGGGAAAACCTTCTTGTTGAATGCTTTGGACATACGCTTTTGGTAAACTCTCATGTGATCAAATGATGCTTTGCATTTTTCATCAAGAAGTTCCAACTCTTGTAACCTCATGACGCGGTAATCCTCATCTATAATCAAACCTTTGAGAGAGACTCGAAGTGAAGGAATCTCAACTTCTAAAGGTAATACTACTTCAACACCATAAGTGAGGGAAAAAGGAGTAGCCCTTGTGGGAGTACATATACTCATTCTATAAGCCCATAAGGCTGGATTGATCTGTAGATGCCAGTCTCTACCATTCTTGTGAACTGTTCTATGGAGAATCTTAAGAATGGTTTTATTTGAAGCCTCTGCTTGTCCATTTCCTTGCGGGAAGTAAATGGAGGAACAATGTTATTTTATCTTGAATTTCTTGTAGAGGTGTGTAAGGTCCTTATTTTTGAACTGACCTCCATTGTCAGTGATTATTTCAGAAGGTATCCCAAACCGACAGATGATGTGATTCAATATGAACAAAGAGATTTTCTTTCCTAAAGCAACAGACAGTGGAATGACTTCTCCCCATTTGGTAAAGTAGTCAGTAGCAGTAATAATGAATTTATGTCCACCTAATGAGTTGGGATGAATCTTCCCAACAAGGTCAAAGGCCCAATGCTAAAATGGCCAATGAGAAATAGAAGGAATAAGCTCCCTACCTGGAGCATGAATCAGGTTTCCATGTTTCTGACACTTTTCACAAGATTTGGCAAAAGCTATAGCATCCATCTGCATTGTGGGCCAATAGTACCCCACCCTAAGCAACCTTCGGGCCATGGCAAGACTATTGGAATGTCCTCCACAAATTCCCTCATGAATGTCAACTAACGCTTGGTCGGACTCATCCTTTTCCAAGCACCTAAGAAGTGTCCCATCTAAACCCCTCCTATATAGATCACTAGAGATAAGGGTATGGCGAGAGGCATTACAGACAAGGTTTCTTATTTCAGAGCGATTAAAGGTTTCAGGGATGATGCCATCATAGAGATATGAGTAAATGGCACCATAGTGGGATGACTCATGACTAACCAAGGTACAAATGACATGGCTTTCTGAGGAGTAAAAAATGGGGTGACATAGCTCTTCCACCAAGAATTCATATCTAGATTCATGTTGCTCTAGCTGAAGAATGGAAGCCAATGTAGCCATAGCATCAGCTGCTTTGTTCTCTGCTCTAGGGATTTGTTGAAATGTGACAAAAGTGAAGTATCAGCATAATGAATCAACCATCTTCTTATAGGGTATCAGTTTCTCATCCTTTGTTTGATATTCTCCATTAACTTGGTTGATAATCAATTGCGAATCCCCATAAATGTGCAGCTCTGTAATTCCCCATTCTATGGCCATTTTCAATCCATTGGTCAAGGCCTCAAATTCAACAATGTTGTTTTTGCATGGGAACAATATCTTATAGGACTTATGAATAGTACACCCATGAGGAGAAACAAACAACATTCCAGCTCCTGAACCATTGTGCATGAAAGAGCCATCAAAGAACATCTTCCAGGTTCTAGTCATCATGTACATTATGTGCTCATCTGGAAATTCAACTTGAATGGGCATACTGTCTGGAATAGGAAAATCAGCCAGTTGATCAGTGATAGCTTGTCCTTTTATGGCTTTACGCTTGACATACTCAATGTCCAATTCGGAGAGAATCATCATCCATTTAGCAAGTCTACCTATGAGAGTAGCCTTGCCGAGCAAATACTTAAGAGGATCAATTTTGGCTATCAAGTGTATTGTATGTGCAAGCATGTAATGGCATAACTTTTGGGAAGCAAACACCATAGCAAGACAAGACTTTTCAATACTAGTATAATTGACCTCATAGGAAACAAGTGTGCGACTGATGTAATAGATAGCTCTTTCTTTTCCTGTATCATCAAGTTGAACCAATAATGCCCCTAGGGAAGATTCTGTTGTGGAAACATACAAGCTGAGTGGTTTCCCTGGAATAGGAGGCATTAAGATGGGAGGATTAGCTAAGTATTGTTTGATCTGATCCATGCTCTTCTGATAATCGTCATTCCAAACACATTTAACCCCTTTGTGTAATGTCTTGTTAAAGGGTTGAGCTCTATCTGCTAATTGTGAAATAAACCTCTTGATAGATTGAAGGCGTCCCTGAAGACTCCTCATTTGACTGATGTTTTTGGGAGGCGGCATATCCAATATTGCTTGAACCTTTTCGGGATCCACCTCTATTCCTTTAGCTAAAATAATGAATCTTAGAAGTTTACCGGAGGTGACTCCAAATGTGCACTTTTTGGGATTCAATCTCAACTGAAATTGTTCCATATGATCTAAGATGACTTCTAGATCTTTGAGGTGTGTATTCCTTTTTTTGGATTTTGCTAGGGTGTCATCCACATAGTCTTCCATGTTCTTATGCATCATGTCATGGAATATAATGGTCATAGCTCTTTGATAAGTAGGTCCTGCATTCTTTAATCCAAATGGCATGACGTTCCAACAATAGGTTCCCCATGCACAAGTGAATGCTGTCTTTTCCTGATCTTTAGGAGCTATCTTAATTTGATTATAACCAGAAAATCCATCCATCAAAGAGTAGATCTCATATCTTGCAGTCATGTCCACTATCATATCTATGTTTGGGAGTGGAAAATCATCCTTTGGGAAAGCTTTGTTAAGATCTCTAAAATTTGTGCAGACACAAATTGACCCATCATGTTTTGAAATTGGGACAATATTGGAAATCCATTCAGCATAATCAATGGCTCTGATAAATCCCGCACTTAAGAGTTTCTCTAGTTCAATTTTGACGAGTAGAGCTATATGAGGATGCATTTTCCCCAACTTCTATTTTAATGGTTTAATGCCTGGAGCTATGGACAAATGATGCATAATAAGACTAATGTCCAACCCTGCATGTCTGAGTAAGTCCAAGTAAAATTGATCTTCTTTCTTTGTAGGAACTTAGTATATGCCTCTTTTTCTTGTGGTGATAGAGATTGAGCTAAATGTACAATTTACAGAGCCTCCTCTATATTCAGATTGACTGATTGTGTGGGCTCAATAAGAACTGATGACCTATCTTGAAAATAGCTAGGAAGATTATCAAGTACCCCATCCTTAGGTGCCTCGCAGAGGTTTTCACCTTGGGATACGTCCTTTATTTTTAATTTTTTGGGTTTTGACACCGCCACATAGTGGTTTTCACCATCAGAACCATTATTCTTTTTTTCTTTTCTCTTCATTTTGTGACTAAGGTACTTGATATCTGGTTCAGTCATACTTGTAGTTGGTTCACTGGTGGAAGAGACTACAGGCTCAAGGGCATTCAAGTAGCATGCTATCTCGTAGTCATTCTGGAAGGTTGGGAGCTGAGGCTCTTGATAGCATTGAGACCAGTCAATGAGGTCATAGTGAACAGGGGTAGATTAATGGTGGGTTCAATGTTATTGATACGAAAGGTATCATCTCTGGTGACTGAAAAGTTAGGATCTATCAAGTATCCCTCTAAGGTACCCAAATCAGGATTTATCCTACCAGATGAAGCATCATCCACTAAGGTGACTCACAGACTCCAATCCTCTAATCCTACACTAGACTCATCAGCTACCGCAAGTTGATTACTATAGGCATGAACAACATCAATATTCATCTCAATAGTAGAAGAGTCTGAGAGAGACTCGCATTCATACTCATGAGAATCCATTTCTAAATCCAAATTGGGGTGTTTACACCAAGCATGCTTATGACGTCTAGATGTGGAAGCTTCAATGTCACTAAGGGTAACACCTGTTAGAAATAGGAAATACTGAGGGGGGGGGGGTGAATCAGTATTTCAAAAACTTTTTCTTTTTCCCACTTATGGATATAACAGATTACTTTAGTGCATACAAAGATTATCAAGCTGATTAACAAACATAGCAGTAAATAGAAATAACTCATAACACATGATATGTTCTCGAGGAAACCCTGGCCAAGGGAAAACCTCGGTGGGGATGGTACCCAAAAAGATCACTAATCAAAAGTATCCTGTTAGGGATATTGGACCCTGTTAAGAGTCAATTTACAATATATAGTAGATCTATCCTGGTTAAAGGACTTTAGGCCTTGTTAGAAGCCTTAACCCTGTTAGGAGTTAGATTACAAAACTTGATCACCAACTGAGCTCACTACCCAAACAGGTAATACAAAATGTTTCTGACTGTAGTATGGTACTGCTTACAACTTCACATCAATAGCCTTTGCTGCTATCACAATATACAACTATCGCAAGTTATCTTTTCTTTCTTTTTACACATCACATTGTTCATACACTTTTTTCATTACATTTCAAGTATGCCTAATATATGAGTTATTAGAGCTAATAACTTTATATGGTCGGCTTCCAAAATCTTTATCCAAGAGTAAAAATCTAGGATGTCATCCCTTCATAATGTTAAGTCATTATTTTGACAAGCAAAAATAATCCCTTAACTCTTTCGCTAAGACTGTCTCCAAAACTGTTCTGTCTGCAAAAACTATCTTCGGTAAACTTCGAATAACTTCATCCGTATTGCTCCAAACTTTATGCGCACTGAGATGGGGTATCCTCATACTCTATAGAAGCTTTAGTTAACTCTGCAAATAAAAATATTACTCCAGTGGACGTCGCCAACTAAATCTTCATCGGGTGCTCTGTTAGGATCACTGTATCCATACTTAGACAATTTCTTCCTTCAACTTGCCATACTTGCATTCCAGATTCTACGCTCTCAATAGAGATTATATGTTGCCACAATGACAACATCTATGCATCCACATTAGCCAAATTGCCAACACCTTCTCTCATGCCATTTGTGTGTTGGTGTTCTTGAGTAGGATCCTCAACATGATCTTCAATAATGAACTCTTCTTGTTCTATGTTGAAATTGGTTGGGTTGGCAACTGGAGTATTAGAATCTCCCCAAAGGAGATTAGTGGAAGGAACCCAATCTTTGCACCTATCTTGCTGATTTTTTAAATTAGGAACATAACTAGATTCATCATCACTACCCATCGCAGCTAGGATAGGTACAACTTTCTTGGTTTGACCTTCAAACCCTAGGCCAATGGTTGTTTTATTTCTACGTCCAAAAAGAGCATGGTCCAGTGGTTCCGCTTTTGCATTCAATCTATGACTGAGAGGACCATGACCTGGGTAACCCATATTTGTAACCAACCTGTATCCTCTCCCATAAACCTTAGGAGATGGGGAGAAATTTTCATTATGTTGGTATTTTTCCTCTTTGTATATCCACTCTCTAATAGCTACCTCCTCTTTCTCATCCTGGATGGGCACTGAAGACTCTACAAATGTATCAAATAGAGTCATGGCTGAAGATGAGGGACACATCTCTTGTGATGGTTTACGATAGGACCTAGTTGAAATTGATAACTTTGTGAAGGAGTCAATTTGATAATCTCCCATGTCAAGGTCAATGGACTTAAACTTACTCTTGCACTGCTCAAGAGTTGCATCAAAATTTTCCTCTACTCTATTTAAGGGAACATGGATCCTTGCTGAAATTATATTTACAGACAATGTGCTATCCCCAGGTATACACACTTCGACTCCATTATAGGGGAACTTGACACATTGGTGATAGGTAGATGGTACTGCTTGCATGTCATGAATCCATGGTCTACCCAATAAGATGTTGTATGCTAGAGGACCGACATCAACGATTTGAAACAAAATGTCTTTTTCGACAGGATGAATTCTGACTGTAAGAACAACTAACCCTTTATAACTTCTTTCAGCCTCATCATAGGCTTTGATAGTAATTTTCTTCCTGATATCAATGACATTCTCTGAGTATCCTAGATTTTTCAAAAGACTTAAAGAACAAATATTGAGCCCAACACCCCCATCTATCAACACATGCCTAACATGGGTTTTATTGATCATGACCTCAATGTGAAGGGCAAGATTGTGCGGATGGCTCAAGGCTTTATCGTCTTCTTTGGAAAATGTAAGGTAATGTGGGCTAGCAAGGTGGTTGACCATGTTCTGGAATTGGTCAACATTTATATTATTAGGGACATTTGCTGCGCGCAAAGCATCCTCAAGAATACGCTTGTGCCTTGGAGATAATTCCAAGAGTTCAAAAATAGAGATCTGAGCGGGTGTTCATTGTAACTGATCAACAAGGTTATAGCTCATCTCTGGAGTGACTGCAGGTTTGGTGACATTCTTGGATGTCACTTGTTTGGGTTTGGAATTAGGCCCTCTAATGACCATAGGACCCTGATTCTGACTCCTAGTAACAACATTGAGAGGTTGGGATGACCTTCAAAATTGAGGACCTCTAAGCACAACAATAGGTCTTTCATCAAATATGGGAGGTGAGTTCACATCATAACCATAGGGATCTTTTCCCCTCATCATGTTAACATCATTGTCCACAACTTCAAGCATATTGATAACATTATCTGTAAATGGGTATGTATAATTGATTGCGGCCTTGCCATTCTTGTTTTTAGAAGCCTCCCCCTTCTCATACTTAGGCAAGGGCTCCTTAAAGGCCTTGTGGTCTACATTTGTGGTCAACCCATCAACCTATAATTTCCCAGTCTCAATAAGGTCTTGAACAAGATGTTTAAGTTTAAAACAATTTTCAATGTCATGTCCAATCCCATTGTGGTATACACAGTAAGATTTCTCATTCCACCAATAAGGTTTAGGATCCGGTATGCAAAACTTTGTAGGATCCTGAGGTTGTGCCAAATTATGAGCAATCAAGGTCTTAAAAATATCTGCATAAGAGTCTCCAAGCTTAGTGAATTGTCTCTTTTCCTTTTTGGACTTGTCCTAACATCGTTGCTTAGGCTCTTGTTGGTTAGAGGATGTTTGAAGTTTCATAGCTTGAATGGCACTGGATAAATGTAGGACACCTTGGTCCTTTAGTTGAGAAGAGTCAACAACTCCATCATTGACTACCTATTTGTTTTTGTTCCAATGCGAGTTCTTGCTTTTATCCTTTTGAGGGTTGTTATTTTGACTATTGTTGTTGTTTTGTTTAGTCAAAATTCCTTGTTCTTTTAAGACATCCTCAATTCTACATGCGGTTTTGACCATAGTGTCAAAAGAATCAAAGACCATCTTCCTAACCTCATACCACAGTTTGGGCACTAGATTGCTGACAATAATGTCAATCCTTTCGTCTTCAGGAATAGTCCTAGAATATCGGGAGCATAATCATCTCCACCTTTGCAAAAATGTAATAAAGGGTTCCCCTCGATTCTATTTTAATTTACACAAATCAAGCATGGTGACTGACCTGGATAAATTATATGCAAAATGTTGCACAAATCTTTGGACAAGTTCTTTGAAAGTTTTGATGGGAGGGGTAATGTTGGTAAACCACTCCATTGCTTGACCTTTTAGACTCCTTGTAAATAACCTCATGAGATAGGAATCTTCATAGTGGAATTCAAAACTCATAATATAGAACTGATGCACATGGTCACGTGGGTCACCATTACCATCATATTTTTTGTATAGGGGAATTTCAACTTTTCTAGGAAAATCGACCATACTCACACTTTTATCAAAAGGATTAGGGCATATGGAATCCAAGTTGAAGGAACTCTTAGGAGCCATCATTTTCTCCATCATCTTCTTCATTTGTTTTATCTCCTCTTCTTGTGAAGGGTTTTGCTTCTTAATTTTTCTGTCCACATCAAAGTTGTATGGGACCCTTGCACCCTTGTTGATCAAGCTTTCCAAGAATTGATCCTTATTTTGCTCAACATATTTTTCCACATATTGTTGAAATAGTGGTTCTTGTTGCATTCTCATAAAATCATGAGCATCAAAGTTGGCACTACTTCCTCCATGTTGAGAGACTTGATGAGCTCGTTGGGAGGGTTGTCTTGAAAGTCTAGGAGGTGTATGTCTCCTATAATGTGCATGTCGAGAAGTCCTTCTTCCTCTAGGACTAGGTGATCTTGAAGGGGTCCTTGACCGCCTTCTACTTCTTGGAGTTGCTGAGGGGGTAGATGGTGGAGAGTTGGTTCCAATGTTGGTACCCCCATTGTTAAATTGATTGTTGAGTTGTTGGGCCAATATCCTATCTTTTTCCTCTTGGAATGCTTTTCTCTCTATGTCCAACAAGGCTCGTTGTTCCTCCTCTAGAAGCCTAAGTTTTTCTTCTTTTGCAATCATTCATTTTTTGCAGCCTATTTTTCCCGCTCAATTCTTTTTAGCCTGTCACTTGTATATCTTGAAGTTGTTTTTAGTGGGGAACTTGGTCTTGAACGGTTGAACAAGTTAGCTACATTCACATGAGCATCATATTATTGGTTTTTTTGGTCCTCATGTTGCGACCGTGCATCTTGATGAGCTTGTGCATAATGTCTTTCGGCTCATTGATGAGCATCTAGATATCTTGAATTAATAGGAGGTGAGTCAGGTTGATTGCCATCTTCGAATGACATGTTTCTCCTATGTCTCTGAAAAATGTCATCAAGTGATTGATCTATTATTTCTCTTTGTTTTTTGGTCAAGGTATAACTCATATCCATATTCAATGAAAAAGGTGCTAAAGAAGTACTCAATTCACTAGGATTACTTTTTGGGTCAAAACAAACCTTAGACTCACTCTTAGGAGATTGATAAAAAATGGGTTCCTTTCCTTTTCGCTATTGACGAGTCTTGACCAAGGGTAATTGATTGAAGATGACTGGAGATCGTTTCCCTTGACTAACTTGGTGTCTTGTTGTAACTGACATGAAAGAAAAAGACTCTTGGTGATAAGATGACCTCACAAAATGTCAATACCAAACTAGGATAATAAAAGTGCTCAATTGTCCAAAAAGAGATGGTGAGATAGAAAATTGCAAAAGGTGTAAACCAACACTGTCAAAGAGGTTCTTAAATCAAAGGATTCCAGTATCCTTGCACATATGAACCAGGAGGATGGATTTACCCAAATTATATAATTGAAACTAATTTTTGATGGAAGTGAATTTGGACAAAAGAGGACTGAAATTCTCCAAGAATGTTACCAACGAATCTAGAGATATACTTTTTCAACAAGGATGATTTTTTAACTTGGAAATTCCACACAAGATGACTTTGTAAAATCAAAGGAGACTAATCCAAGAGGCCTAAAAATAGGAACTCAAGGTATAGACAGGTTTCCAGCAGCAGAGTAAATCACCCACTTAAAAATCTGGTCACTAAAAGAGACTAAAAATTGCTGAAACTAGACGGGCTACAGAAAAGTTCTGGGCGACACTTTCCAGGAAAACAGTGCACCACTTTAAGACCAAGCACCACTTCGTGCTACACCAGATGACACTTTCCAGGCTAGTAGTGCAGCACTTTCTGGGTAAGCGGGGTGACAGTTGTGTAGGGATGAACTGTCACACGACAGTTCTCAGAACAAGGTGTGACAACTTTTCAGTGTTCCACGACTCTTTGACCAGTGAAGTGCAAAATCTCAATTTTTGGGATTGTTTGTTCAAAATTTTTAGTTAGAGGGTTGATTTTTTCGATTTCAATCTCAATGACAGCAGTAAATTGATAGGTTTGCAAACAGTATGGGATCAAACGTGTCTTCAAACACTTGAAACAAGGGCAAAAGCAACCTTGCCAAGACAAACAATTGTGATATCAAAAATTAAAAACCCTATGAGTGCTACTGAGATGTTGAGTATGCAAGAACATTTACACAAGTATAGCACAATGAGAACACTTCAAGCACTTTCTATCCTAAAAAGTCAAGGCTCAATACTTAACAACTTGGCCCACAACTTGATGTTCCATTGCCTCACACAAAGTGGTTGCCCACAATAGATATTGGCTTTGTCATGGAAGTGCCAAAGACACAACCAAAGGAACACATATGGTGAGTAGTCTTGGGGTGATCCGGGTTATTCCACTTGGATCAATCCTTGCACCAAGAAGCTAAGCCAAAAAATAGGGTGGCTTCTAACAATGGTTCTTAATAAGGGCTTCCATTCATAGTACCCCTCTTGCTCCCCAAAGGGACTCCTTACCTTGCGGCCTCAAGAGTACCTTAAGCATTCTTGCTCAATATTTTCTTCATGGTCACAATCTTGCAAGTACTCACATCAAGCGAAGATAAGCACTACGTCTACCAAGGTTTTGTGTCCTTGATAGCCTTGAGTTTATAGTGGGTCAGAATAGCCGGCAATAAGCTTGTCCCCACTTGAGTCGTTCCTCTTGATAGCTCAAAAGCAGGCCCGCTAAAAGATTCTAAAGATCTAAACAAAGAATGGATCAAATTATGAGATTCAAAGATTTTGTTTCACCACAAGGGTGAAGAGCATACTCCCTTATCCCAAAGCTTTCTCCCAAACACACCAAGAAAATGTTCAATTAATCTCTTGCTTTTAAAATCCAAAGATGGGTCAAGATTTTCTGGTCCACCACAAGGGTGAAGAGCATACTTATCCTACCACCCAAGAATTCCTACAACAAGATATTATGTTCCTATGAAATGAAACAACTAGTAATTGCCACACTTGAAATGAAATAACTAACAAGCACTTGATTGGGTTTTTATGCTTTGGGCAGCCCTACAAAAATAATTAGTAGCCCTTGTGCATTTGGAGCTTTGACATGTGTTCTTTTGGCAAAATATTTCAAGCAATGAGAGCACCTACAAGCACAACTTGTTAGCCCCACAATGGTTAGCACATAAAAAATTAGATAATCTACAAGGAAAATAGCTGATCAAATGGAAAAATTTGAAAATGAAATCAACATGGTTGGATTAGGCTCGAAAAGAGATTTCCAATGATATATCACACTTAAATTTTTGATACTGTATGTGAAAATTTCTAAAAAATGGGTGCCAGTTTTCCAGAGAAATTTTCAAAAAAAAAGAAAAAAAGAAAACCCAAAACTCAACTCACTGCTGGTTACAGGTGATAGTATAGTCACCAAAAATGTCATGTGACACTTCTCTATATACGGGGGTGACAGTTTATCTCCTTGCGATAGTTCGCTGACCTGCAGGCGACAGTTTATACTAAACAATGCGACACTATCTATCAAATAGTGCGATACTTTTAACTGGTAAAGTGTCACCCTGCTATACAAGAAACTGTCACACGACATTGGAAAATTGTCATACGACACTTTGAGATAGAAAAATAGAGAGCCAAAAATGACACTAAACTATGATGAAAAATTTCCAAAAATGCATGAAATGAAGGACAAAACAATAATGCTCTGCCCCATGGTGGGCGCCAAAAATGTGTACTCTAAATAGTGCACTTCTATGAATCATTACATTCAAGAACACTCAAGAATGAGGTCTCAAAAATCAATCCATAGCTCCCTAAGCATGGAGTCACAAGGATAGTTTGAATATTGCTCTCAGCTAGAGCTATTAGGCCTATAACTTTGCTAGTAAACCACACTATGAGAGATTCAAATGAAGACAAAGGCAAGAATGCCAATATCCCCAAGAATTAAATGAAATGCAATGCAAGTAAGCTAAGAATGAGGATGAAAATATGAAAGCTATGCTATGAAAATGAAAGTACAATCTAAACTATGAAATGGAAATAGAAAGTGTTACAATCCTTCCTGTTAAACTAGATGAGTTATTCTAAAGCATGAAAGGAAATCTAAACTATGAAAGCATGGAATATGAAGCTACTATGCAAGAATGAAAATTAAACTATGAATCAATGAAGAAAGCCAAGATGTGATGCAACAATGATCTCCAAAAAATTTCAAAGTCTTCAAGAATTCCTGCAGCATAAAGTTAGCATAAAAGTGAATGACCTAGAATGAGGAAGAGAGCTCTTCTTTTATAGGAAATGAGGAGAAATGGACCATGGAGATTAAGAGGCAAAAGTCTTAATCAAGGGTGGAGCTTGAAAGAGGAGAAATCCATGTGCACAAGTGTCCTCCAATAGGAAAATAAGAGTTGAATTTTGTGCCCCATATGAGACAAAAAGGCCTTTTCTTCTTTTTATAAAATAAGAATAATACTTTATTTGTGCAACTTAGGATAAGAGGAAAAGTGGGGGCTTTTTATTTATTAAAAGAGGAGGAAATATTCCTTTTAATCAAATAAAGACTTAGGATAAAATGGTTAGCCCAAGGAATAATCGAATAAATGATGAAATAGGATTTGATCAAGGAAATTGATACTGAGCTGAAAATGTTGATTTTTGAGAATATTGATTCAGGGATTTGATAAATTGCTGAATGGGGGCCCAAAGTCTAGGCGACCGTTTTAGGGTGCATACAATAAGAAGGTGAAAATGTTGCTTAGTATTGTGGTAGAATTAAGGAGGTAGTAAATGCTATTAGAGGAGCAAATAGAAATATTGATGATGAGACTGCTATTAGTAAAGTATTGAGAACTTCGCTTCCTACCTATGCTATTAGAGTTTTTGCAATACATGAATCAAGATGTAACCTTGGTAATGTCCTAACTTTGGAAAGTCTTGTTAGCAAGCTTACTGCTTTTGAGCTGTCTAATTTTGATAATTTCACTATTCACAATATTGAATCTGTATTCAAGTCTCAAATGGTTCTTCATAAGCCTAAGAAGGGAAAAGAAAGATGTGTAAGCAGTGACAGTAACAATGACAATGACAGTGACACTTCTAATGATGATCTAGATGATCTTGAGGCACTTATGGCTAGAAAGATACAAACAGGAAATGGAAAATACAAAGGTAAACTTCCTATAATCTATTTTTCATGTAACAAAGTTTGTCATATTGCAACAAAATGCCCTGATAGAACTAAAAAGGATGAAAGAAGGGAAAGAAAGTACAAAGATAAGAGAAATGACAGAGATCATCGAAGGTACAAAGACTACAAAGACAAAGGTAAGAAATCTTTCTATATTACTGAAGAGGAAACTGATAGTGAAACTAGTGAATCTGATGATTGTGATATAGAAGTTGTTTATGTTGCTATGAAAGATGATTTTGATGAAGATGAAAAAATTGCACTTATTTCATATGTGAGTAAAGGTGATAAATGGATTATTGATAGTGGTTTCTCACATCACATGACTGGTGATAAAAGTAAAATTGAAACCCTAAATCACTACAAAGGTAGAAGTGTTAAGTTTTGAAATGATGCACCATGTGCTGTGAAAGGAAAATAATCAATAAGATTAACTGATAAGATCAGATGTGATAATGTCTACTGGGTTGAAGGTCTTAACTATAATTTTCTGAGTGTGGCATAGTTGAACATTACTGGTTACCAAGTTAAATTTCATCACATAAAGGCTAAAATATTTGATGCCACTGGTGAACTAATTCAAAGTGGAGAACAAACTAGAGGTACTTTGTTCTATCTAGACCTATCTGAAGAAACATGTTTGTTTGCACAATTTGATGATGCATGGTTATAACGTAAGAGGTTGTGTCATGTAAACTTTGACAATTTGGTAAATATTAATAAGATGAAGAAAGTTAGAGGTTTACCAAGATTGAAGAAACCTAATAATGTGATGTGTAAACAATGTCAATTGGGAAAGATGACAAAGTCTAGTTTTAAGAGCAAGACCTATACTTCTGACAATATTTTGGAATTGGTTCATATTGACCTTTATGGACCTATGGGTGTGCAAAGTTATTATGGTGATAAGTATTTCATTTTGTTTGTTGATGACTATTCTAGAATGATCTCTGTAAAGATTTTAAAAGAGAAATATGATGCATTTCAGTTGTTTAAGTGGTATTTGGAAAAAGTTGAAAAAGAAATAGGTAAAATCTTGAAATGTTTGAGATCTGACAGAGGAGGAGATTTTATATCAAATGATTTCAATTTATTCTGCAATGATAGATGAATAAAGAGACATATGTCTACACCTAGGACACCTCCACAAAATGGTATATCAAAAAGAAGAAATAGATCAATTATAGATTGTCCTAGAACACTGATGATAGAGAAGAATGTTGCACAAAAGCATTGGAAAGAAGTTGTAAGTACAATGGTTTATACCTTGAACCGAGTACATCAAGAAAGGTACAAATGCTACACCTTTTGAGTTATGGTATGGATATGCACCTAATGTGAAATATTTTAAAGTATTTGGAAGTAAATGTTATATACTGAAAGACAATAAGAATGGAAAACTTGATGCTAAAAGTGATGAAGGCATATTCCTAGGATATTACACTAAGAGAAAAGCTTACAAGTGTTTGAATTTTAACACTAACAAAATTGTGGAAAGTGAAAATGTTAGAGTTGATGAATATGCATAAAAGAATGAAGTTGAGTGCAAGCAAGAGCTTGAAGATTATAGATCTTTTGTCTACATGGAAGAATGAGAGGATAGTAATGCACTTAAACCAAATGCTGAGGAATAACATGAGACTGCCAAGCCACAACAGGAAAATGTCGAGCATCAAGAGGATGTTGTCAAGCAATAAGAAGAAGAGACAAAGAATCTACAAGATGAACTTGAAGATCAAGATCAAGTAGAAAGGAAATCTGAACCTACATTGGCACAATATGTAAGAAGACATCATAAGCCTAAACAAATTATTGGAGATAAAGAATATGGAGTTATGACAAGAAGTAAGTTGAAAGATCATACATGCTTACTATGTGAGTTTGAGCCTAAAACAGTAAAAGATGCGTTAGAAAATGAAGATTGGATACAAGCCATGAATGAAGAAATAGCAGATAGAAAAGAGAAAAGCCTGAACACTAGTGCCAAGAGCAAAAGACCATAATTTTATTGGAACAAAATGGGTATTTAGGAATAAGCTAAATGAAAATTGAGAAGTCACTAGGAACAAAGACATATTGGTATGCAAAGGATATGCACAAGAAGGCATTGACTATGGGGAGACATTTGCCCCAGTTGCAAGATTAGGAGTGAGGACTCTACTTGCATATGCAACATATAAAAGATTCAAAGTATATCAAATGGATGTTAACTCTGCATTCCTGAATGGGATACTGGAAGAAGAAGTATACATTGAACAACTAGAAGGATTTGTTGACCCAAGCAAGAAGAATATGGTTTTCAAGCTACACAAGGCATTGTATGGATTGAAGCAAGCCTCGAGAGAATGGTATGAGATACTACATAATTATTTGATAAAGATTGGATTTGTAAGGACAAATGACAACAAAAATATGTATTTGAAGACTGAAAAAGGTAAAGGGATTTTGTTAGCTGAAATATTTGTTGATGATATCATATTTGGAGGACAGGATTCCCTATGAAAAACCTTTTCAAATGAGATGCAAACTGAATTTGAAATGTGCATGTTTGGTGAGATCAAGTTCTTTGTTGGTTTGCAAGTTTATTAGATGAAGAAAGGTATCTATATTACTCAATCTAAATATGTCAAGGAGATACTGAAAAATTTTGGTATGGAAGATTCCAGACTAGTAAGTACACCTATGGCTACTGGACAAAAGTTATCTAAAATGGATGATACAACTAAAGTGAATCAAACCCTGTATAGATCTATGATTGGAAAGCTACAATATGTTATCCATAGCAAACCGAATATTTCCCTAGCAGTTGGGATTGTTGCAAGATTTTCTACAAATCCTAAAGAGAGTCACATGATGGAAGTAAAAAGAATATTGAGATATCTAAAAGGAACATAGGACTATGGATTGTATTACAAGAAGAATGACAAGTTTGAACTAAAAGTCTACATTGATGCAGATTGGGCAGGAAATGTGGATGACAGAAAGAGTACAAGTGGTGGCGCATTATTTCTAGGAAAGAGATTAGTCTCTTGGACAAGCAAGAAATAGAACTACATTTCCCAATCTATAGCAAAAGCTGAATATGTAGCAACAACCATGAATTGTTCAAATTTAGTGTGGATCAAGAAATTGTTAAAATGTATGAAGGAGGAAATCACCGAGCCAATTGTTATTTTCTATGATAACACAAGTGCTATTAATATATCAAAGAATCCTATTATGCACACTAAAACTAAGCATATTGTTATCAAGTATCATTACTTGAGAGAGTTAGTTCAAGACAAAGAAGTGAGATTGGAATATGTGAATACAAAGGAACAATTAGCAGATATATTCACAAAAGCATTACCTAAAGATGCTCATGAATACCTTAGAGGTAAATTAGGGGTGATTCCCCTAACTGAGGCTACCTAGAAACACATAAGAGAACCACATCAAATGTGCGAATCAAAATATCTAACAAATTGATGCAGAAGAGGTCACACTTTAGGAGTTGCCTAGAGTTGTGAGAAGTCAAGCAAATATGTTAATCAGTCATAAGAAAGATGACAGAGGGAGTATACAACATAAAGAACTGACATGAAGACATCTACATGGTTAAGATGTAAGTGATAGATACAAGTTTCTTTGGCATTGTTGTCAAAGAGGGAGATATTCAATGAACTTGAGGGAGAGATATAGAAAGAGATTCAGTAAAAAGACAAAGAAAAATTTATCCAAGAGGGAGATGGTACTTGGATGTGAATCATAATGAAGCTTAGGATATTAATAAAGATTTGATGCACAAAGATTTTGGATTGTATGGTGAATCATGCGATGTTCATGTGGTGTTGCCATCAATGCCAAAGAGGGAGATTGTTGGAAACTACAATTGAAACAATTGTTATATTGTCATTGATGTCAAACCTTAACTGGTAAGTCAGTTTCTATCTAGGAGAGTACCATATCTTTTGATTGATGAGGAGGATTTGAAAAGAGGAGATAACAAGAGGGCCTAAGGAAAGGTTGAGTTATGTGATACTTCAATGAGTATTTGATTAAATGGCACATTGACAAGGTAATGTGTTGTTTATCTTTAGCACCAAGTGAAGAAGAAAGACTGAAAACATAGGCTTAACCAAGCAAAAGTCAAGAAATCTAGTTTAAGTTGAGTGATGCTAGTGTTGATCGAGCGCCAATATATGCTGAGAAAATCTAGTGTCAATCGAGCATTAGTAATTTCTGAACGATAGATAATTACCGAGCAAAGACAATATTTTTTGAGAAGGAAAGTTTTAGTGATGACTGAGATATCTAGTAATGATTGAGGAGATGAACACAGTATTGACCGAGTGTCAGTAATTTACATTTTGAGAAAGAATTGAGAATCCCAGTCGACATAGTTGAATTCTTGGGATATGTAAAATGTGTTGAAATTATTAATGAATAGTATGGAGCATTTAATGCATGATAAACCATTTTCTTATGGATTCAAAGAGAAGTTTGGAGATGTATCTAGAAGGAAAAAGAAGGAGAACAAAATGATGGAAAGATTCGATGAATCTGACCTAAACCTAAGATCTATGGAAGAGATTAAGCGGTAAAAGATTAATCTACCTGATCAAGGAGGTATAAGGATGACCTGATTGTGAGGTTACAAAGTGTGTGGAAGAGGTTAATGTTATTGAATGATGAATCTAAGAAGAAGGCTAAGGAGAAGCTGTGAAGAGCTGAACAAAGTTGTGGTGATTTTTTGAAGAGAATTCCGAGCAAATCAAAGATGAAGATGGAAATGAAGGTCAGTCAATAAATCAACATATGACCGAATTAGATCTGTATTTGCAAAGTGAGTTTTATATTTTAGATCAGAACCTACTGTTACTTTCTAACCATTGTATCAGTCTAAATCCTTTAATCAAGGTTGACCTAATAGTCATTGTGTAAACCCTTTAATCAAGGTGACATTATGATGGAATGTTCTTAAAGTCCTCTAACCAGGCCACTCTTAATAGTGTGATTAAATCTTTTAACTGGGTCACACCTAACAATGTGTATTGTAAACCTTTAACTGGGTTGTCTTCTCACATAGCTCACTTCAGAAGAGTGAAAATCAGTAGCATTTTACAAGTGGTTTTTCCCAAATTGGGTTTCCACTATAAATCTTGGTTTTATATTTGTGTGAATGTTATTTGATGTGAATGTTGTCGAAAGTTTTATATTTTGCAGGTTAATTACTTTTGGACAACGAACTGCAGGTTTTATGTTATTGATACATGCTATAGAGACCAAGTGAATTGCTGATTAGATCTAAGTTTGTTGAAGAGCTAAAAAGTTGAATTGGTACATCTGGACTTGAGGATAACTGATTCATCCCCCCTCTTAGTTATTCTAAAATCATTCTAATAGTAATTGCATGATCAATTCCTAATCAATCTAAAAATTAAACCTATAATTTTATCTTTAATGGAATATTTGCCCCTTAATTTTAAACCATATTTTGATACCATATAGTATAAACCAATGGACTTGGTAAAGGTAGAATATTTATTTAATTGAACTTCTTAATTTTTTCCCCACATTATATGAAGCAATGTATTCTTACACCATCAATAAAGCCTTATGAAAATTCATCCAAAACTTCTCTTGGATTGTCTTACTTGGCTTCTTGGGTTTGATAACAACATTCATTTAGATATATATCAGAAATGTGATGTATGTATGATAAGGAAGTATATTCTTAAGGGAAGTTAAAAATATAGATAAGATTTATGGAGTTATAAGGACAATGAATATATCCTTTTGTTATGGCCACAATTTTGAGTTTTGAAGTTTTGAGACTTAGCCAATTTTCTCATATGTTGCCACCAATGACAAAGAGGGAGATTATTGGAAATTTATCTGAGTTAGATATCTAGATGTTGTCATTATGGAAACATATAATCTACATGAAGACTACATATGATAGAGAGCAAGTATGATAGAGTGCAAAGCAAAATTGTCTAAGTATGTGCAGTATTTTCCCAGTGTATCCAGGAGACAGTTTTGATTGGCGATGTCGATTGGAGTAAGTTCAGTGCTTGTGTACTTGAAGATAGATACTATGATGACTATTGAAGACTCACCTAAGAGCGCAAGTCTATATGGCATGTACAGAAGAAGTTATGGTAGTTTTACCAAAGACAGTGTTAAGACGACATGACAGAATATGAAGACAAAATTGGTAAAGAGTTAAGAGATTATTTTGTTTATCAAAATAATGTATTAATAATATAAAGGGATGAAATCCTAGATGTTAACCCTTGGCTAAATATGTATTTTTTTTTAAAGCTTTATGTTATGTAAAGCCGACTACAAAAGTTATATGAAATGTGAAGATATAGATGATGAGATGATAATGCAAGTGTAATGATATAGCGAAAGATATTGATGTGAAGTTGTGAAAGACAAGCAAGTAGTATAAGGTTATGTACCTTACCCTTTTGTAATCTGAAATCATTGTACATTACTTGTTTGGGCTGTGGGCTCATCTTGTAATCATTTGTAATCAGCCAGAAATAGTATCTTCATAGAATTAGTATTGACAATAATTGAAATAGAAACTAAATAAACCATAATTAAGCAAATATTTAGCAAATTAATGATCAATTGAGCATCCTATGGCTCTCTATCTAAGGATGTTAATGGAAACTCTCAGCAAGTTACCATTAATGGCAGTCCTAGAATGAGAATTGATAAGATAAACAAGCTAAAGCTAACAATTAGATCAAATTGAATGCTAATTAAGCTGTTAAATATCTTTCTAGCTATAAAATGCAAGAGGTTTGATGCAATTCTAAGATATGTGGTTATGAATTATGATGAATTTAAGCCTTCCTTTTATAGATTTTTCCAATGGTAGGGGGTGTAGTGTAGTTGATCATGATTAAGCCTCGGTTGAGTCTTTGGTTCCACCCTTGGAAGACAATGCAAAGTTTGTGTCCTCAAAGCTTGGGACAAGTAGACAAGATCAATGGTCAAGATTATCTTTCACTTTGAGTGATTGAGATTCAATTTAGTTTGATCCATGTGAATGCCTTTCCTCAAATCTCATTGGTTGCCTGGATTTCCTCTCCTCTTGGGTTGTTGAGAGTAATTCAGATTTATTAATTGATTTATTTTAGCCATGTACCCCTTGATTGGGTTGAATTTGATTTAATCCAAGACTATACAATTATTTGATTCAATTGTACTTTGATTTGATTGCATTTGATTAAAATACTCTCAATTTTGATTTATCTCGAATTAAGACTTGATTTTAATTTTGATTAGCTAATTATGCACTGTGATTCAATTACTTCAATTTTGTCCTTGATTTGCTTTGATTTATCATTTAATTGTCTTTGTCCATTTTTAGGTCATTACAACTACCAACTTTTTAGCAGGGTTGAGGCTTCTAACAAGGCCTATAGTCCCTTCATTAAGACTGAAACACTATATGCATGTAACATGCTTCTAATAGGGTCAACATCCTTAACATGATACATTTGATTAGTGGATCTTTGTAGGTACCATCCCCACCGAGGTTTTCCCTTGGCTAGGGTTTCCTTGAGAATAAATAATGTGTTATGAGTTCATTTGCTTTATTGCTATGCATGTTATTTAGTTTACTATGTTATGCATGTATTAAGATAATCTATTATATCCATAATTGGGCGAAAGAAAAAGTTTGCAAAATACTGATTCACCCCCCCTCCTAGTATTCCCTATTTCTAACAAGGTAGAATATTTATTTAATTGAACTTCTTAAGTTTTTCCCCACATTATATGAAGCAATGTATTCTTACACCATCAATAAAGCCTTATGAAAATTCATCCAAAACTTCTCTTGGATTGTCTTACATGGCTTCTTGGGTTTGATAACAACATTAATCCTAGGCATTCATGTCCATGTCTAGAAAAGTGCTTATTTTATCTTGACACAGGGTGACATCTAGGAGTTAGGCCTTAAATAAAGATTCATTATGTCTTGAGCCACTAAATTTTAATAAAAACATTATTTATACTTATGTACACACTAAAAAGGTGCACTTCTATGAACCATTAAATGCAAGGTTGCTCAAGAATGAGGCCTCACAAAGTGGCTCATAGCTCTTTATGCATGGAGTTGCAAGATTGAAAATTGCTCTCAGCTAGAGCTATGAACTCATGACCTTGCTAGTCAACCACACAATGAGAGATTCAAGTGAAGACAAGGGCAACAATGCCAATATCTCCAAGAATCAAATATGTAATGCAATGCAAGCTATATGAGAATGCAATCTAAGCTATGGAAATGAAAGTACAATGCAACTAATCTATGAAAGGAAATAGAAATGGATTACAATGCTTCCTATTTAGACTATGTGAGCTTATTCTATTGCATAAAAAGAAATCTATACTATGAATGCCATTATCATGCAACTAAGAAAGCAAATATGCAACTAAATGATGAGAGCAACAAGTCTTCAATATCCTCAAAAGCTCCAAATACACCTAAAACCTACAGCATAACATTAGCATAAAAACATGATATATGCAAATGAAGGAGAGAGCTCTCCTTTTATAAGAAATGAGGTGAAATGGACCATGGAGATTAAGAGGCAAAAGTCTTAATCAGTAGTGGAGCTTGAAAGAGGAGCAATCCATGTGCACAAGTATCCTCCAATAGGAAAATAAGAGTTGACTTTATGTCCATATGAGACAAAAAGTGCTTTTCTCCTTTTTATAAAATAGGAATAATACTTTATTTGTGCAACTTAGGATAAGAAGAAAGTGGGGGCTTTTTATTTAATTAAAATAGGAGGAAATATTCTTTTTAGGTAAATAAAAACTTAGGATAAATGGTTAGCCCATAGGATAAAAATCTAATATATGATCGAAATTAAGACTTGATCAAGAGATTGATATTGTTGAAAATATTGATTATTGATAAAATGATTCAGGATTGATAAATTGAATAAATGGGGCCCAAAGTCTAGGTGACCATTTTAGGGTGCATACATTTGCCCCTCTTTGACTAATGTGTGATCGATTTGGGAACACATGCAGTCAAAGAAGAAATGAAATGTGAGATCGATCTAGGATCACAAAACAACTCAAATATGAGGTCGATTTGGGATCATATCCGGACAAAGCATAAACAAAGGATTCTAGACATGAGGTCGATTCGAGATCACAAAACAACCCAAATGTGTGTTCATTTTGGGAACACATCAAGACAAAAATAAGTAAAAGATGAAAGACAAGACCAACACTGTCGCTGCTAGGTGCAAATCAAGCCTTAGACAAAACTATCACCATCGCTGCTAGGCAATAATCAAGTCTGAAAAATAGGAGATAAAAATTGAAAGAAAAAATCACCACCATCGCTGCTAGGTGATAATCAAGTCTAAGAATAAGAATCTCAAGCTGAGCTGAATGATAAAGCTGAATCAAAGATTAAAGCTGATAGGTACTGCCCCCTTGGAATCGAAATCAAAATTGGATAGAGGAGAACAACAAACTGATAAAGATTGATCAAATTAGAATGAAATCACAACTGAAGATAAGGGAGCATGATAAGATAACCATCAAATAGTGAAGACATGCCCCAAGTTGACTAGGTTTGACTGGGAAAGATATAGGATAAAGATTAAGTCAAACCTCAGAGAGAGGAAGCGAAAGGGGTGAATGAAAGACTAGAAGTTTGAAAGACATGGAAAGGAAAAAATTCCATCAAAGATCAAAGAATTATGCCTCAAAAGGTCAGTCAACTACATAAAAGAATGAGAAATCTTAGAAATACGACTCGGATTTCAATTTCGAGTCCGAAATGGATAGAAAATGATGTGACATGAAAGACCAAAAATGAAAGATATGATCAAGAAGAACTAGAAAATGAGCACAGTTGACCAACTAGTCCGTAGATGATAAAAATGAGAGCTCTCTCCATATGTAAGATGCAAAAAACTAATCTAACATGAACCTAAAAATGCAAGCTACTATGAAAGTGGTTGACTTGCAAGGTCACAACACTTATAGACATCTAATTATCATCATCGAGCGTTATTGGTAGCGTCGCAAGATCATACAATGCACACTAGCATAACTATGTGGAAATCCCACCTAGGCATCAAAGACATATAGGTCAAGATGACTAATGTAGTGAGATCACTTAAGTTTGATGTGGTGAGATTATGCTTGTATCAAGACACATGAAAATCAGGATAGCTAGAAGCATGCACTCGCAAAACAGTCAAGGATAATACCTTGTCAATCCATAGGGTCAAGTAAAACCAGCATAAATGCTCATGACAGTTAGGACCAACAAAATATACCCACAAGAAGATAAAGAAAGAAAACATGTTCTCATACCCTCAGTCTTCTAGCTATGCATCATTGAAAACTTCTTAGGGAGAGACCACTCATCAAAGAAATCCTCATAGACAGCACACAAAGAAAAATAAAGTCAACATATCTCAACAAGTGATTGTTTAAGTGCGTGTGTGTTGGTCATAGAGTTAGACTCTGAGTATCACATTTACAAATGAGCAACGTCGCATCATACTAGACTGTTGGGTAAGACATCTGATAAGTGTTAAGAAACACTTGACGCAAGGGTAGTGTTGAAAAATACGGTTCGGGGTGGTGTTGAAAAACACCTGTTTGGGGTGGTGTTGAAAAACACCTATTTGTGAAATGCCCCAAGAGACAAATGCACCTAAAGGACCAATGCTAATAGTTATGCCTCCTAGACAAAGACAAAGACCGATTCCAGACTAAGCCAAATAAGGTCAAGGCATGATGGAAAGTGGCTAAGTGTCGAGGACGCATGCTAACAAATAGGAGTGTAAAGGCCGCAAGTAGCACCTGTTTCCAAGTTTTGACCACTTGGATTTTTATTGCAATTTTTTCTTTTTTTAATTTTTTTTGTATTTTTGCTACCAAGGCACCTGTTTCCAGGTTTTCACCAAAGCACTTTTTCTATTTTTTTGAATTTTTGATTTTTTTATATTTTTTCAGGACTTTTTATACTTTTTAGAATTTTTTCAGCATCATATATCAATTTTTTTGGTATTTTTTCAGGATCATAAAATATGTACAAAGAATGCCCCTAGACAGAAACGGGCATCAAACTTCCAAGCAAGATCACATCGTGTAGTCCCAATGTCTAGCAAGGTGGAAAACAAGAGGGATGAACAAGCTGGTGGAAGAAATGGAAAACATGAAAATGAAGGAGAATGAAGGGAAGAAATCTTCAAGGTCAAACTCCTCAAGAGTACCCAAGCTAGGGAAAAATTGTTGTCATGTAAAGCGCATTTGGACAAGCAATGAGAGGCTAGCATAGGATAAGTCACAAAAGCACATTGCAAAAGAAGGAAGGATGTAGTCCAAAGGAGTAGACATGTCAAGAGGCTTCATATCATCGTGTTTTACTCTTTTTATTTTATTTTTAGATCAAGACCAAAGGGAAAAAGGACAGCGAAAGGCTAGAATGAATGATGGAAAATAAATATGAAGGCTAAACATGAATGGAATGAAAGCAAGATCATCGGAAGATAGCTCACAAGATAGCCAAATGTTCGTGTATAGATCAACATTGCCAAGATCAAAGAGAGAAGATGGAATGGGTGAAATATGTAGAAGAACTACGCATGATGCCTGATTGCTAGGTTTTCATCATGGTACTTATCCAAGGCACCATAAGGGAGTGGTTTTCACCATAGGACAAATTTATTTCTCTTTACTTTTGCTACCAAGGTGCCTATTTCTAGGTTTTCACCATGGCACATTTTCAATTTTTTTTTGTTTTTTGCTATTTTTTGAATTTTTCTATTTTTTCTATTTTTTGGAAGAAGGCAAGCTTTTTAGATAATGCTCCTTGAAAGGATAAACCATGATATGTCAAGGATTCAAAATGATATGCTCAAAGATGCTGAAGGGGAAAGGAAGACACAGAAGGAATAGGCAAATGAGGAAAAATGATAGAAGGTAGAAGGATAGTGAATGGAAGGATTGTGAAAAGGTAGATGGAAAGAAAGGTAAGATCAATGTCAATACACACCTTGAAGGGTGACGAGAAAAATGGAGGAAACGTAAACCATATTCTAGTCCAAATGCGAACCATATTCTGGTTCATTATTGCTATGTGACTCCTCAAAGAGAGGATTGGTGTGCTTGTTATAATTCTCAAATGTGAATAGAGGAATACGAGAAAGAATATGGAAAATGTTTAGCAGACGTTGTGGTTTAGGCACATGGAATGGAAGAATGTTTTTGGAAGAAGATGAAGTGGAAGCCTTTGGAAGCTTGAATGTCAACTTCACTTTTTGCTCAATATTAGACTCTTTTAAAAGAGACATTGAAATCCATATAGCTTTAGGCTTTTTATTTCCTTTTGATGATTTAGAGAGAATATCTTCAATGATGGATTTTGGAACCCATACTTGTCTTGTAGTTTTCTTCTTAGATATCTCTTTTGACTTTATGCCCCCATGTCGATTAGATGAGACATGGTGATCTTATTTTTTTGATGGATTCTTGTATTGCTTCTTTTTCTTGTATTGAACATTCAAGTTACTTCCAAAAGACTTGGGACTTGTGGAAGAAGAAGAAGGATATGACTGGTTTAGATGGGTAAGTGGATGAAAAGGATTCAAGGGTATGCATCTATGTTGATCTTGAGGAAAGATAGGAGATGGAGGGACGTAAGGACCCAAAATAGATGATGAATTAGGAGAGTTAGGAGGGGAAAGTGAAGGGATATAAGGACCCAATATGGAAGGAAGATGTGAAATCCTTAGCATTGGTGGAGGAGGTCCAAGGATGGATGTGGAAGACGCAAAAGGATAATCAATAAGTTCATCAACATCTATATGACAACCAAGGACATCAACATCTTTAGAGTGAGCATTAGAGTTTTCAATAGGATCATGCACATCTTGAATAGGAGCAACTTCTTTGACAGGATCATTCATAGCTTGCAAAGATTTAGGAAGAGAAGAAAGTGGAAATGAACATGGAGTGGTAGAACAATAAGATGGAATACTTTGATCTTGACAAGGATCTTCGGATAACATAAGCGCATCATTTTTTTCTTGATTTTCAATAGGCTCAACATTGGAAGTAACAACACCATTTTTAATAACCTTAATGGAAGTATCATCTTTGGAAAATGCAAGTGTAGTAAGGTTATTTTGATTATCAATAAGCTCAACGATGTAAGTAGTAGTTTGATCTTGCTTAGGAGATGGTGGAATGAATGCGGAAGAGCGTAGAGGATCAAAAGAACCATGCAATGGAGGAGATACATCATGAAGAGAATTGGATGATATGGAGGGTTCCTGATCTTGATCTTGTTGTATGTTCTTTTCTTTATCATTTTTAGAGTCCTCTTGACATGGAGCCACTTCTATGGACAAGGAAGCATGTTGGGATTGTATGGAAGACTTTGGAGGAGATGCTGAAAGACTAGCTGAAATAGGCATTATAGCATGTAAAGGCTTAGGCTCTTTAGGTTTAGCATTATTGAAAGTATTTGCAGCCAAGTGAAGGTTAGCTTGAGTATCTTTAAGAGGTGGCTCTTGAGAATAACTATAGGGAACCGCATGGAAAGCCTTAGGATCTTTGTTGGATGAAGGATTTGTGAAAGATTTGGATGACTCAGAAGCTTTAGGAAGTGTGTGGGTATTGGAGGAAGTAGAGGATGGAAGGGAACCATCACAAGACAAAGGTTCAACATTAATATGATCTTACTTGAGAGTGCAACCTTTATTTTCAGCATGAGAACTTTTAGAGGAGAGATTTTTTTGACGTTTGAAATCAGTGCGGTAGATTTTCTCTTCCTCGGTAGGAATATTGTATTGTTTGCAAAAATCATCAAAGAATTCTTCAAATTTAGAGTCATATGGATCACCATCACAGTCTACCCAATACGACTCCCCCTTAGAAATCACAAGTGTACCACGAGGATGATGCTTAGGAATAGAAGTTTCATGGGCATCACTACATTGTCCATCATCATAGTCATCATAGTCATCATAGTCATCATAGGTGGGTGTGTCACTCTTTGTGGAAGAGACATCATAAGGACTATCACATTGCTCATTATGGTATGTCTTCTGAAGAGAAGTAAGACTCTTGGGAAAAGTAGAAGAAGAATGAGATCGTGAAGAAGAGGAAATTGAAGAACTAGTGGAAGAAGAATACTTGGATAATGAGGAATTTGAATAATGTTTAGAAGAGTCATGATAAGATTTGGAAGATGAAGAATGTGAATAGTGTTTAGAATAATCATGATAAGATTTAGAAGATGAAGAATGATGAGAAGATTTAGAAGATGAAGAATATTTGGATGAGATCATGAGTATGATTCTAGCAAAGGCATCTGATTTAATTGATTTTTCTTTTATTTTTGTCATAAATTCATCACTCATGAGAATTTTGGAGGAAAAACACTTTTCAAATATGTCAATGAGCTCAAGATCGTCTATTCTTAAGAGAGGTTCCTTAACAAGATAGTCAAGATTCATGGTTATAGAAGAGAAGGAATCAAGCATGGAAGAAATGAATAGATGAATAGAAGAAAGTAGACTAGATAATAAGAGGAAAAGAATCAAGAAGAAGAAGAAGAAGAAGAATTTCCCCTAGGAATAGAAGACTTTAGAAGAACATGGGAAATGGAGAAGAAAGAAGAAGACTAAGAGTCATCTTGTGCAATTGATACCATAAAATTCATTGAGATGTTGAGCAACATGACAACACCTAGGATCTAAGATCTGGACTGACCAAGGAAGACTGATAATAGGATGACCTCACAAAATGTCAACACCAAACTAGGATAATCAAAGTTCTCTATTGTCCAAAGAGAAATGAAAAGATAGAAGTAGGGGCTTTACCAACACTGTCAAAGAGGTGCTTCAAATCAAAGGGTGACTATCCTTGCACTTTTGAACCAGGAGGTTGGGCTAGGCCAAAATATAATTAAAATTGAGATTAAATGAAAATTATTTGGACAATAAGAGTACGAGAATTTCCCAAGAATGTAGCTCACAATTTTAGAGATAAACTTTCTCACCAAGAACAACCTTCTAATGCAATATTTCTCTTTGGCTAATGTGATACTGATGTTGATCTTGACCAATTTGTGCAAAATTTTGATTTTTTAAGGTCTAATTTCAAGTTTTCGAATGTGAGGGTGAAAATGTCTGATTTCTATCACAAATTCAATAGCAATTGGACAGGTTTGCAAATAGTATGGGATCAAACATGTCTTCAAACACTTGAAACAAGGGCAAAAGCAACCTTGCCAAGATAAACACTTGTGATATCAAAATTGAAAAAGCACCCTATGAATGCTACCGATTGTTTGAATGTTGATAATGTTTACATTGGTATAGCACAATCGAAGATAATTCAAGAAATTACTACCTAGAAGGACAAGGCTCATTACTTAGCAACTTGGCCCACAACTTGATGCTCCCTTGCCTCACACCAAGTGGTTTCCCACAAGAGATATTGGCATTGTCATGGAAGTGTCAAAAACACAACCAAAGGAACACATATGGTGAGTGTCTTGGGGTGATCCGGGTAAGTCCACTTGGATCAATCCTTGCACCAAGAAGCTAAGCGGCTAAAATAGGGTGGCCTCTAACCAATGGTTTGTAGTAAGGATTTCCGTTCACAACACCCCTCTTGCTCCTCATAAAGGACTAGGACCTTGCGGCCTCAAGAGTACCTTAAGCATTTTTGTTCAATATTTTTCCCATGGTCGCAATCCCATGAGCTACTCACATCAAACGAAGATAAGTGTTATGTCTACCAAGGTTTTTGGTGTCCTTGATAGCCTTGAGATTATAGTGAGTTGGAATCACTTGCCACCAAGGAAAATGATGACAAGGTTGTCCCCACTTGAGTCGTTCCTCTTGATTGCTCAAGAGCAGGCCCGCTAAAGGATTCTTAAACTAAACAAAAATGGATAATTTATGAGGTTCAAGGTTTTTGGTTCACCTCAAGGGTGAAGAGAATACTCCCCTATCTCAAAAACTTCTCCCAAACACACCAAGCAAAGAGATTCAATTACTCCCTTGCTTCCAAAACCTTAAGATGGGTCAAGATTTTTTGATTCACCTAAAGGTGAAGAGCATACTTCTCCTACCACCTCAAAATCTCTTTCACAAGGTTTTAAAGATTCCTAATACAATTAGTGAATGCCACACTTGAAAAGAAATAAATCACAAGCAAATTTTTTTTATTTTTTATTTTTATGCTTGGGCAGCCCTACAAAAACCATTAGTAGCCCTTTTTGACATGCGATTTTGATAAAATATTCAAGCAAGAGGCACCTACAACCACAACTTGTTAGACCAACAAAGTTAGCAAAATCCAAAATCTAACAATGGTTAGCACATGAAACATCAAATAATCTACAAAATAATTAATTAAATGACAAAATTTGAAAATGAAACCATCATGGTTAGATTAGGCTCAGAAAGACCTTTCCAACGATATATCATACTTCAATTTTCGATACCATTTGCAAAAATTTCTCAAAAATGGGCACCCGTTTTTCAGAGTTTTGAAAATGCTAAAATTTTCAAAAAATTTCAAAAAGTTAGCAGAGAACCCAAAACTTGCAAGATAGATAAAATAACTCAAAAATAGCTCACTGTCAGGTTCAGGCGATATACCTCAGACTTCACCAGTATCGCGCGACATAGTTTCCTATATCCGGGCGATATACCTCAGTCTGGGTGATATACTTCACAATATGCGGCTGATACTTCGCATGACACCAGGTGATATACCTTAATACAGGTGGGCGATTCTTCTGAGATGCGAAGTGTTGCGCAGGTATTATAAGGTATATCGCGCGATATACTGAGAAGTATCGCGCGATATATTAAGAAGTATCACGCGATATTCTGAGATAGAAAACCAGAGAATGAAAATTACGTTAAAACTTGCCAAAAAATTGACGGAAAATGATGAAAATGCAAAAAAAGAAGGGACAAAGCTAGTCTACTCTACCCCACGGTGGGTGCCAAAAATGTACACACTAAAAAGGTGCACTTCTATGAACCATTACATGCAAGGTTGCTCAAGAATGAGGCCTCACAAAGCGGCTCATAGCTCTCTATGCATGGAGTTGCAAGATTGAAAATTGCTCTCAGCTAGAGCTATGAACTCATGACCTTGCTAGTCAACCACACAATGAGAGATTCAGGTGAAGACAAGGGCAACAATGCCAATATCTCCAAGAATCAAATATGGAATGCAATGCAAGCTATATGAGAATGCAATCTAAGCTATGGAAATGAAAGTACAATGCAACTAATCTATGAAATGAAATAGCAATGGATTACAATGCTTCCTATTTAGACTATGTGAGCTTATTCTATTGCATAAAAGGAAATCTATACTATGAATGCCATTATCATGCAACTAAGAAAGCAAATATGCAACTAAATGATGAGAGCAACAAGTCTTCAATATCCTCAAAAGCTCCAAATACACCTAAAACTTGCAGCATAACATTAGCATTAAAACATGATATATGCAAATGAAGGAGAGAGCTCTCCTTTTATAAGAAATGAGATGAAATGGACCATGGAGATTAAGAGGCAAAAGTCTTAATCAGCGGTGGAGCTTGAAAGAGGAGCAATCCATGTGCACAAGTATCCTCCAATAGGAAAATAAGAGTTGACTTTATGTCCATATGAGATAAAAAGTGCTTTTCTCCTTTTTATAAAATAGGAATAATACTTTATTTGTGCAACTTAGGATAAGAGGAAAGTGGGGGCTTTTTATTTAATTAAAATGGGAGGAAATATTCCTTTTAGGTAAATAAAAACTTAGGATAAATGGTTAGCCCATAGGATAAAAATCTAATATATGATCGAAATTAAGACTTGATCAAGAGATTGATATTGTTGAAAATATTGATTATTGATAAAATGATTCAGGATTGATAAATTGAATAAATGGGGCCCAAAGTCTAGGCGACCATTTTAGGGTGCATACAACTTAAACATGAAATATTGCAAGGAACCATAGGATATAATAGTTTCAATCTAGATTATTATATTTTACCTCAAATCATTTTGTTAATTATTCTTTGATGATTTATTCATGGGGTGTACATAGTTAGCTCTTAATAAAGTTTGATTTACACAAGCCTACACTTTATTGGTACCTTAGAAATGGCCATGAATGTGCAATGATGATTATAATTATGTTACAAATGTCAATTGTATATGTAATGATGATTATGATTATGTATGTTCATGGATGATTATGATTATGTATGTCCCAAGTTTATTAGGTTTGTCCTTGGTTCATTAAGGCTATTGTAGCTTCATTAGGGTTACCTTATTAAATCATGAATGTTACTTGTTGACCTAGAAGAGAATACATAAAACATAATATAGAATGTCACATATATGTTTAATGACAATTATGATTATGTATGTTTACAGACAATTATGATTATGTGTGTCCTAGGTTTGTTATAGTTGTCCCAAGTTCATTAGGGCTGCCTTATTTTTAGAAGCTAAATTTTGTTTAGGCCCAGGGTTTGGAGCATCTGATATCAATTTTGAAAGAAAACAAAAAAATAAATTTTAAAAAAAAAAATAGTTAAATTTTAATAAAAAATAATTAAAATGAATTAAAAAATAAGACACACCTCTTGGATGTCATGACATGTTGATTTGGTTGATAACAAGCAGAACATGATTGGGTTTCATTTTTTCAAAAAGTTTTTTATTGCTTCCGTGATGGTTGTGGGTTGAAATGACTCAATCAATCATTTAAAAAAAATATTATTAGAAAAAAATGATCATGTTCTATTCATCTAAAAAACCTAATCGTGATTTTATACAAGTTTAATATGATCAAGGTTTTAATTTTAAAAACTCATATGCATTAAGGCTTATTTTTGAGTCATAACATGTTAAGGTGTTAACTACATTTTTAAAATTTTTTTTACGTGGGTGGCCACTTTTTTGATCACCATCTTGGTGCACATACCCTTATTTTAATAATTTAGGAGTCAAATACCAAGTCTAGATTCTAGTTATTGGTTAATTGTTATATCTAATAGTTACGTCTAAGGAAAACCATATATATTTGTAGGCTAGAGAAAGGGTATGTTATGTCATTGAAAGACTCATTCAAATGGTATAATATTGAACCTTTAATTAACAACATTACAACACAAAAGGAACCAAGCTCATGTTTATTGTTTCTACATTCATGATGAGTGTGCACTAGACATTAAATTCTCTTATCAACACGTGTGACGTCTACTAGAGGGGAGATTTATCACCTAAATATTAAGGATCAATATTAGGACAAATATTAGTGTCCCAATTGAGATAGGAGATAAGACATGATTTGATGTGTGTGTGTTCTCACACATGCTAGATTCCATCAATTTTCATGTTAAACCATTTTTGCATCTTTAATATTAAGATTCTATATATTCTATATGCACAAAAGTGTGACTATACATAGACTAATTGAAGTACTAAGTTAACCAATTCAACTCACATAGATACACAACACTTAGTTACAACAAAATAAAAGTAACATAATGGACACATACAAAATATTTTCATCCAAGTCTTATTGATACTAAGTGCTCACAATAACAACATAAAAGTATGTAACATCCAATAGTTATGTTCAAATGGCTTGGTTTGCATCAAATTTTAAGATTTTTGGATGAGAAAATAGAGAGCCAAGATGAGTTAGAGAGATCAAAGGCTCTCATGGCTTGAAAGGATTGGGAGCATAAGAATAGAACAAGTTTCATGCTTGGAAATGAGAAACTAGGGGCTCTCCAAAATTCAAGGGGAATCAAGGGTGAGTGACATGGGTCTTGGATAGAGTGGATGCTAAGGATCTTAAAAGTGACTTTTTTGAGGGATGTGAAAAAATCTCCCATGCCTCAAGTACTCAAAGTGTACAAGTTGTAATACCCCAAAAATGGGCTATAGATTCATTAACCTCCTATATCGACAATTCGAATGAAATCGACATCAAAGTCCTAACCTAAGGCACATCTGAATATCATCGAATCCTAATTGATTATCATAAATTCTGCATCGGGGAATATTCGTAGCAATATTCCTATTTATCATAATTATCTTTAATTTAATGATTATTTGGTGATAAATCATATTTAACCTAAAGTTTGATTAATTGAATATTCTAAATATTTAAATCTGCCACTTAATTGTTTAATTGAAGTTAATTCTATTTATTCCTAAATTGTATTATTTAATTTTGACAATAAATCCAAAATCCTATGAATAATTGATTAAATTCTTATTTAATTAATTAAAGCAAGTTGTCAATTTTTAATAATATTGTTTTTGAATAAAAGTTTGAAAAATAATTGATTAACCCATAAATCAATTGTTTTATTTTTCAAAATCAGTTAAGTTGGAAATAAATCACTTTATTATTAAATTAAAACATGCACAATCAGAAAAGCAGACAACTATCAATTATCAATTAAATCTAAACTCTATTTTGAGTTAAACTCTGCTTTTGCATGTTTTTGTGAGTTGATTATCCTTTATTTAAAAATAACTCAAAAATCAACCTGAGTTATTTGAGTGATTTATGGCTTTTTTTCATACACCTCCAAAGCTCTAGATCTCTATAAATTAAGGCTTCAACTCTTCATTAAAAATCTGAAAAGTTTACACACGCCACACTGCCAAATTGGAGACTGAAGAATTGATGTTGAGAATTTGAGTTATTGTGAGATTTTCATTGTATTTGCATAGTATCCATATCATTTAGAAAATTTTGTTAGATCATTTTAGCATATCAATTTTCATATTAGTATAGATTCATATCAAGTTTTCATTATCTTATTGCACAAAAAATTTAAAAAAAAAAAGATTAATTTGCATCCATTCCATATCTAGATTTTGCATTCAAATCCTTCGTTTAGGTGTAGTCTAGGTCACTGATCTCGGTATAATCTGAGAATACATACTTGCATCTACTAGAAGGCAGTAAATCACCTGGTTAGTTTAGTTTTTCATTTATTGCACGATTTCAATTTTAGCTAACCTCTAATGTTTTACTGAAGTGTTGTGTCTACAGATCAGGTACAAAATTCACACACATTTTTGCCCTTGTTCATTGTTTTCAGACATGCTTGAAATCACTTGCTTGCTATTTTGCATGCTTGCTTATCTATCTGGTTACTGAAAATGAACAAATCTGTTACAATCCTCAAAATCTGGACACTAAAATTTGCAAACAATTTGAAACTAAAAACCCAAAAATTTGCAAAAATTGAAGTGAAATTCCTTTCTAGAGTCAAAAGTCATCCTAGAGAGTCAGAAAGTCGTACGAGTTTTGGAAAGAGTCATTTCATAACCCCCTGAGTGTCGTATGGTAACTAGTATATTGTCGTACGAGTGTTTTAGCCAGTCATTTTCAAAAGTCAATTTTCCTATTGTCAATTGTCGTTTCATGCTATACCCACTGTCGTACGAGCCTGCGGAAAGTTGTTTGAGAAGTTTTGAAAAATTGCCAGAAAGTTGTCAGAATTGCTAGATATCCAGCTTTTTCAGCTTGTTTCCAGAATCTGTCAAACAAATCACTGTGTCAAGAACAAAGCAACAAACTATTGAGAATCCAATCATTTTCCTAAAGTGACTTTTTGAATATGATCCAACCTTCTGTTTAATCAATTTGAGTCTTTATCATCTTGTGTCAAAACCTTATCATAACTATCAATCTTCAATCAATCATAAAAAATAGACTAAGTCTTGTGATATCTTGTCCGCTATCTTTTGGGTATCTACCCATACATCTAGGACACAGTATCCCTCATCTAAGTCAAATCTATGCTTCAATCAATCAAACCTTGACAAGGTTGCTTCATCTGATCATCTTGATTCAATTCATTCTTCAGTTGTCTTCATCTTATTCTTTTGCTTCACCCAAGGTTAATGGTGGAAACTAGAGCTTCCTCTCACAAGAAATCTAGAGAAGCATCCCAGACCTTACCTATTACTGCTGCCAAGGGTCCAACTCTTGAACAACTCTACAGTTCTAGTCTTTACGAAGATGACGGTCTTGGCAACTTTCAATTAAAAAATGGTTACATTCCTCCTTCATCAACTCATAGAGGTAATCAACAAATTCCTCCTTGATCTATCCCAGGGAGAACTCCTACCATGTTTTAAGCAGGGACAAACTTTGGCTCTCAACAAGCTCAATCTCAACATGGTGCAGATCAGGAACCTGCACCTAAAGAAATTGCTCAATATCAAAATGATGATAAATTCAAAAGAATGATGAAGCATTTCTTGAAAGAAGATAGAGAGGCATACTTTCTACAATTAGCTCATCAAGGAGCTAAACTTCCTCCCAACTTTAATGTCAAAGATATCATTACGCATAAGGAAGAAACTCCACTCACAGCTATGATGAAACAGATGCATGCCATGCAAGTCAAACTTAATAACCTTGAGAAAGAAAAGGAACCCAAGGAGTTCTCCATGGAGGCTCTATGTCCTTTTCCATTTGACAAAGACTTGTACATGCCACCATTCCCGAAAAGAGTGGAGATGCCTAAGTATGATAAGTATGATGGACACTTGGATCCCCAAGATCATGTCAGGGAATTCTGTACACAATCTATGGAGTTCATGCACGAACCAACCTATCTAATGTGTCTCTTTCCTCAATCTCTAGGGGGAGCAACCATTCATTGGTTCTCTAGATTGCCTTCTACTATCAAAACTTTTGAGGAGTTGATCAAATTTTTCTATCAACAATACTCCTACAACATTCAACATCCAGTCACCATGATCGATATCTACAACCTCAAACAATATCCAGGGGAACCATTCTTGACATTTATCAAGAGATGGAGGAAGAAATTCTCTCTATATGCTAGGCCTATTCCAGAAATTGAAAAACTGGAAATCTTCATCAATAATCTTGTCCCAGAGATCAACTATCCTTTACAAATGCAAGATCATACATCTTTTGATAAGATGGTAGATAATTCTATAAAAATAAAAAAAGTGCTTGTAAAAAAAGGAGAAATCACACTTCAAAAAGACAAGTACAAATCAGGATCTAGTTCTAAAGACAAGAGCAAAAACTGGAACAAGAATAAAGGCATCATCACAGATGGTGTTGTTGATACTATTCGTGCCCCATCAAAGGCACTAGCTTTCAATCTAACTATTGGTACCCAAGCCATAAAAGATTCAGAACAAAAGGTGCCTGAATCATCTCAAAAAAAGCCAGAGTATAAAAAGTGGTCCGCTGATAATAAATGAATGTTCACTTCTCTTGGAGAATCTTTAGAATCAGCTATGAGAAATCTACTGGCCAATAACATCATCTCTTTTCCTGAGATCCGACCATTTGATTCTGAGCCTAAACCAAAATGGTGGAGAGAGAACGAATTTTATGATTTCCATCGAGGTAAAGGTCACAAAATGAATAACTATTTACGCTTGAAACATACTATTCAAGATCTGATTGATAAGGGAGATATCACCATTGAAAATCATAAGAGCAATAATGATCATACGCCATTCATAGAACCATTTCCGAAACATGGTCAAGAAGTTTCATCTTCTCAACCTAATATGGGGGCAAAGGTCAATTATGCTTACCCTGAAAATAATGCTGTTATCAATATGGTTGAACCTTGTCTCTCTGAACATTGCAATGTCATTACAATTGTGCAAAGAGATAGAGATCATTCTTCAGCTAACATAGTTACTAGATCACAAGCTCAGGCACATCTGAACGGACAAATCCCAGATTCATCAAATGTCCCTAAGATGCCCTTCAATCTTTCTTTCGCTTCCAAACAAAAGGCTGCTTCTAAATCTTCCAATCCTAAAGATACGAGGCCAACATCTTATACCATTGTTCAACAACTCCAACATACTAATGCAAAAATCTCCATGTTTGAGTTGCTTCGGATATCTCCAGCTCATAGAGCTATTCTAGATAAAGCTTTGCTCGGATCCAATGTTCTTGATGACCTTGATTTAGACAGGTTCCAGACTATGGTTGGACATCTTACATCTCCGCAATATATCTCCTTTTCAGAAGAAGATGACAACTCCTTGAGTCACCCACATAACCAGCCCTTGCATATAGAAGTCTTGATCCAGAACCGTAGAGTCAAATGTGTGTTGATAGATGGGGGCGTTGGTCTAAATATTTGTTCTTACAGCTTGGTCACACAATTGGGATTTTCAGAAATGGCTATTGATCCTAAAAAGAAAATAACTATAAAATCCTATGATGAACAAGAAAGATCTTCTAAAGGCACAATTGTATTACCTATCAGAGCAGGTCCGGTTATCAGAGATACTGTATGTCAAGTCCTTGATCTACCTTTGGCTTACAACATTCTTCTAGGGAGACTGTGGATACATGAAATGCAAGATATTCCTTCTACATTCCACCAATGTTTGAAATTTTCTTATGAAGGAGTAGAGGTCACTATTCCAATAGACATATCTACCACTTGAAATACATTGAAAGAAGGTGCAGATAGACTTGTGCCCAATAACAAAGAATCTTCCATTAAGTCAACAAAAGAAGCATCCACTTCTAAAATGGAAGATATTGCCAAAGATGTCTGCATCAAAGAAAATAGTATGGGAGAATATACTATAGAGCCAGTCTTATCTTTGACATCTCTCCCTATTTCACCTAAGTCTTATGGGCAATCTTTGAAACAGTCCAAACTAGAATCTAAAGAACCGCTTGAGGTATATAAGAAGAATTTTGTAGCAAAATAAGTCTCCAAGTAAGAATTTGAAGAGGATGAAGTTGTGCTTGCATGGCTATACAAAGATGAATCTGAATCCCATGATACTCAAACTAGTAACTCAGTAGTACCAAAATATCCTTCTAATTCATATGGCCTAGGAGACAAATTGATAGCTAAGATGGGATATCTGGGTAAAGGACCTCTAGGAATTAGAGGAGAAGGTCTTGAGGCAACTATCCCACATACTGGTAGAGCAAATAAAGACAAAGTTGGCTTAGGATTTAAAAAGAAACCCTTTCACCTCATAGGTAATTGTTCTCATGTCATAGAGTAGATCGCACTAGGAGAAGCCCTTCTTAAGAAAGAAGAAATCGAACCATCAGATAGTGATTCAGACAGCTCAGAACTCATTCCCTATGAAAAATTGCCTAAAGAGATCAAAGACCTTCTTGATGCAGAAGATGATCCTATCAAAATAATTAATGTAGTAGAAACACAAGAACCTACTATAAAGCAAGAGATAGTTGCCACACAAGAACCAACTCATCTTGAAGCTAATCAACCAGACCAAGAAGAAGGTGGTAGTTATTCTAAGATAGATTCCCATGAGTATGAATACAAATTTGAATATGAGGGTAACCCTTCTTGGGGTATTCACCCTGACTTTACTCATGTTCTTAGATTTCCTAGAGGCATAGATGAAGAATCTAATGACTATGAATGAGGAGCCATTCCAGAAGAAGTTGAGCTTATCATAGAAAAACATGTTGATGTTATTCACCAATATGCACCTGAACCCAACGTAAGTCTAGAGCGAAATGATGAACCTATCAAGTCTGATCCACCTATGGCTGAATTGGACTCCCACAATGACATTGAACCTATTCACGAATTGAATGTCTTAAGTTGTAATATCACCTTTGAACTCGAGCGTCGAGTTAGGACCAATGATGACAGATCCATATCCGTAAACACTATCTCCCAATCTTTCCCCACTTTGACTATCCAAAATCCAGACCTTATTGATCAAACCTCCACAAATTCGAGCCATGATATTTATACCTTCTTGAATGACTATGCCCTTGCTTGCTACCTCAATGCAGTTGAGCCTATGAGGACTTCCATCAGTGAACCGAGCGTTAGCATGACAGAGTCGGACATCAAATATCTTAGTCAGAAAAATAAAAATAAGAATAAAAAGAAAAGGAGTTCTAAGGGTGAAAACCACTTTGTGGTAGTCTCAAAACCTACAAAAGTAAAAATAAAAGATGTATCCAAAGGTGAAAACCTCTTTGAGGTGCCTAAGGATGAGATATTTGATGTCCTTCCAAGTCATTTATAGGATAGATCTTCAGTTCTAATTGAGCCCACTCAATCCATCAACTTGGGAACCACAGAAGAACCACAATTGATTCATGTAGCACAATCTTTATCAGAAGAAGAGAAGCAAAACTTTACAACATTCCTAACAGAGAAGAAGATCAACTTTGCATGGAAATATTCAGATAAACCAGGGTTGGATCCTAATCTTATAATGCATCATTTATCTATAGCTCCAAATGTCAAACCTGTCAAACAAAAATTGAGAAAGATGCATCCTCATGTTGCACTCTTGGTAAAAGCTGAATTGGAGAAGCTCCTAAAAGCCGGATTCATCCGAGTTATTGACTATGCAGAGTGGATCTCTAATATTGTACCTATTTCAAAACCAGATAAATCAATCAAAGTGTGCATAGACTTTAGAGATGTAAATAGAGCATGCCCTAAGGATGATTTTCCACTACCTAACATTGATATGATAGTGGACATGACTGCGGGTTTCGAGATGTACTCTTTAATGGACAATTTTTTTGGATATAACGAAATAAAAATTGCTCCAAAGGATCAAGAGAAAACTTCTTTCACATGTTCATGGGGCACCTTTTGTTGGAATTTTATGCCATTTGAGCTTAAAAATGCTGGTGCTACATATCAAAGAGCCATGACATCTATTTTTCAGGACATGATACATAGGACTATGGAGGATTATGTGGATGATACTTTAGCAAAATCTATGATTAGAGCTGAACATCTAAATGACTTGAGCAAGATACTAGACATAATGGAAAAATTTAGTCTCAAACTAAATCCTAAGAAGTGTGCTTTTGGTGTCAGTTCTAGAAAGCTCTTAGGGTACATAGTCTCAAAGAAGGGTATTGAAGTTGATCCAGCTAAAGTAAAGGCTATCATGGAGATGCAACCACCAAAGAATATTAGTCAAATGAGGACATTGCAAGGAAGAGTCCAATCTATCAGAAGATTCATATCACAGCTGGTAGACATATCACAACCTTTTACAAAAACACTACATAAAGGTGTGACCTTTGCATGGAATGAAGAATGTGAGAAAAAATTTGATCATATCAAACAATATCTATCAAATCCTCCTATCTTGATGCCTCCTATTCATGCGAAGCCTTTGATCTTATATGTCTCTGCTACAGATACATCATTGGGGGCATTGCTTGCACAACATGATGAGAACAAAAAGAAAAGAGCTATATACTATATCAGTAGAACATTGGTGGCATATGAAAAGAACTATTCCATGATTGAGAAAGCTTGTCTAGTTGTGATCTTTACATCACAAAAATTGAGACACTATATGTTAGCTCATACCACACATTTGGTAGCTAAAATTGATCCTCTAAAGTACCTACTAAGCAAAGCTGCCCTCAGAGGTAGATTAGCCAAATGGGTCATGCTCTTAAGTGAATTTGACATTGAATATGTGGAAAGAAAGGCTATCAAAGGATAGGTTATTGCTGATCACTTAGAAGATGCACCTATGATTGATGATACACCAATGCAAATGAAATTTCTAGATTCCTCTATCATGACTCTTTCTTCTAGAGAATGGAAGTTATTCTTTGATGGCTCCTACACACAGAATGGATCCGGAGCAGGCATATTGTTCATAACTCCTCAAGGATACTCAATCCCAAAAGCATTCAGATTAAAGTTTCCTTGCACAAATAATATTGCAGAATATGAAGCCCTTTTGAATGGCATGAAACTAGCAATTGAGTGGAGAATAACAAAGATACACATTCATGGAGACTCTCAACTTGTTATCCATCAAGTCAATGATGTGTACCAAACTAAAGATGAAAAGCTCATTCCTTACAAGAGAATGGTAGATGATCTTAAGAAGTATTTCATCTCTATCACATTTGAGAAAATTCCTAGAACAGAGAATAAGGCTGCCGATGCAATGGCAACACTATCTACTTTATTACAGCAGCCTGAACATGAGCTACACTACGAGTTCCTGGTGGAAGCACTATCTTATCCTGCATATGACTCCCCTGAAACTCGCATGATTTGCACCGTTGTAGGTCATGATTCATCTAGATAGAAACACCTATTTTCCTATCTCCAAGACCAAATCATTCCCGATACCTTCAACCGCCATGAAAAGAGATACCTTATCCGTAATGCCTCCCAATATGTCATCATTGGTCATGATCTATACAAACGGGGTCTAGATGGTACACTACTTAGGTGTTTAGAACAAGAAGAGTCTCAATGTGCATTAGAGGAAGTCCATGATGGTATTTGTGGGTCACACTCGAACGATTTAACACTAGCTTGAAAACTTATTAGGGCTGGGTACTATTGGCCTGAAATGGAGAAAGAGGCTATCAAATTTGCCAAGAATTGTCAAAAGTGTCAAGTAAATGACAACTTAATTCATGCTCCAGGGAGAGACCTAATTCCCTTTACTACACAATGGCCTTTTCACCAATGGGAATTTGATCTTATAGGAGCTATACATCCTCATTCTTCTAATGGACATACCCATATAATCATAGCTACAGATTATTTTACAAAATGGGTAGAAGCAGTTCCTTTGACACAAGCCACTGGAAAGAAAATATCTATGTTCATATTGAACTATATCATATGCAGATATGGGATCCCACATTCTATAATCACAGATAATGGTGGACAATTCAAGAATAAGGATCTAGATGATCTATGTGCCAAATTCAAGATCACACAACATTGGTCCTCTATCTACTATCCTCAAGGGAATGGTCAAGCAGAGGCTTCTAATAAGAATTTATTGAAAATCTTGCACCGTACAGTTAATAAAATAGGAAGAGACTGGCATCTCATGATCAATCCAACTCTCTGGGCCTACAGAACAAGTATCAGAATGCCTACAGGGGCTACACCTTTTGCTTTAGTTTATGGGTCTGAAGCAGTATTGCCTATTGAGGTTGAAATCCCATCACTAAGAATCAGAATGCATGGTCTAGTAATTGATGATGACTACAGAGTGTCTAGGTTGCAAGAACTTTAACTACTAGATGAGCGCAGACAAGCAGCGTATGATCATCTCAGAGTATATCAGAAGAGAATGTCTAGAGGTTACAACAAAAAAGTCAGACACAGAGAATTTTAGGTTGGTGATCTAGTCTTGAGAGAGAATCCTAAAAATCAATCACATCGAGAACACAAGGGAAAGTTTGAACCCAATTGGCTGAGTCCCTTTGTTATCACTGCTACTTTTGGCTTTGGTGCCTATCAACCCTCAATGACTGAAGGAGAACAACTCCAAGAACCAATCAACGTTCTCCATCTGAAGAAATTCTATGCCTAAGGCATTCAGTCTATGGTAAAATGTCTTGAAAAAATTATAAAAATTTGAAAAAGTCCTAAAAAAATGAACATCTTGGTGAAAACCTAGCAATAGGTGCCTTGATGACTCACAAAAAAATTGAAAAAATGAAAAAATATAAAAAATGAGAAAAATAAAAAGTGCCTTGGTGAAAACCTGGAAACAGGCGCCTTGGTAGCAAAAATAGAATCTCTGCCAAGATGGTGAAAACTTGGCAAACGGGCGCCACTTGTTTCAAAACGCTCCATCTATTAGTGCAATCTTGGTCTTTCCCAGCTTTCGATCTTGCTTTAGTTTGTACATATCTCTTAGTTTGTTTTCAATAAGTTGGTCCGTGCACCAGTCAGCTCAAGCGTCGGTATCCTATCAATGTTCAAACTTGGGAGCAACCAATGTCATATCCTATGGTCTCCAGTATATCTTAGACGAGTCATATCCAGTCAGAGTCCTTTAAAGCTTCATCTGAGTCAGTCAGTCTTGTCTCCAGAAAGGATTTTGCATCTACAACAATGCAATCAAACATCAAACTGAAAACAATTTGCTTCTTCATGCTTTTATTTCCTTGTATGCTTACTGATTCGCATTGAGATTTTTGCATATTGTGTCCTTTCGAGCTCTTCGATGATGTTCTTTACAGGATATAGAGAGTGATGACTGGTGGCATAATCTTTTCTTTGTTTTCTTCTTGGATGTGCAAATCTAACAACTTTAGAAATTCTGGATTGAAATGGTGGCCTCTATCTCGAATTGGATGGCCATGCATACCTCGACCATTTATACCCGAAAAATTCAAGGAAGTTTGATCTAACTATTGTCTTTTTTTGAGTGAGTTCTTTCTCCTATTGTGAAATGAGATCTTCCCTAAGGATGTGAACGATAAAGGGTCACTATGGGTAATTCACATTGGATTTAGAATGATCTCTTGATTGTTTGATGTGTTTGTATGCAAGGCGTATTCAAGTCATCATAACGTTTATGTTTTGATGCTTATACAAATTGCTATATCAAAATGGACATGATATTTAGGTCATCCTGGTGTTTGTGCCTTGGTGCTTATATCTAATCCGACATTTCAAAAATAAAATCAATATTCATATATTTATGGTTGATTGACTAGTGGATGTTGTATTGATTCTTGCACATACAAATTGATGTGCATATGTCTATGGGTTCATCACTAGTGGGCATTGTATTGATTTATCTGGTTACCTAAAAATTCAATGATGAGAATGACCGACACATGATCAGTGACTAGGTCATAGGTCTTAGGTTGCATTTCATGTTGCATGTTTCTTTGCATTTCGCACGTTGCATGATCTCACAATGACTCAACAAATCTTCAAATATCTCTTCAAATCTAACAAGACCTGAATCTTACACGAAGGTCCATCCAACGAAATAGCAAGTAGAATCCTTTTTCAGGATCAAAATCAAAATCTGAGATCATTCATATTATTAACTACTTACATAATTGACCTTCAATCATCACAGGAATCCAGAATTCAACTTAACTGATTATATTACATCAAACTATCAAAATTTCAACTTGGTCAACTATGGTCAACTCATGGTTTATCTTAGTCAAACTTGGTCTCTAGGACCTCTAAACGATGTAGAATGCGTTCTCGAACATGTTTAACCACTTCTCAAATCATTTAACATGCTTCTAAACCATTCAAAGCTGACTTTTCTTGTCAGATTTCAATTTTAATCCCGAAGGGGGCATGATATTGCACATCATTCAAGTCTGTAAATCTAAAAGCTGAAATCATATCTTTCCTCAGTAATCGAGACAACAACCATGTCTAGTTGCTGATTCTTCAAAAAGACCTCATCGCTTGGGGCAAATCAATCATCGCTCGAGGCATATCAGATTCATCGAGATCCATATCAATCTGGTATTCTCTTAATCTTGTAAATTGTATCAGTTTTTGCAACTATCAGTTCAATTGTGTTATTTCCTTGGTTCTTTGGAAACTAAAGGGTTCAGATGTGATACCAATGTGATTCAATATAAGGACAATCGGGTCTGGAATCAGTCACTCACTTCTTTGCAATCATAAGGTTCAGAATCAGGTGTTTTGACACTTTTTCAGAATCATCAATTCTTTGTTATTATAGTTAACATTATCTTTGGTCATTTAGGACCTAATATCTTCAAATCTCATATCTCAATTTCTGTTTCATATCAATTTCAATTTCAAACATCAGTTTCAACATCATACACAGACTGTCTTTGAACCACTGCGCTTCGCATAGTAATTCAAAGAGGGGCAAAATGTAATACCCCAAAAATAGGCTATAGGTTCATTAACCTCCTATATCGACAATTCGAACGAAATCGACATCAAAGTCCTAACCTAAGGCACATCTGAACATCATCGAATCCTAATTGATTATCATAAATTCTGCATCGGGGAATATTCCTAACAATATTCCTATTTATCATAATTATCTTTAATTTAATGATTATTTGGCGATAAATCATATTTATCCTAAAGTTTGATTAATTGAATATTTTAAATATTTAAATCTACCACTTAATTGTTTAATTGAAGTTAATTCTATTTATTCCTAAATTATATTATTTAATTTTGACAATAAATCCAAAATCCTATGAATAATTGATTAAATTCTTATTTAATTAATTAAAGCAAGTTGTCAATTTTTAATAATATTGTTTTTGAATAAAAGTTTGAAAAATAATTGATTAACCCATAAATCAATTGTTTTATTTTTCAAAATCAGTTAAGTTGGAAATAAATCACTTTATTATTAAATTAAAACATGCACAATCAGAAAAGCAGACAACTATCAATTATCAATTAAATCTAAACTCTATTTTGAGTTAAACTCTGCTTTTGCATGTTTTTGTGAGTTAATTATCCTTTATTTAAAAATAACTCAAAAATCAACTTGAGTTATTTGAGTGATTTATGGCTTTTTTTCATACACCTCCAAAGCTCTATATTTCTATAAATTAAGGCTTCAGCTCTTCATTAAAAATCTGAAAAGTTTGCACACTCATGCTGTCGAATTAGAGACTGAAGAATCGATCTTGAGAATTTGAGTTATTGTGAGATTTTCATTGTATTTGCATAGTATCCATATCATTTAGAATATTATTGTTAGATCATTTTAGCATATCAATTTTCATATTAGCATAGATTCATATCAAGTTTTCATTATCTTATTGCACAAAAAATCCAAAAAAAGAGAGATTAATTTGCATCCATTCCATATCTAGATTTTGCATTCAAATCCTTCGTTTAGGTGTCGTCTAGGTCACTGATTTCGGTATAATTTGAGAATACATACTCGCATCTACTAGAAGACAATAAATCGCCTGGTTAGTTTAGTTTTTCATTTATTGCACGATTTTGATTTTAGCTAACCTCTAATGTTTTACTGAAGTGTTGTGTCTACAAATCAGGTACAAAATTCACACACACACAAGTGAGTGATATGAGATATTTACCCACTTGAGGAATTTATAACATAAATATTTTTATTGCTTGATCTTAAGTTCTAGTATTATACAGTGTTTCAAGGTCCCTTCAAAACCTATTTTTGCAATTAATACAAAATATGAATATTTGAATAGTTATAATTAGGCATGCATAGATGCTTGTGGATCTTAATTAACTCCTCTTGGTTATTAAAAAGTGCACAAAAAAGGCTACAAATTAATTAAATATTCTAGTGTTTATTAAATTTTTAGATGGGGTGAAATGGGCTTAGGTAAATAAATATTTAGATTTATTTACCTAAGGGAGACTACAGAGAAAAAATGATTAATTGGATTAAAAGCTATAAATAGGAACAAATAATAATAAAAATTATTTTTTGATTAATTTTAGAAAGAAAATAACATAATTAACCAAAAACAAATGATTAATTAGAAAGAAAATGACAAATGATGAGCTGAAATGATACTGGGTCACTTTTAGTTGTCTAAACATACTTTTGTGAATTGTAAAGTGAACATTTAATTTCTTAGAAAAATATTCTTAAGATCCAAAATATAGACTCTTGCAACACCGGATGTCAATTGATAGTGCAAAAAGAACTCAATTCATAAATTCGATCCAATTATCTCACACAATGCTTTAGTACCACATCCTGATTACTATGAAGTGTGATACAAAATACTCAAAAATCGATTAAGAGTCTAGTAGAACTATAAGAACATCCTCATTAATGTTCTTTTGGTTCCACCCTTGTTTGTAGTAATTTCATATTTTGTACATATTCTTGACCATAATTTACCTTGATTTGTTCATTTTTTTCCTTCTCTTTGAGAAACATCTAAAGAGAATTATAATTTTTCCTTGTCTAGCTTGTTCAAAAGGTTTTAAATAAATTACGGTACACTTATATGCCTTATTCTCTCCTCTTGAAGTATGACCTTCTTGCTTTGCAATCTGAGTATTTCTTATGTGGTGAATGAAGTTCATTATGATTCATTTATATGTACACTTTGGTGTAGTATTGTATTTATGCCACAAAATTGTTGAGTTTATATATGGTATTAAAAGTTAAAGAAACCATATGAATTACTTATTCATTAGATATGGTGAAGCATAATTGAATAATTGCATCTAGTGATTTCAATGAAAATGAAATTGAATAAAAGAATATCTTGAGTGTGATAGGGTTTATAGTTTTGTTGTCTAATATTCCTTGAGTACAATTAAATATACATTTGAATATGACTACTAAAATGAGTTTTGTTTATAGATGTAATTAAAAGAACTAAATGAGTTTTGGATTATGATGGTCTTCCCTTGCATTGCATGCATTGCTTCTCAATGGGACACATGGCCACTAATTGCTCTCTTTTGTGCCAAAAAGGTACTGACACTTGGTGGAAGGCTGCTAGTAATGAGCATTTGACAGACAAAGCTCTTGATTCTTCTTTGGATTCTTCCTTTGAGGACTCACAGTCTGCTGATGAAGTTGAAACTCCTGCTGATAATTTGGAATGTTGCTCATGCTGTTGGTCTGATCCATACTTTTGTTGCTCATCCGACTCTTGCTCCTGTGACTCTTGCTCCTGTCACAACCCTGGTTGCTGTCCCTGCTTCATCAGGCGCAAGACTCGCTAGCCTTGTGGCCCATGTTGCTGATTCTACTGCTCCCACTCCTGTTTTGTAGCAAAAATTTGTTGATAATGCTCAGTCTCTTCTTTATTTTGACCCTTGTGCTGATAGGCTTCCTAGTGGGGTCTCCTTTGTGGATGAGCCTAAGGACAACATTGCTTGGACAGTTGTCCGACGTCATAGGAAGAACTTTTCTTCTAACTCTCGTCCATCTTCTCATGAGGCATGAGTCTGGCTTATGGGCTTCTAGCCTTTGTGGTTAGTTTCTTGTCTTCTAGTCAACACCTTTTGTGCTGACTATGTGCTATCAAAGGCCTGTTTCGTTCAGGCCTTGTTTTTGTATGGGTTAGCCCCCTTGTTTGGTTGCTGTTATTTTCAAAACTAAATGAACTATGTAAAATTCTTATTTTGCCATAAGTTTGACTATCTTAAAGTCATGAATAAATTTATAAATAAGTTATATTCATATAAAATATTTCTATTATTAACTGCAAAGAGTACCTACATATTAAATTTTTTTAAGAAAAATACAATTTTAACTTTTAAAACTAATAATTAACTAATCATATACATAATTTACCATTATATACATAAGAGATAGTTAATGGATAATTAACTTAAAAATGTAGTAAAAATTTGGTTATTGCACAAATAAGACAAACATTGATTCAATTACTTTTGCACAATAGTTAAAGGATAATTAACTAGAAATATGCAGAAACAAACAAGACAGATAAATATTGACTCAATTACTTTGAGGCATTCTGGTTTCAACGAGACAGTTCAGGAGCCTTGTCTGTGCTTCCGAATTTTTCATGTCCTGCAATCATGGCATTCTGTGAACGATTCTGTGCTTCCATGCTTAGCAGGGCAGTTGCAGTTATAACATCTAGCAAAATCTTCATTTTGTCAAACAGTTCACGTACCTTGTCTATGCTTCCTGCGATGGACGTCCATATCCCGTTCCAAAGCTCTTATTTTGGCACAGGCGGGGAGTATGCTGCCACAAATGGGAACTCCAGCTTTACAACTGCGAATTGCATTATGTGCATGTCCTACAATCGTATCATTCACTCAGTCCAAATTTCTTTGAGGCATCATTTTGTACGCCCTGTCCACATTTCACCAGTAAATTCGCACATCCATACCCTGTTCGAAAACTCCCATTTTGGCACAAGCCGCATCAAATGAAAACTGCTCAGGGTTGCAAACCTGTTTGTTGTAATTGGGGAAGTTACGGGCGGAAGAAAAAGATGGAACTTTTAGAAGTAAGTGGGGAAGTGGAAAGAGAAGATTAAAGAAAGGACGCTTGAAATTTTTATCAAATTTGGAAAAAAAAAGTTTGATATTATTTTGTCTTTTGTAGGGAGCTTCATCGCTACCAATAACAAACAAGAGACGCAAAGCGTCAAAGTTCCTGTCAATAATATAATGCATTTAGAGTTGAGATTAGGTGAAATGCACTTGGCAATTGGGCATAAAGATGAAAAGGTAAAGTTAAGTAGTCAAGTTTCAAATAAATGAAATTCTTCAATACAACGAATAAAAAAGATTGACATCAAAGGTGTGTATATCTGAAAGATAAACACATTCATCTTTTAGCTACTTTGAATACTTTGTAATTCACATTGCAAAGCCAAAAGTTGAAGTTAAATTTAATGAAATTGAAGAAATAAATGATATACTACATGCATGCATTTTTTATAACAATATTGAGTCCAAAAAATAACATTTTGTCTATAAGAACAAATGTATACTCACCTATAAGGACATCACAATGTATTTAGAAAAAGAGGAACTCTATCATACCCCAAATGATAGATGGAAATCTATTTATGCTTTTTTTAATAAACACAGATATTCATCAAATCACAACTATTTTTCATTTGATGTGGGTAATTTTCTTAATTGAGTTGTTTCATTGAAATTGAACTCATGTACTTTGCACTACTGCTTTGGTTCATAGATATAAAAATTGGTTTGATATATCTTATGATTTTTCTTGATTATTTTATTTTTTACATTAAAGCATGAGTTAGTCATGATTCTCTTTCTTCCTCGTCTGTTGACTTTTCCTTATTGTATCACATCAATTTTTATGTGTATTATGATCTAATATACCATTATAGTTCTTACTTTTTTTTTGTGAATCACATGTCATTTTCTGCAGTATATATTGGACCAAGATTTGATTATATTAGATGCAATATATGTATACATATGTTTGGTATAAGATATGTTGAGAAAACTTATTTAGCTCCTTCATTAAGAGGAGTGACTATCTAGATAAGGGTGTATATTTCAAGTTGGCATAGATCTAGTGGATTTGTAGCAATTTGTTTATTAAAGTATAATAGTATTTTATATCTAAAAGAAATGTTTCAATTGTTGTCATTAGCGCATGTTGCTTGTTATGTTGTTTATAATGCATTTATTACTTCATTTAGGGTTTTATATAATGCTTTGAGCTAGGATCATATTTATGAAAAAGATTTATTATTTCAAAATTAAATTAATATCAATAGATTAAAACAAAAATATTGTTTAACTTAACTTGAAAATATGATAGTGATATAGCTCTTAATGATACAACTCACAATGAAGAACCATAACCAAAAATTTTAAATATCAACTAAAAAATAGATCAATTGATCTCGTTGAAGATGTGTTAGAGGTTATCGAAATAGTCTCCTATAATCAATTTGTTTAACAATCTCAATTATTGGCATGCTTCATTTGATCATCAAGTTATAGGTCAATTAGATAATTATTTATGTTGTTATAGGTTATTCAAATAGAATCACATTTATATATTTATTTAACAAGCATAGTTATTCATATATTTGATTTTATCACAAGGTAGAAGTAAATTAAAGCATTATTTATTTGTCAATAATTATATGGGGTCCTGATAATTGAATAATTTGATTGACTAATTTTTCATTTTTGCCAAGCTTTTTATATTAATAGTAAAACATTTAAAAAAACTGGAAAAACTCAAATCTAGACTTTTTTGAAATTTTGAAAGGCAACATATTAAATTTGTTATCATATCCTCCAATATCATGTGTTGAGTTGTTTGATTTTTTCAATTAAATAATATAATTAATATAACTAAAATAATAATGAAGAAAACAATATTACATAAAACAAATAATATATTATAAATATTTAATATAAAAATATATTAGAAAATATTATATTATAATTATAATCATATCATTCAACTTCAAAATTTTAATAAGAAAAAATTAATAATAATATACTTTTATTTCTTTATGTTATTATTTTTAACTTAATAAATTTAAGAATAAATGATTTGACAAAATATATTTTCAATGAGCATTTCATAATAAAAACAAAATATTGTGACAGCAGATAATAATTAGTATTGTTAGGTTGTCTTGTGACACAAGTAAATAGATGTTAAAAAATATTGTTGTCAGTTGTCTAGTTGCAAGTTGTCCAATTTGGTGAAAACATTTGACTTGTAAATTTGGAACGACTAGATAGCCAATTCTTATATCTATACAACTATTTGATTGTAAATAATATTATACGGGATTCTCTGCAGGCACCCTAAGACCTCGTGAATAAATATGTATAGAAATTTGCACCCTAAGCTCTCATGAATGAGTTTGCACTCATTTAATGAACACCGACATGAAATAAAAATATGACACAAAGTAAAATTCAGAAATAAGACTGATAACTTACTTATATTTCATATATATTTCAAATCATTCCAATATTTGATTGTATATAATGCTTACAAAATTAAAAGTGAAATTTCTTGTTCTTAGCTGGTTGTTAATCTAATGTTGTTAAAATAATAAACAAAAAAACACATCTAAATAATATTTATATCTATGAAGTAATTCTCATCATAATAATTCAATTTTAGAATGCAACTTTTCAACCTTTGCAATTATTAACTCTTTGAAGAACTTTTGGAAGTCTACTCTTGCGACATATATTTCTTGATTGGAATGACATACTTCTACTCACTAGTGTATTCAACATCAACACATGCTGTGAATTTATTTTACATAAATTTGATAACCGATTTCTTAATTGAAATCACATAGTTCTATTCATTACAGTATTCAAAATCAACACGTGATTTTATTCAAAATATTTATTCTATTAATTGAACAGTTCAATGCAAGTGTAGGTTTTTGGATTATAGCGGATCACATGTGTTTAGTGTGTTCTTTTTTGTACACTTGAGGTGCCTTTTCTGCAGCTTGCCAAATGGAAGGAGAGATATCACAACCTAGTGCAACGTGGAGCTTCCCATCATGTGGCAATTGTGGAGAGTTCGGTCTTATTCTTTCAACTCTGTTTTCTTGGCCCCTGCAGTTGATGCATTGGTTTCAACTGGATTGAAGGATCTTAGATACGAGTATGTGAATATAGGTAAATATAGTCTACTTGTAGATGGATTCAAGTACAACATGTTATAGGAATTGCAAAAAATTCTCTGCTTTATTATTATGTCTTTTATGTGTGGCACTTAGATATGGGATCAAGGCTTTAACGATGTTTGGGGTCACTGCATTACTAATGTGTGTATTCTTGGTGATTTGAATTCTTCATATTGGATTAAACAGATGATTGCTGGGGTAGTTCAAGTGATCTGAAGATGTGTGTCTTGACATCGAACAGAGTTTTTTTTTTCTGATTTCATGTTTTTAATTGTTCTCTGTGAGTAAGCCACATTGTCAACTAATTACATGTTGAATCTCTCTGATTTGACAAGGAAAATTGATTCCACGAGCTTCAACATTCCCATATGGCATCAAGGCTCTTTTTGACTATGTTCACAGCAAAGGTCTCAAATTGGGGATATATTCAGAGGTTGGGTATGAAAATCAGAAATCTAGTGTATGAAATTATGCATGCTAGAAATATCATATCACTTTTTTAATTAATTGCTATTATTTCTGAATTTCTTTGACTTTTTAACATACTGTACTTGTGCCAAGAAACAACCAGGTTCCTTAGGATATGAGCAATTAGATGTAGATACATATTGTGAATGGGTACAAGTACTTTATCCTCCTACAGTCCCAAAATCCTTGAAGATCTACTTGCGTTAACCAAATGAGTGCTGTTAAGTGATGGGTGTTTAAGATGAGAATGAATTGTTATCCCATCTTTCCTGAGGGCCAATTAACCTAGTGAGGGTGTTTATGAAAGAAAGAAAATGTTCTCCAATCTTTCATGCGGACCAGTTAACTTAGTGTACTTTAGAGATACCCAATAATGAGAGATGCACTTCTCAAAACAGGGCGTCCAATATGTTATTCTCTGTGTGAATGGTAATGCATTCAGGTATTTGAAGAATAAAATTTCCAATGGTTAAAAATCTAAATCTTAACTCTAAATCTTCATATTAATGACATTATGCTAATTGATATTATGTTCTTGCAGGGAAGCAGACCGTCCTGCTACATGGGGCACGAAAGCTGGAAATAGCTGGAGGACAATACAAGACATTAATAACACTTGGGCTAGGTGAAAAGCTCAATCCCAAATTCGTGGATTCCTATAGTGCTTTACTAAATTACTATGACCCTTATATTTTCTATGGTGCTTTCTGACTATGGATGCTTAAGTGGTTCGTTTGGTGCAACATATCCTCTTGAGTAGATCCAAACAATATATGGGCAAAGTATGCAAAGAGCATATCAACCTTGTTAAAGCCTGCCTAGCAAACATCGTAAGCCAGATGCCCCAAACTCACAGCCAAAGCCATAAAATTTTGAAATTAAAAACATAAAGAGCTCAAGGAATCAAAGGATGAATTCAATACACAACCAAAACAACGCTCAAATAGTTTTTTCCCAAAACTAAAAGGTGCATCTTGCCCCAGATGCTCCTCATATGTACCGTCAGAATACACCCAAAAATGAGTGTCTCATGGACACTGCACTCCTGCCAACTACAAGACACAATAAAATATTTATGATGGGATAAAAAAAAAGCTTTAATTCATATGTGTGCATTTTAGTGATCAAACAACCCCAAATGCTCAGGACAGGTAACAACTCAATTCATTGCTGCCGTGCTTGAATAAAGGCACAGCTGGAGAAAACCCCATAGAGAAAATGTTGAATCATGGGTGACAATGAAAATGGACAAAAGAATGGAACAACGGTAAATGAAGAGAAACAACCAGGACTTCTCACTGCCAGACAAAATGGTTTGTTACCGGTATTTGATTCTAGACTCCAATTATGAAGACGTAATCCACACCAGTCTGCATGACCACCCAAAACATGTCCTTCCCCAAAAACACCTTCCTCTTCATCTGATTAAGACAGTACAAAACACAGCTTAGGGTTTTATATCCAAATACAACAGCACAACCAGAAGCAGAGTATCAAAATTAGGGCCAATTTTCACTGTATCAAATCATCAGATTATCAAATTAGAGCCAGTTTTCACTGTTCACCTCTGCGAGGATCTGATCACCTTGATAAATTGTGCAGGATCGGTCGAAATAGCTTCCGTTTACATGGAAATCATAAAGTTTTCATCCTTACTGTCGGCATATGAACACATCAAGGGCCGTTCTCAACTGAAACATCAACAATTTCTTCACAACAAAGAGAAAACTCTGCTCATCGGAGTTGTTGGCCCTGAAAGCCCTCCCATCGGTTGTCCATCCAAAATGTCTGCAATACAGCGAAATCAAACCCTAAAACTTAATTCATTGACATTAATTAGGGCTTGATTTTACCTTTTATTTCATGGTGAGCAGGGGATTTCTGGCGGCGTCCTGCACAAGGCGACAGTCGTGGAGGCTGAGTACCTTTCCAGAAGGAAGGCAAGAATTTCCAGAAAGAAGGTAGGAGCTTCCAGAATTATGTGGTAATGAAGTTTTTAAATTTTTTTTATTGTTATAATGTTACAAATGTTGTATTTTTTGAAAGAAAAAATAATTTTTCAGCTTGCTCAAATGAATAGAAATTCAGATAAATCATATTTTTAAATTATTAAAAATAAATATAAATAATCAACTATTAAGTTTTGGCCTATTAAAATTTAATACTTTATTCTCATTCGTCACTTGACTACTCAAATTAAAAAAAATGCACCTAAACGAATGCATAAGTTACCTGCCTACGGCAGGAACTAATAATAAGTGAGAAGAGATGACATCCTTGCTCTCATGCTAGTGTGGACCCCTCGGATAGACAAAATTGAACAAGATAAATGAAAGTATAGAAGTTTAAAGTTTTCACTTTTTAAGGTAAATTTCTCTCCAAACCTTAATTTAACATACTAAATAATTTTATCATAACTTAGCTTGAGAGATCCAATTTACATATCGTTTGCTGCACTGGAATCATGGTTCTACTCATATTCATACCGAATGTTATTTGACACAATAATTTTTTAAATGATCCTATCAAAGGCATTTTTCGTCACCTCTTTTCATAGTCAAATGTGGCATACATGATACCTCTTTTCTACCTACATAATGAGCAAGCAAAAATAAGTGGGCATATATCTACTTCCAAATTTCATCTCTCTTAGTAATCCTTCGAGTTGATATGGATTTTGCTAACAAAGTGGTTTTGCAAGATGTGGTTCCTAATGTTTTGTTGTAGGTATTTCTACATTGGGGTCTTCATTCAACAATTTTATAAGTATACTTTTTCTAATTGAGTGTTTACTTTTATGTGTTTACTTTGCATATTCATGTACATATGCTTGCTAAATTAAGGGTTAAAGGTAGTGTCATAAATTGTAGCCTTTAATTTTCACTCTCCTTAGCACTTGCTTTAGTTTCTACACTCTTAGATAATTTTAGGACCACTTCCAACCTTGAATTTAACCCCGAACTCAAAGAGATGTTACCTATCATATTTCAGATTTAAATAATCTTATTCCTCATTTAGTTGTCTTGAAAACCAAAAATTAGGATAGGATATGTATCACAAGCCTAAAATCTCATTGTAACTTCATAAATTGTACCTAGCGTAATTCTTTGTTACATGGTACCTCTACTTTAGCCAAAACCAAATTTCCACCTAAGCCTAAGCTTTACCTCTCTTGCCTGGTCATCATACCCTTTGTTCAAATCCCCTATCATGTGGATTGTTTGATTTAGGACACATGAGATACAAAGACATCTATGCAACATGCACTCATCCTGTGAATCTACAAACCAAAGTGACCGTTGGAGCATTACGCTTGCTATGCCTGGTAGTGTAACACCTCCTATGGTATGTGCCTTTCATTTTGGCTTCATTTTGTAACTTCTTGGTCACTTTAACATTTCTAGGTCATTGGAATTGCTTCTAGCTCATTTTCATAGCTTCTTGGTGATTTTATAGCTCTTTGTTCATCTCATTTGGTTGTTCAACCATCTCCTCCATGTACAAGCTCATTCTCACCTTCATTCCACCAAGCTTCACTTTCTTGGTTTTGAAGGAGAGTTTCTTCTCACGTTACACTTGTTTACTTTCATTTGATAAAGCTTACTTTTAGTGTTCTTAATCATTATCTATTATCATTCTATTATTTTTATAGGATTATCATTTATCATATCTCTATCTTGGCTCTTTATGGGGGTAGAAACACCAAAATGGGGGTTTGACTTCAACAAGCCTCTAAAACAAAGAACCCCAACATTTTTCTTGGCGTTGTGTATGTAGTTTCAAGGAGTAGAGAAAAGTGACAATTTGAGAGGCTCTCAAAAGGCTTGTAAGATCTCTCTTTCCTATTCATTTTTGTTTAGAATAATCATTTTATTTTATAGTTTGTTTTCTATTTGTTGCTTATAGCGTACTTTTTAGTATGTTTAGTTAGATAGTTGCCTTGTACCTTTTTGGTATGACTTTTTGTACCCTATCCTTACATAATGTACGATCATTGTGTTGGTGTCCTACATATGCATTTAGTCCTTGAATCATGCAGGTGTCTTGGATAGAGAGCTAATAGTGCCCGCTAGTTGTTCTCGGTTGTCCACTCTTTCATTTCTAGTAGTCCAAATATTTTTATCATTTTGTATCATTAAGTTATTCTAGTTTCCATAATTTTTCATTAAATATTTAATTTAATTCCTTTTTAATCTAATTAAATCTCCCTAGCTCACTAGAGCACTAGTTGAAATGAGGTGACATTGGGCTAATTCATCCTTTGAGATACCCTCAACCTCTAGGGTGGTGAATTCTTTTCTCCACATTTTGACGAACCCAATTTGAACCAAATCTTAGCTTTATTTCTACATCATCATCTTCTCCCCCCACATCAAGTGATAACTTGTTTGTGAACATGGTGACTATCACTCCTATCTTACCTCTAAATTATAGGGCACAAAATGTGGATATATCTTTCACACCTCTGGATGCTCCTTATTGTGGAAATACTTCTCCCCTATACATCCCTACACAGATCAACAAAAATGCCATTAGGGGCATTATGGTGGATTCCGCATGTAGAGTCAATGTCATTATGGAGGAGGTCCTCTTTTTAAATGGGCTACATCAAGCGAGGAATGATGATTGTAAGATCACCAGTCATATACATGGAAGACTCTCTCTTCCCCCTTTGGGGTCTACCACCTCTACGGTCCTTGTGGGACACAAAGAGGTAGCTAACTAGTTTGTTTTTATTCTCAAGTTGGACCTTTTATGCGTAAAGCTAGGTATCCCCTAGTTGGTCTCTATGGGAGAAGTCCCTTTTCTCTTGCATAATTTTTTGAAGTTTTCCCATGAGGATGTTGTGCATACCATCCAAAATACTAAATATTATCCCTTGGTATCACATATGAGCTTTCTTCTTGATCATTTTTGGCCTACTCTAGTAGGACCCTTACTTTCCTGGGATGATCTATTGTTCAAATATATAACAAGTATAAGATGGGGGAGATCTCATTCAAATAAGTTGAATCTATATAACTATTGACCCCTCTCATTTTTACTCTTGCATATCTCAACCCAACTTTTCTTTGCAACATGCTTTTCCTTCCATTACCTCTTTATTAGGGATTAAAGGAAAGTGTGTTCCTCAATTCAAACCTCCTCATCTACCAAGGACCATGAATTCTCTTGTGATGCCTCTTATTATTGCAAAGCGCCTAGCCTAGACAAGGGAAGACATCAATGTTGCAAAAGTATAAATCTCACCTTCTCTTCAAGCTTCCTATCCTTATGGACATCTCTCACTCGAGTGTTTATAGTAAGGGTAAGAAGTCATCACATGCTCACTCATCTCCCTTAAAAATTTCTCTCATCCTCTGAGGGAAAATTTCATTCCTATGACTCCTCCTAGAGAAAAATAGGGTCGGGTATCCACGACCAAGTGTACAACTTCCATATCGATAAGACCTCATACATCATTGGTGAGGTCTTCATCTTTGTTGGTCCGAGCATTAACGACCTCCCCCATGTAGTAGGATGCTACTGAGCCTTGAAATGCTTCTCTTCTTGGTCCACACTTTTTCCTAGACTAGCTTGTATGTGAACCTAAACGTCATAAGTAGGCAAGGGCTCTGAAGCATGAGGCCACCACAAAGGTCAAGAGTGAGTCTTTGGACCTTGAGATTGTGCCACTTGCATTTGCATTCACTCCTACCATATCTATATCCTTAGTCTTTATTTTCTCTAATCCAAGGTTGGCTGATGGGCCTCACCCTAAAAAGGTCTTGGTGCTCTTCTTTTCATAACAAGAACCCCTTCTTATTACCTCTCTTTCTAATATCCCTCCATTCTCTCACTGGTATCCCATCATTCTTAATTGATTATCATGCCGCATACATAAGTTGTGTTCAATGCAATTATGTCTACTTAACCTATCCCATAAGTTGATCCATCTTAGATTTTTTTGGGTCCTAAAGCCTACTATAGTGGATAAGAAAGTATCTCCTCTATTGTTCAAGAGAGAGTTTGAGTAGGGCCCTATGCATGAATTCCATTTTAGGAAATATCAACAATGTCTCTATTTGCATATATGCTTGTATTTGAGAAGGGTTCACATTCTTTTGAATTTTTTATCACCCCTTTCACAGAGGTGGGAGATGTGGCTCCTTCTGCCTTGCCTTGAGTGGAATCACATGCGATGTCAATAATCTTCACATGTTTGTTGAATTTTTCCTTAATGAAGCTTCTACATGAGAATGTCGAGGCAACATCATCCTCAACTCTAGGTATTGGTGAGGAACTTGGGGATTCCCTAGCATTCGTTCCTCTTTAGGCTAAGCCTCCCTCCTACTATGATCAAGATTGGGTGGATGATGATTTGATTGTGGAGGATCACTAGGGAAGTTCCCTCTTCTTATCTATAGATTAAAGTGTGCTTGTCTATGTTTCCCCGAGCTCATCTTTTAATGTTGTTCCCTCCTGGAGGATCCAAGTTACTCCATTAGTACCTGGAAATAGGAGGTTATATGTATACACTTTCTTTATGAGTTATCTACTTGTATTTGTCATGTCTTTATGTTTGACATTGGGGATGATGCAAAATGTTTGGGGAATTTAGGCCTTCCATGTTGAATCAAATTTTTATTTTTCTTTGCCTTCATGTTCTCTTCTTTAGATCCAAAAACTTTAGGGCCATGGTGAGTAGCTCATAGGTAGATATACATTAATTTTTTTCATTTCTTTGGGTTCTCGTAATGACCACCCTTGATTATTTTGGAGATATGTTTTGCAAGATGTGATCCAATCAAGTAGTTTGCTGATTGTTTACTTTTAGTCTCATTCAAGATAAAGAACATACACAAACATAATATATTTGCAACAATAATAAATGAGCAATGAACTGACAATAGCTAGTATTTATTCAACCATCACCAAAATCTTTCAAGATATTACAAATTAGAATTAAACATATGGGTAGTTCCATCTCATAACATTGCTAACCTGGGAAAAATTAGTTTTGATCAATATTTTACAACATCAACTTTTCTACAAGAACCTTGGAATACAAGGATGCTACGAAACCCAAACCTAGCTTCCGATATTTAGTAAATAAGACTCATAATTTTACTACAAAAAAATAGGTGCAGAAACATTGGGACAAGCCACTTTAATGATGATAAACTCCACCTCCAATAACGATGTGCTAGTAAGGAGGATCATTGCATGTTTAGGAGTGATTTGACTCAACAAATTTAGTTCTTCTCCAAATCTCACAAATAATGTCTGTAAAGGTAGCACCCAACTAAGGCAAAGAACTTAGAAGCAATTTTGAAGATCTTTAAGAGTTATAAATAAAAATGTTCTTCAACCACCTCAAATAATCATGCCCAAAAAACTAATAACAATCCCAACACATTGAGAATCAATAACAACACACCCAAAACTCACTCCAACTAAAAGAAAACACTAGCACATTGCAAAAACCTTCACACACCAAACAACACACTAGAAACCATCATAAAAAAGCAATAAAAAACTTCATCTCCACACTTACTATGCACAACCAAAAAATTCAAGCTTTGATCTCCTACCAATAACCAACCTAAGTGGATCGTTCAACACCAAAACTAGTGTTCCAATTGAGGGTTTTCATCCTCGAACTTGCAGATTGTTCTCCCTAGAATCACTCTAGCTGCAACATCTTGTTAAGTTGCCAAAACCCATATGAACAATTGAGAACCAAGATGTTTCTTTTAAAGAAGGAAGGCAATATTGGGGTAACAAGTTTGAAAATTATTTTCCCTCCAAGACTCCAATGCCCATTTTAGGGTTCCTTTTAATTTTTGAACTCCTTATATCTCCTTCGTAGACGCCCATTCCTCATTCACATTAAAAGTTGCACATTTAAAATATTTTCATCCTTAACATTGGACATCCACATTAAAATGCATAATATTGGCCTTATGCCTATGAAATACATTGGAACCCTTTTTAAAAAAATGTTGTTCAAATAGGACATGTGGTGCTTTTCTAAGGGGCTTAAAAAATAAAATCCTAACATATTAATAAGGCCAATTAATCAAATATCTCTTTAAAACATTTTAACTTACCAAAGATATAAATCTAAGCTTTGCATTGTTGAAGAACTGGTAGTCCAATGACTTACTATAAATAGTAAGTACCCAAAATAACTCCTTTCTAAAAAAATAAACTTCCATCAAAAGGCTCTGTAAACCCCTACATGAAGTCAACCAAGACATAGAGTCCCTTAATCACACCACTTAACCCATCGAGACTCAAAAATAGGTTAATAGGCTATCTATTTGATTAGGTGCAAAGATGGGACATTACAATGCTCCCTCCCCAAGATTTCTCACCCTCAAACAATCATAACTATGGATGTTCTAAAATTTGCTCATTCTCCCATGTAGCATCCTTCACTTGTAAACTCTTCCACTTCAATAGATAATCAATGATAACTCTTCTCCTGACATTTTTATCCCTAAAATCAATCATTGCCTCCGGTATTAATATCAAATTTCCTTCCTCATCCAAAAAAGGAAACTCTATTGGGGGTAATAAATTATGCCCAAGTGCCTTTTTAAGGTGCGACACATAGAAGACATTGTGCAGTTTGTTGCTAGTTGCTAACTCTAGCTTGTAAGCAACCACCTATCTAACCTTGCTAACAATTCTGGATGATCCATAAAATCTAGGCTTAAGCTTCTTAACCCCACTCTTCTTGATAGTAGATTATCTATAAGGATGCAATATTAGATATACCATGTTTCCTACCTCAAATTTCTATTAAGTATGATGTTTTTCAACATATAGCTTTTGTTGATTTTGTACATGTTGTATGTTATCCCTTAGAGATCTCATAATGTTTTGGCTCTCTTGTAGAAATTATCTAGCTCTAAGCACTCTACTATCTCCAAATAATAAATCAATAAAGTTAGGAGCCTCATACCCATACAAAGTGATAAAAGGAGACATCTTGATGGACATGTGGTAGGTAGAGTTGTAGAAATACTCCCCCAAATGCAACCATCTAATCCATACTTTTAGATTCCTTGAGACAATTGCGTAGGTAACCTTCCACCCATTTTTTGACAATATCTATCTGGCCATCTGCTTGAGGGTGGTAACTACTACTAGGAGCTAAATCGATGCCACGTAATTTAAACAACTCATACCAAAACAAGCTCATAAACTTGTTGTCCCTGTCACTAATGATTGTTAGAGTAATAAAGTGTTTGCTTATTAATTAAATTATGTTTGATTTAATTACTAAGTCATTTATTACCTCTTTCTACTTAAGCTAAACTTTAGGCATATAATAATTAATTGCTTTATTAATTATTATTGTGCAACCTAGGTTTTACCTTTTTAAATTTTCAGATCTCCTTTTATAAGAATTGATCTCCTTTGTTTTCATAACAGATTGTGTAACAGATTATTCAATATTGAAAATTGTAACTTTTGTTTTTGCACATCAAGAATGATTTCTCCTCTCTCGTGGATCAATGTGTTTAGGCCTCCATAGGTTCTTCCTTCTTCTCTCTTTCTATGACAGATGTTCGCATGCAGGTGTTCTTGGGAGTTGTGGGTTGTTTATTCATCAACTCCAATATCGTATCAGATCTTTAGATCTATTTGCCCCTGTCCTCTTCCTGAGAGATTCAACCGTGTTCGTCAGATCGACATTTTCAGAGAGGTTTCCTATCAGATCTGGGGGACTTATTTTTTTGGTCATCTTGGCTTCAAACGAACCTCATGGTTGTGTTCACAGCGTCCAAGTATACACACTCAAATGGTGCACTTCTCTAAGTCATTACAACCAAGGAAATCCATGAATGGGATACCTTAGAAAGAAACCTAGAGCTCTTTATGCATGGAGTTGCAAGATTATTTGATTGCTCTCAGCTAGAACTATTAAGCTAATGACCTTGCTAGTCAACCACACAATGAGAGATTCAAATGAAGACAAGGGAAAGAATGCTAATATCCCCAAGAATCACTATGAAATGCAAATGCAAACTAGATTAAGATGAATATGCAATCTAGAAATGAGAGATGCAAGCTACACTATGGAAATGAAAGTACAAGCTATGCTATGAAAAGGAAAGTACAATTATTACCAAGCCTTCCTAGTTAAGCTAGATGAAGTAATCTAAAGCTTGAAAGGAAATCTAAACTATGAAAGCATAAACATGAAGCTACTATGCATGAATGAAACTAAGAATGGAATGTAGATGCAAAAGCCAAAAATGCTCCAAATCTTCAAAAGCTCCAAAGTGACCTAGAAAACCTGCAGCATAACATTAGCATAAAAGATTGAGCATCCAAATGAGGAAGAGAGCTCTTCTTTTATAAGAAATGAGAAAGAATGGACCATGGAGATTAAGAGGCAAAAGATTTAATCAAGGGTGGAGCATCAAAGAGGAGCAATCCATGTGCACAAATATCCTCCAATGAGAAAATAAGAGTTGACTTTTGTGTCCATATGAGACAAAGTGCTTTTTCCCTTTTTATAAAATAGGAATAATGCTTTATTTGTGCAACTTAGGATAAGAGGAAAAGTGGGGGCTTTTAATTTAATAAAAGGGGAGGAAATATTCCTTTTAAATAAATAAAGACTTAGGATAAAATGGTTAGCCCAAGGCAAATAATTGAAAATGATAAAATAGGATTTGATCAAGGAAATTGATATAATTGATAAAATGCTAATTTTTGAAAATACTGATTCAGGGATTTGATAATTTGCTGAATGGGGGCCCAAAGTCTAGGCGACCATTTTAGGGTGCATACACCAAGAATCCCAAGATCCATATAAAATTTGTCCAATTTGGACAAAGTTAGAATCTGTGGCAAATTTTTTTTTGCAACTAGCCCCAGCACGAATCTCAAGGTAGTCACTATTTTTTGGAGCACTTTCGGCCCAATCGAACCTCATGGTTGCATCCGTAGCACCCATAAACCATTGTTTCCATATAAGGCATGCTCGATTCGGGTGATGTTGCAATCAGACACAATTTTTTTTTGCGTACTAGGCTATACGACCTGACATGTAGTTCGAGGCAAGTACAGATCTTTAAATTTTTTTAATTTTTTTGCGGCAATGCCATTGGGCGGCCACTCGGATGCCACCATGTAGCCACCCAGGCTCCACCCGGGTGCCACCGCGCACCCCTCGGTAATTGCTGGGCGGGCCGCGGTCACCACTGGCATTATCACCATGCGGGCCATGGTAATTGCCCCAGTCACCGCCAGTGGTAATCATTGGTTAGGGGAAACTGCCAGCGGTTAACCACAGACTTTTTTTTACCTCTCTTGCATGCCTCTTCTGCATATTCAGACAACCGCTTGATTTTTTGCCAATATCTTGGGCGTTTGGGATGGAAATTGGGTGTGCGATATACTGTCAAAAAGTTGATTCTGAGCTCAATCCAAATTTTCTAGTATGGTTTCAAGATTTTTCCATTTTGATGCATTTTTTTTGTCAAAGTCAGATGTTTTCTGTGCTCTCGACATTTCAGACCTCCTGCATTCCAGGATCCATTTCTCTTGCATCTGGGCTTCGTTTTTGACAAACAAGGTATTGTCGGAAAGCTCTTTCTAAGATTTTATCAAATCTAATGATTTCATTTGTGATTTTATCCTTTTTTTGACGTCACCCACATTCATATCCTTCCCGACACCTTCTTTGGGCCCTCCAGCGCAGCTATTGGTTTTTTGCTCATAACTTGAGCATACGGTGTTGAAATTTGGCAAATGAGATATCATTAGAAATCTGATTCCGTGCTCTATCCAGATCTGGAGGTTTGAATTTCTAATTTTTCTTTTTTGATAGTTTTTTTTTTCTATCAAAGCCAAATGTTTAGTTTTGCACTCTGGGAGCTCTATCTTGCGCATTCGGACTCTATTTGGGACAAACAATATATCATTGGAAAGCTTATTCTGAGAGATTTCTAGTGATATGAGTCATTTTTCTAGATTCTTCTCTAGGTATATTTTATTCATATTCTTTCATTTTTTCTATCTAGTGGATATCTTGGATGTTACAGGTCCTAGGATCTCTTCCCTTTGAGGGATGACTCGTATTAGGCTATTCTTTTCTTTTAGCAGCCTTCTCTCTTCTTTGAGCAGTGTATACTTCACTTTTTTAGCATCTTTTATGCACACGCACTGAGATAAAGTGCCATTCTATTGCATGTATGAGATTTTGCACATGTTCATGCTCTATGTACTCGCACTCCATTATAAAGTGCCAGGGGGGTTTGATGTTTGACTTTGTTTTCCATCTAATTTTGTCATGTGAGCATTCCTCCAATGAAATTAGCCTCAGGTATCTCTATTTATTTTTGTACTCTCTCTGCACCTTCGATGTTTTAGATTCATATTCATCATGCAGTTCATATTGATGATCTTTTCAGTGTACCTATCATTAATCCCTTATCATCATTATGGGGGGGTTTCTACTACTTCCTTGGTTCGATAGTTTGAGCTATGTATTCAGTATTTGATTCTATGTATTAGGCGGATACAATGTTTGGGTACCTATGCATTCCAGTGAGATGGATCATTTACCATATGGACACTCTTTCTTTCCTATTTTTGGACACACTCTTCCAAGTTTGATTGATCAACTCTTCAGACTTTGGTGTTTTTATGCCATCTATATTTTTGAGTTCAGGTGTTTCCCTTTGTTTGCCTCTTGATTCGAGTAGTGTCATTTGAGGGCACTCGTGCAAATTACAGTATTCTGTATCTTTGACTTCAATTATTTTCCTTTGTTTGCCTCTTGATTTGAGTAGTGTCATTTGAGGGCACTCGTGTAAATTACAGTATTTTATATCTTCGACTTCAGTTGTTTGCCTTTGTTTGCCTCCTGATTTGAGTAGTGTCATTTGAGGGCACTCATGCAAATTACAGTCTTTTCTACCTGGTCATATTTTTAGTGGAGGATCTTCAGATCATCAGTTGCTTCTTGACAAAGTTTGCAACTTCTTGCTTCAGTGATGTTGTACATGTTCATCCTTGTTCCTATTTTTTGAAACATTCCTAGTTTTGGAGGCTTCTTCAGCCCTTTAGACTAGTCTTGGTCTCTTTTTGGAGTAGAGTTTTTCCAATGTGGTTTTCTATATTTCTCCACTTTATAGAGACTCTCTTTTGTACTTGGGTACATGATCGGGACTTTTATTTTTGGGACCCATTTGCTTTCAGTAGTTCTTTCTAGGTTTTTAGCTTCTCCCAAAGTTCATCTTAAGGGGGGGTGTTAGAGTAATAAAGTGTTTGCTTATTAATTAAATCATGTTTGATTTAATTACTAAGTCATTTATTACCTCTTTCTACTAAAGCTAAACTTTAGGCATATAATAATTAATTTCTTTATTAATTATTATTGTTATTAATTATTATTGTGCAGCCTAGGTTTTACCTTTTTAGGTTTTCAGATCTCCTTTTATAAGGATTGATCTCCTTTCTTTTCATAACAGATTGTGTAACAGATTATTCATTATTGAATTGCAACTTTTGTTTTTGCACATCAAGAATGATTTCTCCTCTCTTGTGGATCAATGCGTTCAAGCATCCATATCTTCTTCCTTCTTCTCTCTCTTTCTATGAAAAGTGTTTGCATGTAGGTGTTCTTGGGAGTTGTGGGTTGTTTATTCATTAATGGTCTTTTGTGTTCCTTGAAGTCTAAATATTTCTCTAAAGAATAAATCTACCACTTGTATCTCTGTATACCTTTTTGAAATAAAAAACAAATGAGAAAAAATTGTCAATATATCCACAACCACATAGATACAATCCTTCCCTTGTACCTTGGGGAGTCTTGTAATGAAATCCATTAAGACACTCCCACTTTTGAGTAGGAATTAGTAGGGGTTGTAGTAAACTAATAGGGTAAGTATGTTCATTTGTATTTTGTTAGCACATACTACACTCACAAATTGATAATATAATTTTTCATCCCTTTCTAGGAGAATATTTCACAAATATACTTATAATAACTAGGGTGACCAGCTGTTGGATTGTCATGAAATGTTTTTAAAATCTGCTTCTTAAACTTCATTTTAGGAACCAACAATATTTATCCTTTGTAGTAAATGATTCCTTCTTTTACCTCATACCTATTATCCTGGTAGGAACCATCAAGAATGTTGTTTGCAAGTGGACCCTTCACATATTGACCTTGTATTTTCTCTCTCCAATTTGTTGTTGTCTTTGAAATCACACACAAATGTGGCCTTCTTGATAAAGCATCAACCACCATGTTCCTTTTCCCCTTGACATTTCAATGTCAAAGGCACATTCTTTGATCTTACCCATTTTTGTTGCCTCTCATTAAGATCTCTCCGATTAAGAAAATATTTGATGTTGTTATGATATGTTTTAACTAAAAATCTCCCTCCAACAAGATACTGTTTGAACTTGTTCAAAGAATGCAATATCACCAACATCTCCTCATTGTAGATGGAACACCCCCTTTTAGCTCCTCTCAATTTCTTTCTTTCGTAATAAATTGGGTGTTTCTTTTGTATTGGGAAAAATCAAATACCTTCATCCAAAGCAACACATTTCAACTCAAATGGCTTATAAAAATATGAAATAGCTAAAATAGGAGATGAACTCATTAATTTCTTGAATTGATCAAAGGTTTGTTGTGTGAACTTAAACCAAGTGGAAGCTTCCCTTTTTTTGTCAAATATGTAAGTGGGGTATCAACCTATGAAAAACCTTTGACAAACCTCCTCTAGAAACCACATAATCCAAAGAACCCCTTCAACTAAGTAAGGTTGGTAGGTGGAGGCCAATCAAGTATAGCTTATTCTTTTGGGGTCTACACGAACTCCATTGGCGTTGATTATGTTCACAAGATATAATAATTCAATCATTCCAAACTCACACTTTGGCTCCTTAACAAGTAGAGACTCAGTCTCCAAGATACTCAACACCTCATCTAAATGTATCAAGTGCTCTTCCCACAACTTCCTATAAATAAGTATATCATCAAAGAAAATCAACACAAACTTGCGTAACTGATTTCTAAACACCTTGTTCATGCAAGAATGAAAAGTATCATGTGCATTTGTTAAACCAAAAGGCATGACAAGAAAATATAAATGGACAAAGTGACATCTAAATGCATTTTTTTAATATCCTCCTCTTTAACCCTAATTTGATGATAACTTGATTTTAGGTCTATTAAGTAAAGTAGACATCCTCGTGCATTTCATCAATAAGATCATCTATGCATAGAATTAGGTACACATTCTCAATGGTATTTTTATTTAGAACCTTGTAATCAATACAAATGTGCATAGTCACATCCTTCTTCTTCCACTAACACATCAATAGAAGCGAAAGGGCTCTTACTCAGCCTGCTATGTCCCATCTCTAAGAGTTCCTTCATAGCCTTTGCAATTTCATCTTTAAGTCACTTAGGGTGCCTATGTGGAGTGGTTATAATAGTTTTTTCTCCCTCCTTTAACTCAATCACATGCTTAATGCCTCTATCAGGAGGCCTACTTGGAGGAATACTACTAAAGTCCTTGTTGTGGTTAGTGATCAAATATTGTATATTTGGATGATAAGACCTCTTTTCTGTAAGGAAACTCAGGTGCGGAAACAACTTCCTACGCTAATCTCTATAGGAGAGTATTGTGCAAATTCTTATAAATCCTTACAATTTCAGATTCGGTAACTACTTTTTCAAAGATATTGCAACCACATACAATGCATACAGAAAAATAGAGAATGACACAATGATATACCCTGGGGAAAACCTTTCGGTAAAAAACCCCAGCACTCCAAAACCTGCACAATGTATTATCTTCAACACAAAGATTACAATACACTTGCAATGCAAGTTCTTTCAGGAAAATGAGAGACAAAGCCAACAAGACTTAAATTTTGTTATATCTCTCCCATAGGAGCAGCATCATATATATAGACTCCTCTGGACCCAAAAATAGGCACAACCACCAAGACCCATGCACAAAGCCACATGTACACAGTTGTTACATGCAATCCCAAGAATAGGCATCCATCCCTAGAATAGACTATGACAGCTTGTCATAGAATCCGCCAAAAATAATGGTCATAAGAGAAGTGTAAGAGAATCTGTCATACCAACCTATTTTTGGCATATTCTCTTATACACACCAACCACTTCTTCTTGGGTGCCCAAATAGGCCCAAGTCATAAGATGCTCTTACACCTGTCATAGCACATTCCTTAAATAGTTCTTACGTGTCATAGGAATCCATCATGACCATTTCAGTCATGATCTCCTTACGCACAAGATGCCGACACATCAAGTGGAGTGACACATCAACATGCCAACTAGACATGTACACTCACACTTAATTACATTATTTGCAAAAATACATTTACAAAACAAATAATAAGAATAGGAATTATCCAAGGTTGAGACACCTTATTCCTAACATTTTCCTCTATAAATGTGGACATAACAAAACACTCTACTACCCACTCTACCTGATCATGCCTAAATAGTCTCTCTATCCTCTTAAACGATACCACTTTAAGCCCACCATCTAATGGATCCCTTAGTACCACTTTCTTTCCCTATTGCTCAAACTTAATTTATAACCGCTCTAGGTTGAAGGAAATTTCCACAAGTGACATCATCCATTCCATGCCAAGAATCACATCATTAACTCCAATGTCAACCACATAAAACTTATCTTTTAGATGATAATCACCAATCTAGATAATAAAGTCCACAATTTTGTGTGTGCAAGAAAGTTTACATCCATCACAGAACATTACCTTAAACCCACCATGCTTTTTTGTTTGAAGTCCTTTCCTAGTCACCAACCTCAAATAAATAAAGTTATGTGTTTCACTTGTATCAATCAAGTACACTAGTTGTTTCTGTACACACTAAGATGTGCACTTCTCTAAATCATTGCTTCCAAGAGAATCCATGGATTGGAAACCTTAAGAAATTGATTTAGAGCTCCCTAGGCATGGAGTGCAAGGGTGTTAAGAATGCTCTCAGCTAGAGCTATTAAGCCAATAACCTTGCTAGTAAACCATGCAATGGGAGATTCAATGAGACAAGGGCAAGAATGTCAATATCCTCAAGAATCCAAATGGAGATGAAATGCAAGCTATGCTAAGAATGGAAATGCAAGCTAAGCTATGGAAATAAAAGAACAATGCAACTAAGCTATGAAAGGAAATATGCAAGTATTACAAAGCCTCCTAATTAAGCTACATGAAGTAATCTAAAGCATAAAGGAAACTAAGCTAAATATGAAGCTATGAATGCTATGATAATGCAAGAAATGAAACTATGATAGCATGTAGATGCAAAAGCCAAGAATGCTCCAAATCTTCAAAAGATCCAAAGTGACCTAAAAAACTTGCAGCATAACATTAGCATAAAAAATTGGGGATCTAGAATGAAGAAGAGAGCTCTCCTTTTATAAGAAATGAGAAAGAATGGACCATGGAGATTAAGAGGCAAAAGATTAATCAACGGTGGAGCATCAAAGAGGAGAAATCCATGTGCACAAGTATCCTCCAATGAGAAAATAAGAGTTGACTTTTGTGTCCATATGAGATAAAAAGTGCTTTTTCCCTTTTTACAAAATAAGAATAATGCTTTATTTGTGCAACTTAGGATAAGAGGAAAAGTGGGGGGCTTTTTATTTAATAAAAGAGGAAGAGACTCCTTTTAATTAAATAAAGACTTAAGATAAGATGGTTAGCCCATAGAAAATAATCGAATAAATGATAGAACTAGGATTTAATCAAGGATAAGCAATTGATAATTTTAGCAAATAATGCTAGCAAGGGGCTAATAGTCTAGATGACCATTTTTAGGTGTATACAGTTTCCACTATATAACACCTCTTACTTTGAAGGTAATAGACCTTTGAGCTCAAAAGTTGTGCTATGGTCTTTTCCTCTTTAGGCTCTTCTTCCTTTTCAGAATAATTAGATGGTTCTTTTTCCTTTTCATTTGAACTAGATTGCTGGTCTAATGTTTCTAACATTGTTTATGTTAGAAAGTAAAGTCCACCAAGATAACTGAGAGGGCGGTGGGGGGGGGGGGGGTGAATTAGTTATCTAATAACTACAATTATTACCTTCTTTAATAGATTTCAACCATGTAATCAATATAAACAACAACCATATAAAGATAAACATACACAGTAACACAATAACACAAGATATGTTGACTAGGGAATCTCTTGATCAAAGAGTAAACCCTGGTGGGAATGATGCCCAAAAAAGATGCACTAATATGAAAATTCCTTGTGAGAGGATGGACTCTATTAGGAGCCTTATGAAATACATTCAGTACATATGAATCTCTATTAGGAGACTTTGAATCCATGTTAGAAGATTCTAACCGTGTTAGGAGTTTATGGAAGACAAAAGGACCCACTTCCCAAACAACTTCAAGGGAAAGATCACTGAACACACTGTCCAACTGATCTCTATATTAATCAATATAATAATACCAAAAGTTTATTGATATCAACAACTTATCACTTCTCCTATGACTGTGCCAAACTACACCAACTACTTCATCAAATCTCAATACCAGACCTTTGTACTTCACATATCCTCTTACAACAAATATTGCTCAATTCTGCAATTCACTTTCATATTATCTCTCATTTATTTTATACAATAAAAGAAAAAAATTCTTCCTTTATAACACACTCAAATAATTACAAATGAGTCAGCCAACAAGGCTTAACCAATTACAAAATAAAACTTCCACACGTTACACAATATTTTATAATTACATAAAACTGTCAAATTCCAGAAAAGATAATTCTTCACTCGTGTGACCTCTGACCGTGTTGTCACATCCACATCACTATAATAATGTCTTTATCACCTAGATTCTATCCTGATTAGGGGATATCATCCAGTTTCCACAAATTTGCTTCTCAGGAATGCTGTTTGAATATTGCTTCCATTGAATTACACATAACTGTCATGAATAATTGAATTTCTGTATGCACTCTTGACCATGATCTCAAGACACAACATAAAGTAAGTCCTCAAATCTGCATAGCTTGATCTTGAATATCCCACGTGCGCTAATACAAACACTGTCTACTTCACTGCTAATCTCTAGTAGATCATTGTGTTGACAATATCAATGACAATCACAGTCATGAATGCAACAACAACTGCTAGAGAATGACTGTGAATACTCCCCCATAGGATATATTTAGCATTCATTCCTAACAATCTCCCCCATTGGAATTGATGGTAACATAGATGAATAAACATCCAAGTTCCATGAATACCAACACTGCAACACTACTGCTCTGAAATGTTTTCAAATCCTCTTCATCAATCAAATCTCGCTTCATTTTCCTATTCAATTCTTATAGTTTTCCATTTTATATTGCTTGTATCCTTCTCCCTCAAAATATCTTCAATAGATGATTTTTCATGTATCCTTCTCCCCCATTAACATCAATGACAAATAATACATCACTATGTCAACAACAACTTCAATGTCAAAAGACACTTTTTAGAAAATACATTCACTAGAGTCCTTATGACTCAGCTCAAAAACACATACTCCCCCATAGAGGAAGTACCAACATCCAGTCCATAAAAAGATAGAGCTCATATACCACTCGACTGATGCAACAATCTGCATCACTTCTCAAAATTAGGCTGGGGCATAACCCCAAGCATACCTTTCAGATACTCAAATGTATCTTTAGGTAAAGGATTTGTAAATATATCTACAATGTACTCTTTCATACTTATATACTCAAGTCTAGCTTCTTTCTTTGCAACTTTCTCTCTTACTACATGATACTTTATTTCTATATGCTTTATCTTAGAATGTAGTACATGATTCTTAGACATACTTATTGTACTAGTGTTATCATAGTGTATAACAACAGGCTCATCAAATTTTAGTCCAATATCCTTCAAAATTTGTTTCATCTATATTATCTGGTTACAATTGTTTGTTGCTGCTACATATTCTACTTCTATTGTGCTCTGTGAAATATAATTTTGTTTCTTGCTTACCCAAGAAACCAATCTTTCTCCAAGGAAAAATGCTCCACCACTTGTACTCTTTTTGTCATCAACACTGCCTCCCCAATCTGCATCTGTATATGCACATAGGGTAAAATCATCAGATTTTTCATACCACAATCCATTGTGCCTTTCAAGTACCTCAGTATTCTTTTTACTTCTGCATAATGTGATTGTTTAGGATCATCTTGAAATATTGCAACGATTCCAATCGCATGTGATATGTCTGGTCTTGTATAAGTTAAATATTGCAATCCTCTAATCATAGATCTATACCTCTTTTGTTCAACTGCAGGAGTCTCATCTGTGCTAGATAACTTGTGTCCAGTTACCATAGGTGTGCCAACCAGTTTACAATTCTCCTTTCCAAATCTCTTCAATAAGTCATTCAAGTACTTTGTTTGACATAAGAATATACCATCACTATTCTATGTTATATGCAATCTTAAAAAATATTTCATTTCACCAATCATACTCATTTCAAATTCAGTCTTCATTTCATCTGCAAATTTATCACTAGCTTCATCTTCTCCTCCAAATATAATATCATCAACAAAAATAACTACAACCAAAAAACCATTTTCAATTTCTTTCATATACAGGTTACTATCTGTTGTGCCTTTAGTAAATCCTAATTTTATCAAATACTTATCTAGTCTTGCATACCAAGTTCTAGGTGCTTGTTTAAGTCCATATAAAGCTTTGTTCAGTTTATATACCATGTCTCCTTCATGAGTTAAGGGAAAACCTTCAGGTTTCTCAATGTAGACTTCTTCTTCTAATTCTCCATTCAGAAATGCTGACTTCACATCCATCTGATATATTTTGAATTTCTTATAGGCTGCATAAGCCAAAAACATTCTTACTGCTTCAATTCTCGCAACAGGTGCAAAAGTTTCTTCATAGTCAATTCCTTCTTGCTGTGAGTATCCTTTACATACCAATCTTGCTTTTTTTTTCTTACAACTTCTCCTTGTTCATTCATCTTGTTTATGAATACCCATTTAGTTCCTATAACATTCTTATCTTTAGGTCTAGGGACCAACTCCCAAGTCTTATTCTTTTTAATTTGATCTAGTTCTTCCTTCATTTCTTTAATCCAATATTCATCTTTACAAGCTTCATCAGTAGATTTAGGTTCAATTTGAGAAATTAATCATAGCTCTTCTTGTACCTTATTCCATGTTAGAACTCCTTTTTCTACGCTCCCAATAATCTGCTCAATAGATGATTTCTTGCTAGATTCCTAGTTGGTGTCACTGTCTTAGTTCTTGCTTCAACTCTAGGTTTTGCTCTAGGTTCTTCTCTGATTTCCTCAATGTGAATTTCATTATGCAATTCACTGTCAGTTTCATAGAATAATTCAATATTTTCTCGATCAATTCGAGGATGATTTCCTTCATTTGATTCATAATCAAGCATTCTTTCCTGAATTTTGAACTTTTCATCAACTTTAACATTTTCTCTCTCAACAATAGTTTTAGTTCATTTATTGAAACATCTATAAGCTTTTCTTTTCAATGAATAACCAAGAAATATACCTTCATCTCTTCTAGGGTCAAACTTTCCAATGTTATCATCTCTCTTAATATAACATTTACTTCCAAAAATTCTAAAATACTTAATTGATAGTGCATGTCCAAACCATAATTCATAAGGTGTGTTGTCTGTGTCTGCTCTGATTTGTACTCTGTTCATTGTATATATTGGTGTATTCACTGCTTCTCTCAAGAATGTCTTTGCCAAGTCATTTTCAAATAGCATAGCTCTTGCTAATTCAGTCACTAACCCGTTTCTTCTTTTTACAATACCATTTTGTTCAGGTGTTCTAGGGGCTGAAAACTGTCTCTTAATACCATTTACTTCACAAAAAGTGTTAAATTCTTTTGAATTAAATTCTCCACCTCTTTTTGATCTTAAACATTTAATCTTCATTCCATGTTCATTCTCATCTTTGTTCTTAATTACTCTAAACTTATCAAATGCCTCATAATTTTTTGTAAGAAATGAAATCCACATCATTCTTGTAAAATCATCAACAAGAATCATAAAATACCTTTCACCATAGAATCCTCTAGTCCTTGTGGGACTGCTCAAGTCTGTATGAACAATTTCCAACTTCTCTATTGATGTAAACTTCTTGCTAGGAAATGAGCTTCTCTTCTGTTTAGCCATAACACATTCCCTACAAATCATGTTAGTAGGTTTCATAATTTTAGGCAAATCTCTTACTGCAAGTGTAGTACTTACTTTCACAATGTTATCAAAGTTTATATGAAAAAATATTCTGTGCCATAACCAACTGTCATCAATCCTAGTAATTAAGCATGTCATCTCAGTAGGATTCTACTGAAATACATTACCTCTAGTTCTTGATCCAGTTCCAATCAAATTACCATCCTTATCTTTGATTACACAAGTTTTCTCAGTAAACCAAACTTGATATCCCTTATCAACTAACTGTCCAACACTCAAAATATTATGTTTCAATCCATCCACAAAATAAACATCATCAATGTTAGTCTTCCCATCAAGAGAAATAGATCCTATTCCTTTTATCAAATAAGGTGCATTGTTTCCAACTCTAACAATTCCTCCATCATAATTGTTAAGCTTTATAAACTTATTCATGTCACCAGTCATATGATGTGAACATCCACTATCTATAATCCAATTAGATCTCTTTTCTACTTGAGAAACTAAAGCTTTTTCTTCTCTAACTTCAATTTTAGAGTTTTCTTCTTTTATTGGTACAAATCCTATATCATCATTCTCATTATCAATTTCACTTAGGGATTTCTCCATGCTAGCCTCAAATTATTCATCATTAGCATAGTAACATTCTTTAGATCTTCTAAGTTTAAAGTTCTTTCTATACTTGTTTACTCTCTTAGGACATTTAGATGCAAAATGACCATATTCTTGACAAGTCCAACATTTAAAAATTTTCTTACCTTCTAGTTCTCTTTTCACAAGAAAGGAAATTCCTTCCTCAATCTTCCAGTCTTCTTCATTCTTAGATCTGTTGCCACTAGCATAATCTCCACTTACACTAATGCTTCTTGACAAGGTAGGATGAACACTAAGTGCGCTGAATGCTGTCTCCATTCTAGGTAGATCTCCCGACTGTCTCAAGCTTATCTCGGCTGCTTTTAGTCTTCCAAGAAGGGTTTCTCTGGTGAAGTTCTCAGTACAAGATATAACTTTCTCAATAATCTATGCTGTATGCTTAAATACAAGAGTTAATATCTTTAGAATTTTCCATTTCACTTCATTCTCTATCTTGTTTCCTTCATAGGATTTGATACCTGCAACAATTTCTGACATTCTACCAATATAAATTCTAATAGATTCATCTTCCATCATTCTTATATCTTCAAATGCACATATCCAATTATGTAATCTGACTCTCTTTGCATGTTCATCACCTTCAAAAGTTGATTGTGAGGCTAACCAAATTTCATGAGATGTTCTTAGATATTTTACCTGACTGTACTCATTTTTTGGAAGGGCTGACAAGAGTGCTTCTTTGGAAAGTATGTTACACATGAATAGATCTCTCTCCTCATTAGTACATTCTTCAATTTTGTCTTCTTCAATGATAGTCTTTTCATTCTTTGTGATTAACTAGTATCTAATCCTAAACATAGCAAATGTGTCTTCATATTTTCTTTCCAACTGTCAAAGTTCACTCCATCAAACTTAGGGATTTCTTTCCTGAAAGGATTCTCCATGGATCTTCTTAAGTTGTTAAAATTTTCTTCAAGGACCTACCGCTCTGATACCAATTGTTAGAAAGTAAAGTCCACCGAGATAACTGAGATGGGGGGGGGGGGGGGTGAATTAGTTATCTGATAACTACAATTCTTTCCTTATTTAACATATTTCAACCATGCAATCAATAGAAAAAACAACCATATAAAGATAAAAATACACAATAACACAAGATATGTTGACTAGGGAACCTCTTGATCAAAGAGTAAACCCCGGTGGGAATGATGCCCACAAAAGATGCACTAATATGAAAATTCCTTATGAGAGGATGGACTTTGTTAGGAGCCTTATGAAATACATTCAGTACATATGAATCTCTATTAGGAGACTTTGAATCCTTGTTAGAATATTCTAACCTTGTTAGGAGTTTATAGAAGACATAAGGACCCACTACCCAAACAACTTCAAGGGAAAGATCACTGAACACACTGTCCAACTGATCTCTGTATTACTCAACATAATGATACCAAAAGATTATGATCTCAACAACTTATCACTTCTCCTCTAACTGTGCCAAACTGCACCAACTACTTCATTGGATCTCAATACCAGATCTCTGTACTTTGCATATCCTCTTACAACAAATATTGCTCAATTCCACAATTCACTTTCATACTATCTCTCATTTCTTATATATAATAAAGGAAAAAAATTCTTCCTTTATACCACACTCAAATAAATACAAATGAGTCATCCAACAAGGCTTAACCAATTACAAAATAAAACTTCCACACATTACACAATATTTTATAATTACATAAAATTGTCATCTTCCAGACAAGATAATTCTTCACTCATGTGACCTCTGACCTTACTGTCATGTCCATGCCACTATCATAATGTCTTTATCATATGTACAACCTCACATGCCTAGATTCTATCTTGATTAGGAGATATCATCCAGTTTCCACAATTTGCTTCTCAGGAATACTGTCTGAATACTACTTCCATTGAATTACACATAACTGTCATGAATAATTGAATTTTCATATGCGCTATTGACCACGAACTCAAGACACAACATAAAGTAAGTTCTCAACTCTGCATAGGTTGATCTTCAATATCCCATGTGCGCTAATACAAACACTGTCTGCTTCACTGCTAATCTCTCGTAGATCACTATGTTGACATCAATGACAATCACAGTCATGAATGCAACAACAACTACTACAGAATGGCTATGAATACTCCCCCATAGGATATATTCAACATTCATTCCTAACAATTTCTTCACTAAATAGTATTCTATTATTTGTGCTTTCCCTTTTGTTGCATATTTATGCCCTGGGGTCCATGCTTCTCTACATGTGAAGCATACTCTTTTCTTCCCTAGGTCGTTGAGTGTCTCACCATCAATTCTAGTGACTAATTTTTTTTACAAATCAAAATATTTTGCAAAATGTTTTTTTATCCTTTTCCCTTTTATGCGAGAACCCCTTTGATTGAAATTTGCTCCTTGAATTGGATGGCTCCATGTCTCTTACTTTCTTAATGGATTCTTTTAAAGTTGATGGGTTGAATTCCTTTACACATTCCTTTAATGGTTCAGTTAGCCCATCTATGAAAATGACAACTAGCCTCATTTGAGAAACATCCATAACCAAGACTGATAAATGCCAAACATCTGCTGCTTATGCATCAACGGTTCCCCACTATTTCATTGTGTTAGTTCTTTGAAATGCAACTTTGGATCTTTTTAGTCAAACATTTCAATCAACCTCTCAGTGAAATCTGCATAAGATGTAATATAATCATGTCCCATAATGATCATGCCACGATGTCACCACTCATGGGTAGCACCATCCAAATGTACAAAAGCATATTTAATGGAATCCTCTTCCGACATAGGATTAAGGTTGAAGTAAGTATCCAATTTTTGCACCCATTCTCCAGCCATGGTCTTTCTCGATCTATCAAAATAAGGGAGTGATATTTTTACCACCTTTCTTTACAATTCATTGTGTTGCTCTTTGTTTCCCTTGAAAGGCATGTATCTCATCCTAAGGTCAATGTAGTCATGAAAGTTAATATCATGCTAAAATTTAGGTCCTACATCATACTAATTCTCTCTCAGTTCATCCTGCAAGTCTATAAAATTAGGTTCATTAGCCATTGGAGGTTGTTCTCTTAGGAGAAAGATCAACATAAGAGGTCTTGCTACCATTTCCCTATGATATTAGTTTGTTGCTCCTTGATTATTTCCCCCATTTCCTTGTCCACTGTTACCACCATTTTTTTCCCTATTTGAGTGATTTCATAAATTAATTGATCCATACTTTGGTTGGTTTGTTCTTGAATCCTAACCAAGCCTCCAAAATAAGAGTTGTTTAGTCATTTTTCACTCGTCTATTTTCCCTTTCACCTCTTTCACCCATGTATTTGGATATTCCTAATTGTTCTAACTATTTGGATTGATATTTGGTGTGTTCTGACTGGTTCACTGATATCTTCTCTCTCTATCACTGGTACTTAGAAATTCATTACACACAAGATGACATGACAAATTGTGCTTTGATACTACTGTAATGGCCACCCTTGAGTTTTTTGGAGATATATTTTGCAAGATGTGATCCAATCAAGTATCTTTTTGATTTTTTACTTTTATATTTCATTCAAGACAAATAACATACACAAATATAATATATTTACAACAATAATATATGAGCAATAAACTGATAACAACTAGTCTTTATTCAATGATCACCAAACTCTTTCATAATATTAAAAATTAGAATTAAACATATTGGTAGTTCAATTTCATAAGATTACATACCTAGGAAAAGTAGTTCTGACTAAGATTTTACAAAAAAAACTCTGCTACAACAACCTAGGCGTACAAGGATACTACAAACCACAAACCCATCTTCCAAAACTCATAAAATAAGACTTAGAAGTTTTCTACAACAAAATGGATGCAAGAAACATTTTGATGAGCCACTTCAATGACAATAAACTATGCCTCCAATAACCATGTGCTTGTAAGGAGGGTTGTTGCATGTTTACGGGTGGTTTGGCTCAACAAAATTAATTCTTCTCTAAATCTCACAAATAATAGCTCTAAAAATAGTTCCCAACCAAGAGAGAAACAATGTCAAAGCACCGAAAAGAATATTTGAGAGTCTCTATGAGATACAAATAAAAACATGCTTCAACCACCTCAATTAAGCATGTCTAGAAAAATGATAACAAGACTAACACATTGATAAATAATAACAACACACCCAAAACTCAATCCAAATGAAAGAAAACACTAACACATTGTAAAATATTTTTCACACAAAATAAACACTGAAAACCCACATGAAAATATTCATCTCCACACTCATTAACCACACCCAAAAATGTCAAGCCATGATCTCCTAACGATAACCATCCTAAGTGGATCTTTGACCACTGAAACTGATGTCGCATATGAGGATTTTTATCCTCAAACTAGTAGATTGTTGTCCCGGGAATCACTCCAACAACATTTCGTTAAGTTGCCAAAACCTAGATAAACAAATGAGTGCCAAGATGTTTCTTTTAAAGAAGGAAAGATTAGGGAAATAAGTTTGAAAATTATTTTCCCTCCAAGATTCCAATGCCTATTTTAGGATTCCTTTAATTTTTAATTTTTTTATAACTCTTTATATCTCCTTCCTAGGCATCCACCCCTCATTTTTGTTAAAAATTATATATTTAAAACATTTTTGCATTAACATTTGGCATCCACATTAAAATGCATAATATTGACCTTATGACCATGAAATACATTGGTCCCCATTTTAAAACAATGTTGTTCAACTAAGACATAGGGTCCTTTTTCGAGGGGCTTCAAAAACAACATTATAAAAGATTATTAAGGCCAATTAATCAAATATATCTTCGAAATATTTTAGCTTACCAAAGATATAAATAGAAGCTCCATACTATTGAAGAGCTAATGGCCCACTGACTTACTATAAATAGTAAGTATCCAAAATAGCTTACAATTAAAAATAAAAACTTCTTTTAAAAGGCTCTAGGAAGCCCTACATGAACTTAACTAGGACACAAAGTCCTTTAACCACACTACTTTTCACATCAAGAATAAAAATGAAGCTAATGGACTATCTATCTTATCAAGTGCAAAGAGGGGGCATTACAGTTCTTTTGACATTGAATAATAAAATCCCCCATCTCTTTCCATGTTTTGATATCGTGGATATCATGTGTCACTTGTTGTAGGGAGACATTCTATGAAAACATCTAGTCATGTTGAAATGTCACATCTCTTGTCTCCTTAGAATGCATCATGTTTCCCTCTATGCAACGCGTTCCATTCTAAGGGTGGGGGTTATTATATTTGCACGACCATCTGCATTTCTAAAAAAATAGAAAATTATCTTTTAATTTGTTGGCATTATGGGACCAATCCACTATTTAATTTAATATGTCTTTGTGGAGGCCAATCTACTATCTCGTTTTAATCTACCTTTGTGGGATCCAATCCACTATCTTATTTTTTCTACCTTTGTGGGGGCCAAACCTCTATCCAAATCTTTCACCCTACTATATGGTTGTCTAGCATTACACAACTTGCTATCCACACCAATGTAATCTTAGTGATCAATATCTCATGATCTATATTCGATTTCCATCATGATTTTACTATTTTATTAAAACATTTTAATCTTTTTCCATCTAACATGTTTATTTGTAGTTAACATGTCATGCTATAAATTAACACTATCTCACGAAGGCTCAAGTATTTTCCTTGGGGGTAACTCCATTTGGATAGGATATTCTACTTCCATTTTGTACCTTGGTATAATCTCTATTACTCTCTTTCTCTACTTTATCTTGCATCTCACTAATAATATGGTTTCTAAAGTGGGGAAACATGTAACATTGTAGAATGCACCCCATACTGTTCTTTGTCACATCGTGTCTATTCTTTAGCCAAAATTAAATTTCCACCTAAGCCTCCTCTTCAACCTACTTGCCTTGTTATCATCTCCTTTTTTTAGATCCCCAACCATGTGACTCTTTGATTCAAGACACGTACCATGGAGATGTTTGTGAAACATGCATTCATCCTACAAATTTATAGACCAAAGGTGGTTGTTGGAGTGTTACACTTGTTGTCCATAGTAGTATAACACCTCCCATGGTAGGCTAACGACATCAATATTATTTATGGGTTATTTTAACCTTCATTTTGGCCTCATTTTTCAACTACTTGGTCACTTGAACATTCTATGGATCATTGCTCCTATGGTTGGCCAACAACATCAAGATTCTTCATGGTTTGTTTCAACCTTTAGTTTGGCCTTATTTTGCAACTTCTTTGTCACTTGAACATTATTTGGGTCATTGGAATTGCTTCTAGGCTATTTTCATAGCTTCTTGGTGATTTTATAGCTCTTTATTCATCTCATTTGGTTGTTTTATCTCCTCTATATATAAGATCATTCTCACATTTATTCCACCAAGCTCTGAATTTTTGGCTTTGAAGGGGAGGTGTTTCTAACCTCACACTCGTTTAATTTCATTTTATAAAGCATATTTATTGCGTTCTTAATTTTTATCTATCATCATTCTATTGTTTTTATTAGATTATTATTTATCATATCTCTATATTGGCTATTAGTGGAGGTGGGAACACCAAAATGGGATCTAACTTTGATAGGCCTCTAAAAACCCCAAAATTTTTCTCGGTGTTGTGTGTGTAGGTTTGATGAGTAGAACAAAGTGACATCTCGAAAGGATCTCAAAAGGGTTGTAAGATCCCTCATTTCTATTCTTTTAAGTTAATAATAATCATTTTATCTCGTAGTTTTCTTTTTGTTAGTTTCTCATAGTGTACTCTTTTTTCTATTTAGTTAGATAGGTTTGTTGTACCTTTCTTGTATGAATTTTTGTATCTTGTCCTTATAGGATGCATGCACATTGTGTTGGCATCCTGCATCCACATTGTTGTCCTTGACTGGCACAAGCGTTCTAGACAGAGAACTAATAGAGCTTGCTGGTTGGTCTTGGTTGTATTCTCTTTCATTTCTTGTAGTCTAAATATTTTTATTATTTCACATCATTAAGTTATTCCAATTTCATAATTTTTCATTCTAGTTTATTTAAATCCTTCTTAATCTAATTAAGTCTCCCTATCTTACTAGAACACTAGTAGAAGTGAGGTGGTGTTGAGATGATTCGTCCCTTCAGATTCCATCAATCTTGAGAGTGGAAAATTCCTTTCTCCACACTTGAATCTTTCTTTCAAATATTTTATTTTGGTATGAGTATGCGGATTTGCACACTCATCCTGCCAAAATATTTCAAAATTTTTAATATTTTATGTGTTGGGCTTTACATTGTAGAATTTTATCTCAATTTTTTAATGATAATTTTATGTTGACCCACTATCACAAATTAACCTTGTGGCTCATATAAAATCTATTAGATTTCCTCATTTATACATACAACGATATGTAGTCCTAATGATAGCAAGCTTCTACCAAATTGATCATACATGTTTGCAAATCTTGATCAATTGTCATTCATCATTATTGTAAATACAATGGAAGCTTCAAGGAATGTTGAACGATGACATGAAATTACTAATTGGTAATTATCTTGTACCTCTCCTTAATGATTTGGTATGATTTCATACAACTCTTGCATTTCTAAGTTTTAGCTTCAGATTTGATTTTTATCATTTATTAATTCCTATTTACATGTTCATGGATTTTTGTGTCCATTTGTCTACTACCTTTTGATTTACTCATCTAGGGTTCACTATAATACACTTGAGTAAGGTTCTTGTTTATATTTATGAACATTATTTCTCACCACAATTTTAGACATACTTAAGGTTCATAACACACAATTTTATCTTCAATCCAACTTGGCTATTGATGGAGGTGGAAACACCAAAATAGGGGTTTGACTAAGATGTGCCCTTATATAATCACAACCATTTTTCTTCTCTTTATTCTTGTGCATTTCTAGATCTAGAATTTTATGATAGTTAGTAGGTACAAGAAGATTGAGTTAATAGAGACAGAGACTGACACATCAAATTTGGGAGAAATTTTTTAGATAGGGATGCATAGCACCCTACTCCTACTTGTTAGAGATAAAATTTGGAGGAATAGGAGTTATGATCCTTCTAATCCCATATTTGAGTAGTTTTTAAGTAGTTGGACAACTTCTAGACTATGATGCCTAGATCCATTATCCAATAGTTTCAACATCTTCTTTCTATCAGAGGTGCACCTTTGTATCCTTTCTATAAATTCCTAGCTTCATATCTATGTACAAATATGTTTCAAAAGTTTATGTTGTCATTTATTCATACATTTAGACCTGATTTATTCACTTCTAAATAAATCAATTAATCTTCTATGCAACAAGTGACTATTACCTAGGTTATTTGAATCTCTTTGACTAGAGTTAGTCAAGCATAACACCTCTGGTCTATTTGTATCCCAATATTTTAAGGAAGTGAGGTTGATTTCTCTTAAGTTACTAGCTATATTAGTCCACCTCTTTTCCACATCAAACAAATAGTTGAAGCTATATTAGAGAAAGTTGAGACAAGGTTTCCACATGTATTTTCTTATTTAAGATGAGGTTTGGTTGCATGATATAGATTACGATCATAAATCACTTCTCTTTGCTTCTCCTTTTCATACTCCATTTCATTTATTTTCTTTCAAATTCTATTTCTCTTTTAAATTTTTTTTCGCCTTCTATCTCTTTTCCTTGAACCAATCAATATAGGGTGGATTAGGCGTTAAAGTATTTTTGTTTTAAATAAACTTTTAATGGTAGTAATAGTATGTATTTTAGTTTCTTTTAGTGTTAGGTATATAATAGAATATTAATATACTATATTTTAGAATTTTTTCTCTGGTTATTGAAAGAAAATTGTTGATTGGTGCAAGAGAAACAACTGAGCAATGGAGTCTTCAAGGTGGTCAAAGTTTATGTTTTGTTTTGTTTCAGTGTTTTTCTTTTAATAAAGTCTAATAAGACCATTTCATGGGTGTTGGATTCTTAGTTAGATCATTAGGTGAGTGGAAGTGTCTAGTTGCAAAAAAAATGTCAATGTTGCAACTATTGTCAAATTGAACAATGTGGAATATATGATAGGTCAATGTTCCACAAAGTGGGAAATTGAATAGTTTTTATTTGAAATATAGTTAGTGAATATTGTGGATCTATTGAAAAATGTTTAAAAAGGCCTTTTATGGTCAAGAAAAAGGGGGGTTGATATTTTTGTAAAGTTTGAAGCAATAAATTTCTATTTTCCTATATTTTCTGAATGCTTCCTTGTTTTCATGATTGGTATGGATCTTTATGGAATTTGTATGACCTAAACATGGTATTTTTGGAAAGGGAAATGGGTTAAATTTCATTTGGTTTTGGTTTGTTTTACTTTAATTGCATTTTGAGAAAGTTATGGCAATTTTAACATTAGTATCCCTAGAAGAATATTTGGTTTAAAAATTGTAGGCTATTGCAACAACGTGTACATATTGTACCTTTCATATTATGACATAATACTAATTGGAAAAGTTTGGAAACTAAATCTAGTTTCGTTTGGCCTTGATTTGGTTCAATTTACTATGTTCTTCAAAATTTATAAGCAATTTGGTGTAGGTTGCCTGGAACCCTGCCTAGGGTTACTAGTTTTGGAAAAAAAATGTCACAACTTACTTGTACACCATTGGATGTTGATGCAATTTGGAGGAAATGTTTGTATTGGTTTTATCTAAAATATACTTAACTGATTTCATTAGCTATTTTTTGTAAAATTTATTAATGACTGTTTGTCTGATATCTTCATGTGCTAGGCCAAAAAACTATGAAAGGAGTAGCAAGTTGCACAAGGTGAGTTGGGAAATTTATTATTGGTGAGTGGAATATTTCATTGGATGTTTGAGGGCTCTATTAGAGTAAAAAAGTGATTGGAAGACCCCAGGAACTCTTTTTGTCACCAAGCCCTAGTGCACCAAGTCCTAAATTAGCCCTTTTAAGCCTAATTGGCAGAAGGACAATCAACTTTTGAGGCATTTTGTATAAAGTAACCTAACCTAATTTTGAGATGTCTTAAATAAAGTCCAAATAGGTATTTTATAGTTATCTACCCATGATATTATTTAGATTGGTATCAAAGCCCAAAGACTTGGGCGAATAAGGTTCATAGTTTTTGTGTTGTCTTTTCTTTTAAATAGGTTGAAGAGAAAATCTTGGGTACCAAAAAACTAGGCCAAGGGAAAAGAAGGAGGCCTAAGGAAAGGTGTCAAAAAGAAAATTATAAGAAAGGTGAAAGATACTTGATTGTATAATGATAATGGAAGTGTTGAGGAGAATAGTCTAGATGGAGACTTGCAAAGTAATGAGTTACCAAGCAAGAAACAAGTGGTGAGAAGAGAGAAAAGTGAGATGTAGAAGAAAATGAGAAGGAAGAACAAATAAATGTTCAACAAGAGATAATATAGATAAGGAAAGCCTTAGAGAAAATAAAAGAAATAATGAATCTTGAGATGCAACAACTAATTGAAAAATTAGAAGAAGAAACCATTTGGTATTTACCAATAACAAAGAAGGAAAAGTGACCTATTAGGAAGATTATGCAGAAGAAAATGAGGAAAAAAGGACAATAGAACCATACTTTGGAAGGTCTTTGGTGATGAATAAAGCAACAAGAAATATGCCTATGGAGGAAGAAACAATAGAACTAGTCAGATGGAAATATAAAGTCCATGATGATGAGTTGCAGGCTAAAGATTCTCAATAAGAGGTCACCATGTTGACAAAGGAAGATGAAAAATATGAAGCACATGGGTCCATAGAGACTCAAAATTTTGTTTCTAACAATATGTGTGAGCATGTGTTTATAGGTGCAATAACTGAAGATTAAGATGGAGAAAAGTATATAGAAAAGGAGAGAATGAAATGGATGTTGATGGTCATGTAAATGTAGACCAAGATGGTGCAGAAGATGCTACAAAAGTACCAAAGGTGATGAATACATTTTCCAATTTTATGGACGATGAATATGATGACACATTGTGTTCAGATGATGCAAATGAAGATAAGGAAAATGAACAAGAAATAGATTTTTGGAACACTAAAGCCAAGAAAATGTTGAATATGAGATGGCGTGAGAAGAAGAAGATGAAGAAGGATCCAAGGAAAGTCAAGAATGTAGGATATGCAATAGGATGCAAAGAACATTTCGATTTGGTAGACAAGTGATAGAGAAGGAGAAGACCTAAGGAAAATATGAAGCACACATTTGAGTGTTTACAAGATTCAACTCGTTAATTTTTTAGATTGCAAGGATCCAATATTTTGAGGATATTTACCAATTGTAGAGAACATCTTAGATAGAACTACGATCTTTATTTTCCCTAGGAGTTTGGTGTATGAGCATCCATTGAGAAATGGAGTCTTCAAGGTGGTTAAAGTTGATGTTTTACTTTTTTTTAGTGTTTTTCATGTAATAAGGTCCAAGAAGACCATTTCATGGGTGTTGGAGTCTAAGTTAGGTCATTAGGTGAGTGGAAGTGTCTATTTGCAAATGTTGTCAAATTGAATAATGTGGACTATGACAGGTCAATTTTGCACAAAGTCAAAAATTGAACAATTGTAATTTGAAAGGTAGTTAGTGATTATTTAGGATCTATTGAAAAAGGTTTAAAAAGGCCTTTATGGCCTAGGACAAGGGGGTTTATATTTTTGTAAACTTTGAAGCAATAAAATTCTATTTTCCTGCATTTTCTGAATGCTTCCTTGTTGTTTTCTTGATTGATATAGGTTTGTATGGTATTTTTATAACCTTCAAATGGTATGGTTGGCAATATAAATGAGTTACCTTTCATTTTTTTTTGGTTTGGTTTAATTTTATTGGGTTTGGAGAAATTTACAACAATTTTACCATTAGCAACCCTAGAAGACTATTTCATCTAAAAATTGTAGGCTATTGTAGCAAGTTGTACGGATTGTATCTTTCATATTATTACCTAAGACTAGTTGGAAAAGTTTTGGAATTGAATTTAATTTCATTTGGCCTTAAATTGGTTCAATTTCATTAAGTTTTTCAAAAGTTATAAACAATATGGTTTAGGTTGCCTAGAACCCTGCCTAAGGTTACCAGTTTTGGAAAAAAATATCACAACTTAGTTGTCCACTGTTGCATCTTAATGAAAATTGGAAGAAATATTTGTCTTCATTTTATCTACAATATCATTGAAGTGATTTCCTTATTTATTTGTTTTTCAAAAGTTATTAATGACTGTTTGTCTGATATCTTCATGTACTAGGCTAAGAAACCATGAAAGGAGTAGCAAGTTGCACACTTGGAGAGTTGGGGAGTGCATTATTGGAAATTGGAATATGTAACTAGATGTGTGAGGATCCTATCAGATTCAATAAGTGATTGGAAGACTGACGCAGAGCTCTCCCCTATTTAGGCAGCTCAGTAATTGGTGAGACCTTTGGTGTTACTCTGAACCTAGAGTGGGCTTTGGAGAGTGCTCTACACCTTTAGAAGATCCTATAAAAAACATAATTACACTATCCTCTCTAAAGGATGCAGTGTCTCTAACCGGCTTGTACTCCCTCAGGTTCTACTAGTGCTCTTTTGATACTCAGTCGGTGTTCGGTGCCTATGTTAACCGAGTGGACTCGGTAGCTTTACTGAGTAGTTTCCTGATGCTTGGTAATGTTTACCGCAAAATGCCTTGTTGAATTATCTTTTAGATGGGAACCTAAAAAATTGGTAAGGGGATGGAAAGGTTTCATGCACAAACAAAATGTCTACTATGGGAGTGATTTCCACAAACACAATAGGATTTGAATAACAAGTTTAAGGGTTTAGACCTTGTCGAGCTTGTAGCCTTCCGGCGGGGTTCAAGGGTTATAGTTCTAGTTTCTTAAGAAATATATGGAAACAAAGTATTTTTAGACACCCTTTAAAAACTTTTAACAAACCTCCAGATCCTAAGATCCTAGAATCAGATCAACACTTAATGACTCCTGGTCTACTAGTCTCAATCGGGATTAATTGACTCAGTTGATGAAAGAAAACTTCACTAGTTGGTTATTCAAGGTTGACTTCCAAATGAAATGGTGTTGGAATCCCAAAGAGACAAAAATCTATCTTTAGACTACTTTTATCCACTGTTGAAGGGCTTCTATCACTTTAGTTTTCCATTTCCTGAACCAAGCACATAGAGATGCTTGGACTAGAATCTGCAAACAGATTTCTCCAAACAATCCCCCTTATGTGATTTTGAGGAACTAAAATAAATTTCCCCTACTTGCATTTCCCAAATTTGCATGGGAACCCCATGAAGGAAATACAAGTTAGGGCATCCTTGGCCAAAACCTTGGTTCAAGAGGGTTTCTTGAAAACCTAGATAAACCAATTCTTCTAACTTTTGACTCCGATCTTTGAATGGATTCAAATCAAACACATCAGAGTCCTAATTAATAACATGTATCAGATCAACCAAATTTATTCTTTGTACTTCCATTCAAATCTATACATGAAGTGTTTCAAATCTAGAATTTAGAAAAAATAGGGATCTTTTATTGATTGAATGCAAAAATTACATAGGGTATCCGTACTGTTCAACACACCATGTCTTCCACCTACCTGAAAGGGCTATATGAAGACTTCCCTCAATGGATCCAACCATTTTTCAAATGGTTGTGACTGTTGGGCGGTTGTTTCATAGGTTGGTAGCAACTTCCCAAAGAAGTTGCCGACAACATTTCTTACATTATTGCAACTTTTACAAAATGTTGCATTGTTGCTCTTAATGAGCCTATAGGCCTAAGCCTTGTTATTAAACAACTTAAAAAGACACCTAGGAAACCTAACATCCTAAATTTGCCTTTGGACCATAGTAAAAAACCCATGGTTTATAACCACACTAAGGGTGACTAGGTCTTACAAGTAGGCTTATTAAAATTAACCTATCAATCTAAAAGTTGTGAAGAATGGAGAGTGCTCCTTGTGTGCTCCTACTTGGGTGCTCCTGCACCATACTCCCATGTTTTAAAAACTCAAGTCCCATTTGAGAGCAATTTTTGAACCGAAGTTCCATGCTTGTTGATACACTCTTCGCTCATCCATGTAGCATCAATGTTTGGTAACCCTTTTCATTTGACCAAGTAATCCTTGTAGGTCTTCTTCCTGGTTTGTTTGACAACTTTAGAGTCCAAAATATTTTCCAGCTGTAATGGTTGGCTCAGTGGAAAGTTCTTTATCCATTTTGCCTGTGTGTCTTCAGTATCCTGCAAAGTGTCAGTAGATTGTGCATCACCCTTGAAAGGAGTGATCACAAATGTTAAAGATAGGAGAAATATAAATAGTAGGGGGTAAAGAAATTTCATAAGCATTGTCCCCAAATTTATGAAGTATTTGACAAGGACCAATCTTCCTCATCTGTAGTTTGGTATGTCCCCTAGGTAGCCTTGTCTTATTCAGGTATGCCCATAATTGATCTCCTACTTTGAAAGTAACATGTCTCTTCTTCTTATTTGCATGTTCTTTGTACTTTGTAGTATTTTGAATCAATGTATCTCAGACTTGATCATGAATCTGTTTGATCCATGTTGATAGTTCTTCACCTTGTGCACTGACTATAAAGTCAGTCGGTAACTCTCTTAGTTCCATAACTCCTCTTGGATATAGTCCATAATTCACTTGGAATGGTGTCTTCCCTGTTGATCAGTTTACTGAATCATTGAAAGCAAATTCTACTTGAGGAAGGATAGCATCCCAAGTCTATCCATATTGTTTTGTTAGACACCTTAAAAGGTTGCCTAGTGATTTGTTTACAACTTCAGTCTGTCCATTGGTTTGTGGATGGTAAGCAGAACTGAATGATAGATTTGTCCCCAACTTTTTCCAAAGGGTTCTGCAAAAGTGTCCTTGGAATTTCACATCTCTGTCAGAGATAATGGATGTTGGTAATCCATGAATTCTGACCACTTCTTTAAAAAATAAGTTAGCAATATGTGAAGCATCATTAGAGACTTTACAAGGAACAAAATGTGCCATTTTTCTAAATCTGTCAACTATGACAAAGATACTATCAAATCCTTTCTTGGTTCTCGTTAGTCTTAAGACAAAATCCATGCTCACACTGTCCCATGGCTTTGTTGGGATTGGTAGTGGTTGATAAAGACCTTGATTGGTCCTAACTCCTTTAGCCCTTTGACAAATAGTGCATGATTCAACAAATATTCTGACATCAGTCGGTAACCAAGGCCAATGATAGTTTCTCCTTACAAGTTCAAGTGTTTTATCTATGCCAAAGTGACCTCCTAGTGTACCATAATGTTTTTCTCTAATAAGATTTTCTCTCATGGAGAATTTAGGAATACAAAGCTGACCTCCTTTGAACAAAAGGCCATTCTACACTAAATATTTAGAATAAGTAGTATTATATGCATCTGATAGAGTAGAGAAAACTTGATAGATATCACCAAAATTTGAATCATCCTTGTATAGGTGTTTGAGGGCACCAATCCCTATGATTTGTACCTACACTTCTTCAACCAAAATTACTCTTCTACTAAGAGCATCTGCAACTTTATTTGAAGTTCCTTTCTTATGTTTTATGGAAAATGTGAATTCTTGGAGTTGTTCAACCCATTTCATGTGCCTGCAACTTAGTTTATCCTGACTATTTAGAAAACTTAAGGCATGATTATCTGTAAAGACAATAAATTCCTTAGGAAGCAAGTAGTGCCTCCATTTTTTGAGGGCTTGAACCATCACATACAATTCCAAGTCATATGTGTTGTATTTCTTCTTTGCTTCATTCAGTTTTTCAGAGAAGAAAGCCACTGGTCTTCCATCTTGACTGAGGACTGCGCCTATGGCCAGATTGCTAGCATTGGTTTCCACTATGAACAATTTGTCGAAGGTTGGTAGTGCCAAAATGGGATATTGTGCTACTCTTTCCTTCAAGTATTTAAAAGCTTCATCTGCTTGTGTTGTCCACTGGAACTTTGTTTTTCTACCACCCTTGATGGTATCAAGTAAAGGTGCACAAATGTGACTAAAATTTTTGATAAATTTCCTATAAAAGGTAGCCAATCCATGAAAGCTCTTGACTTCTCCTAGAGTCTTTGGTATGGGCCAATTAATGATAGCCTCTACCTTTTTAGGATCCATTTTCAATGTGACCTTTGAGATAACAAAACCCAAAAATATCAACTCTTGTTGCATGAATGTACACTTTTCCAAGTTGATAGACAATTTCTTATCATGTAGTTTTTGGAGAACTTGATCCAAATGTCACATGTGTTCCTTCATAAACCCACTAAAGATTAAGATGTCATCTAAATAGACCACCACAAATTTTCCTATGAAATCTTGAAGCACTTCATTCATTAATCTCATGAAGGTGCTAGGAGCATTGCTAAGGCCAAATGGCATCAAAAGCCATTCATACAATCCTTCAATAGTTTTGAATGTAGTTTTCCACTCATCACCGGGCCTTATCCTTATTTGATGGTAACTAGATTTAAGGTCAATTTTTGAGAAGTAACATGCTCCTCCAAATTGGTCTAGAAGATCTTCAATCCTGGGTATAGGGAATCTGTATCTGATTGTAATTTTGTTTATTTCCCTGGAGTCGGTGCATAGTCTCCATTTTCCATCCTTTTTAGGGGCCAAAACACTCGGGAATGCACAAGGGCTAAGACTCTTTTGTATGAGTCCTTTAGTCAATAATTCACTGACTTGTCTGGTGACTTTGACATTCTATTCAGGAGTGAGTTTATAAGTAGCTTTGTTGGGTAGGGAAGCACCTGGGATAAAATCTATTTGGTGATAGATATCCCTCAATGGTGGGAGTTCATCTGGTGTGTCTCCTACAACTATTCTTTTATACTTCTGCAGTAGACTATCTACTTCCTTCAATACTTTATTGTGCAGTATCTTCTCCTTTGGCTTAAGGACTAGGGCATATCCTACCTCAGAATCTTGAATAGTACTTATCATCTCTTGTTCTCCTGCAAGCATGACTAACTATTCTTTTGGTTTTTCTTGTTGAGGATTAGGGAGAGGGAGCCATTTTGAATAATTTGGTATTTTTTTGTGACTCCATCATGTTTAGCTTGCAGGTCATACTACCATGGATGTCCTAAAAAAGGGTGACATACATACATATCTACAACATCACAAAGAACTCTATCCTTATAGTATTTAATAGAGCAATCTACCCAAGCTTGTTCATTTATGAGGGTTTGCTGCCCTTTTGTCAACCAAGATACATGGGATGGGTTTGGGTATGGTATCTTGTCCAATTTTAATTTACCTACCATCTCTCTAGATACAAGATTTTCAATAGAAACAAAATTAATTACTAACTTGCATACCTTTCCATGGCTCTTGCAGTTGGTTCTGAAAAGACTTTTTCTTTGGGGAGGTTCCACCAGTACTGGTGCTTGGATCAAAGTCCTCTTCATCATGAGGCTTACTCCATCTTCTCCCATACAATCTCTTACACTGTCAACATCATCTTCTTGTACTAGGTTGGCTCTTCTTTCACCTTGGTTATTCTTCTTGTCTCTGTCCAGACACCTATTGGTGTAGTGCCCTGTCTGATTGCAGTTATAACATCTGATTTGTCCATTGTTTCTTCCTCCATTTCTACCCCTACCATTTCCTCTTCTACCTCGATATCCACCTCTTGAACTACTTTCTCCTTGGGTGTTCTCCTTATTAGATTCTCCTTATGGTCTATTATTCTATCCTCTTCCTCCAAAGTTTTCTCTGCCTCTTTCATTCTTAGCTTTTCCTCTACCATTCTATTCATTCCTCCTTCTGAACTTTTCTTCAAATTTTAATGCCAATTGATAGCATTTGTTCACTATGGTAGGGCTTGTCAAACTAAGTTCATCTTGTACTGAGACCCTTAGGCCTTGCATATACCAAGCAAGCTTTACACATTCTGGTTCAGCAAGCTTGGATTTCATCACTAATCTCTGAAATTCTTCAGTATAGCTAGAGATGTCCATCTCTTTCTATCTTAGACTCATTCTCCTTTTATGAAGTTGGACTTCATAATCCTTAGGGACATATGTTTCCCTAAGCAAGGTCACCATCTTCTTCCAAGTGGTGATTGGATTCTTTCCATTCTTCACCCTATCATCTTGAGTGAAGTTCCACCATGTGATTGCAAAGCCTTTGAGCTTTGACTTAGTTATCTTCACCCTCTAATTCTCAAGGATGTCTTCACAATCAAAGAAACTATTTAGGGCATCCACCCAATCCATTGTAGTGTTTGGGTCCATCTTCCCATTGTATGTAGGCAATTCAAGCTTGGCATCCATGGTTCTCCTCTCCATAGATTTTAGAGTCTTCATAAGTATCCTTTGGTCTGCAGGACATTCTTCTTCCTCCTACTCAAGGGGTTCTTCATCACTCCTTGCTTTGACATTCTCAGAGTTTCCACTACCTTTCTTCTGAATCTCTTCCCTCAGCCTATTCATCTCTTACCTCATCTGTTGCATCTTGGTGTCTCTTCGATCATCACGCTGTGTCCTTTGCTCCTTTAGGTATCTTACTATCTCTGCATTGGTCATCCTTGATGACAATCCTCCATCATCTTCTCCTTCCATGGTGCTGGTATATCTTTACCCTAAGGATCTTAGGTGCTCTGATACCACTTGATGCAGAGCTCTCCCCTATTTAGGCAGCTCGGTAATTGGTGAGACCTTCAGTGTTACTTTGAACCCAGAGTAGGCTTTGGAGAGTGCTCTACACCTTTAGAAGATCCTATAACAAATACAATTACACTATCCTCTCTGAAGGATGTAGTGTCTCTAACTGGCCTGTACTCCCTCAGGTTCTACTGGTGCTCAGTTGATACTCAGTCGGTGCTTGGTGCCTATGTTAACCAAGTGGACTTGGTAGCTTTACCAAGTAGTTTCCTGATGCTTGGTAATGCTTACCGTAGAATGCCTTGCTGAATTATCTTTCAGATGGGAGCCTACAAAATTGGTAAGGGGATGGAAAGGTTCCATGCACAAACAAAATGTCTACTATGGGAGTGATTTCCACAAACACAACAGGATTTGAATAACAAGTTCAAGGGTTTAGACCTTGTCGAGCTTGTAGCCTTCTGATGAGGTTCAAGGGTTCTAGTTCCAGTTTCTTAAGAAATCTATGGAAACAAAGTATTTTTAGACACCCTTTAAAAACTTGTAACAAACCTCCAAATCCTAAGATCCTAGAATCAAATCAACACTTAATGACTCCTAGTCTACTAGTCCCGATCGGGGTTAATCGACTCTGTTGATGAAAGAAAACTTCACCAGTTGGTTATTCAAGGTTGATTTCCAAATGCAACGGTGTTGGAATCCAAAAGAGACAACAATCTATCTTTAGACTACTTTTATCCACCTCCGAAGTGCTTCTGTCACTTCAGTTTTTCATTTCCTGAACCAAGCACATAGAGATGCTTGGACTAGAATCTGCAAACATATTTCTCCAAACAATCCCCCTTCTTCTACACTTTTAAGGAACTAAAATAAATTTCCCCTACTTTCATTTCCCAACTTCCCATGGGAACCCCATGAAGGAAATACAAGTTAGGGCATCCTTGGCCAAAACCCTGGTTCAGGAGGGTTTCCTGAAAACCCAGATAAACTGATTCTTCTAACTTTTGACTCTAATCTTTGAATGGATTGAAATCAAATGCATCAGAGTCCTAATTCATACTATGTATTGGATCAACCAAATTTCTTCTTTGTACTTCCATTCAAATCCGTACACGAAGTGTTTCAAATCTAGAATTTAGAGAAAATCGGGATCTTTTATTGATTGAATGCAAAAATTACATAGAGTATTCGTACTGTTCAACACACTACATCTTCCACCCACCTGAAAGGACTATATGAAGACTTCCCTCAATGGATCCAACCATTTTTCAAATGGTTGTGACCGTTGGGCAGTTCTTTCACAGGTCAGTAGCAACTTCCCAAAGAAGTTGCTGACATCATTTCTTACATTATTGCAACTTTTACAAAATGTTGCATTTTTTCTCTTAATGAGCCTATAGGCCTAAGCCTTGTTATTAAACAACTTAAAAATACACCTAGGAAACCTAACATCCTAAATGTGCCTTTGGACCATAGTAAAAAAACCCATGGTTTATAACCACATCGAGGGTGACTAGGTCTTACAAGTAGGCTTATTAAAATTAACCTATCAATCTTAAAGTTGTGAAGAGTGGGGAGTGCTCCTTGTGTGCTCCTGCACCAAAGACCCATGGAACCCTTTTTATGACCAAGCCCTAGTGCTCTAAGTCCTCAATTAGCTCGTTTAGACCTAATTGATAGAAGGACTGTCAATGTTTGAGGAATATTGTACAAAGTACCCTACCTCGATTATGATATATGTTAAATAAAGTCCAAATGTGTATCTAGACATATTTTTACATTTTTGGTACCATGTCTTCCCTAGAAGTTATGGTGGAAAAACCCTATTTGGAGGGCTACTAGGAGGATTGAAGGCTTGTGGGGGAAAACCCACCATTGGATGTTTGAGAGATTGAAAGATTGTTTATTTGTGAATATTTTTTAGTTGTTCAACCCTGGTGTGCATCATTGATGCATGAAATCACATAGTTTGTTGGAACTTCTTAGGTATTAGTCAAATAAGATCAATATACATTTTTCATATTTTTATTGCTTATAGTATGTAGTTTTCAAGCATGAACATTTGAGTGAATTGATGTCTTCCTTCCTTGTCTATGAACATATAAAACTGTTCTCATTACCCACTTTTCCACGAGAGCATTGTTTTCCAATGCTAAGGGATAAAATTTTCTACCAAGACAAAAATTAACAAACATGTATTATAGTGTTACCATATGTCAAATTTTCTCAAGAAAGGATTGAGAAAATATTGTTGTCATAGTTATGTCCTTATTCTCATCTTCATAGATTCTCATTAGCTCAACCTTCCAACTGAGAATCTAATTTCATGTTTTAGGTTTTAGGTCTCTATGTCAATCATTAGTTCAATTCACATTTCAAGGTACACAAGTCTAACCTTCTTGTTCATATTTTGACATATTTAATTTATCACTCTATTAATTTACACAAGTCTTTTGCATAATCAACTCCCATATTTATTTCTTAAGCATCTAGATATTTTGTAGTGTGTAATTTTTAGCCTAACATTTATATAAGTGTGAGGTGAAAAATACCTCTACCTATAATAATCTAGATTGCTTAATTAAATGTAATAATTCAAGTAATAATTAATCTAGATTGAATAATTTGGAACTATAAATAATAATGGTTAAAAGTGAATAAATTGAAATAAATTAAATATAATACTTAGCTCAAAATCTTATAATAGAAATATGTTATGATATCTAATAAGAAATGATATGCCTATACACTTTAGATTTTTAGTGTCAACTCAAACATAGATCTACTCCAAAATCTTAGTGGCATAAGGGTATGTGCAGGATCATGGTATGCCAAAAAGTGGTGATGTGAAAAAAACCTATTTTCACTCATCCAAAAGCGCACAAATACATATGTTGACTTTTTAGTAGGTCTGGGTGTCAGTACACTTGGCCAAGCCAAAAGCCAAAGGAAAAGGCTCAATCGGATATCCGATATTTGCCAGTAAATATAAATTTTTATACCCCAGCCGTGTTCAACATTTTCTCACCGTGAAAACATGAACGCAGCTAGGGCTTTCAGATATCCACTTTGAAATCCCCTATCCAATTTTTATTTAATCCAAGGTAAGTCAAATCTTCAAATTTTTATTATTTTTATTAGAAATTTATAGTTTTTTATATAAAAATTAGGGTTTAAATGAGTTTTTTATTGTTTTTTAAAATTCATTGTAATTACCTATTTGTTTTTTAATTGTAATCAGACATGGAATTAGAAAACCCTCCTAATGATCCCACAAATAATCCAGAACCACCTCCCAACAATCCCCCACTTCCAGAAGATGTACCTATCACAAACCCTCACCGTTTAGAGGATCTAATAAGAGATAATCTAAATGAACTTAGAGGATTTCAAACCACCTATGCCAATATCCCCACATTGCACCCCATGTTTACGACATTGAAATCAATTATTGAAAACATGGAGAAACTTACACAACAACATAGTGCTGCACTTCTTTGGCGCGATTCCATGCACGCCCAGTTTGACGATGGGCTTGATTATGATCAAGTCATGAATCTAAACATAACAAAATATGACATAGATAATCTTTTTGTGGATCCTAAAACTAGTCTAAAAGTGGACCCTATAAAAACCAAGTTGTCAATTAAAGGGTGCACAAATAGTGCAATATGTGACAAATTTTGGGACCGCTGGTGAATGGTTTTTGATAGACCACCTAACAATAATTTGGATGGCCCATTTTATTTTATTAAAAAATTGTATACTGAATTTGTGCTCGGTCACAAGGTTAATTATTGGAGTATGAGATCGAACCAGGGTGTAGGTTTAGGCACTCCTTAGGACAGGCCATGGACACAATGGGTGAAATCCTGTACATATGTCTCCCCTCCCAAGATTTCACCACCTCCCACAGTGCAACATCCTGACATTATTACTAAGGCCGAATCACAGACTATTCAAGCCATTCACAGCTTGAGTGATTTGCTGGTTATGCAGAGCACGTCATTGTTGCCTCCTTGTGCTGATGCTTCTGTCCCTTCTGAATCCTCCATGAGCTCACATGTTTGTGTGCCCCACACTTGCATTATGGGCATGAATTTGTGCTTAGGACCCCTGAATGATAGTGATGCATATAATTATATCTTCGAGGTGGATGATTCTACACAGTACACTACAGGCACTGAAGCACCTTGTGAAGATGTGCATCAGGGGCATATAGTGCCATGGAATCCTACTGTTACGGTAAGGGTAAACAATTCACTTTTTACATTGTATTTAAATTTTATCGTTCATATTTTTAGTAGAATTTTCTTGTAATAATTTCCCACTTATTTATTTTATGTGTTACATTTATGTTTAGTTGATGATAGAGGAGGAGATGGCATAGGTGGAGGGGTCCATGCTTTCAGCCATATCATTTGGCATTGACAGTTCCACGGTACATATGTTTTAATGTACTCTTTGGTTTCCTTAAATTATTATATAATAGTATATGTACATTGTTTTCTAATTTTTATGATCATCTTATTACATACTGATGCATGTGTCACCAGTTGCCACCGGGGGGCAATGTGAGGGGGTCCAAGTGTCCAAAATTGACAAGGGAAAGGTAATTAAGTAATTTAATTTGTTTATGCATACATGTATACTTGTCAGTTGTGCGTACTCATTTTTAATTTACATGGTTCATTTGACAAAGAGTGGCATCTGATGATGTCGTGAGACCCTATCATCACAGGCATATCCATTCGCAGTGATAGCCCTATAGTACGTATATTTATAAAGTTATTTGTGTGTATTTTACTATCAAGTATATATAATATGATCAAGTTATGACAGTATGAAGTATCTGTTTGACTTTTGTAGGTCACTTCTAGTTTGAGGGAGGTAGAACACCAAGGGTTTGTCTTGCCGATGACTCAGCCAACATTTCCTGAAGAAAGTTCAACACATGTAAGTTTAATGTTAATTCAATTATTTTGTAAACATATATTTTCTACTGGAAGTATTTAACATTAAATAGTATAACTCGTAGATTGATCTCATGTTTGAAAACATATACAGGTTGGAGTCGACATTGGTGGCATTGTTCCTACACTACCAAGGACATATATTAGGTCTCCTGCCCGTGGGAGGAGATAGAGAGGTGAGGTATATGAGAGTTCAATTTTAGTTTAAATTTTATTTATTATTGTTGACTATGATTCTGAATTTTAATCTAATTTGGGGTTTCACTTTTGTGTTTGAATGTAGGATCCATCAGAGCCAAAGAGTACTTCAAAGAGGCTGCATTTTGATGATCCACCAGTAGAATAGAATGTCCTAGAAACTTTTGTAGTTAAAATTCTTATTTTGAGATTTCATATGACACATTTTGAGATGGCGTATGCCACATTGTATCTACATATGTTGACATGTAAATATGTACAAAATTATTGTTCATTTTGATATTTATGAAACTTGATATTCGATCCAATTTGTTAATTGCGTGTTCATTTATTCATTGTTAGTATGTAAATATGCTTGTGTGTATGTACTCATGTGTACAATTTATGCCTTAAGTATATTCATGCATATTCAAGTACATTCTTCGTAACCTAAATTCATGTGTATGGGCTATGTACATGACTTACGTGAATTCATGTGGTATGCTTTATAAAATATGTGCTACATGTATGCTTCATGACTTAATTAAATTTATGTGTACGCTTTATGTGCTACTTGTGTTCACATGTGTAATTCATCATTTAAGTGAATTCAAAATTTATGTGCTACATTATATTCATGTGTATCTGATGCTCTCAACCAAGAAAATATGATGTAGAGCCCTCTACTATCCCCTCATGGAACTCAACTCAACTTGAGGATTCTACAAGCATCTTGGAATCTACTCAAGGAGTTAGTCTTAACTCAAGGGTCAAATAGAGTGCTACCTAGTGCACCTACTGCCTCCACCATACCAAAACTCCAACTAGACCTCTCACCTTGATCCCAACACCATAGATCATCTTATCATGATCTATTTACCATGTTCTAACTTTCCATTCACTCCAATCACCTCAACTTCAACCATTTATCTTATATAGCCTTTCTAGGCCTATCTAGGAGCCCTACAAACACTGAAATCAACAAATTAGTCTCGAACTCTCCAAACAACTGCAAGTTTTGGCATCAAGGGAGACTGGCGTGCCAAATTAAAAAAAATTTGAATCTCTCATAACAGAGAGAGGTTATTGTAAGCCTAAAAAATGTGGTCTTGTAGCATCTCATAGATTACTGATACCTCTCATGGGGTTTGAGAACCAAGCCTCAAAAGTTCACTGCCCAGTCGTGCTTAGTACACCTTGGGGACACTTTGGTCCGGCATGGTCCGGAATGTTCTAGTGACTCAGTGGTCAAAATGGGGTTGTCCCTAGCATTTAATTGCCCAACTGAAGCTAATGGTGTAGTCCATTCGGTGCCGAGATGAACGGTTTGGAAGAAATCTAGTGGTGCAACTTTCAATTGACCCTCACTGCAAGTTTTGGCATCAAGCGAGACTGGAGTACCAAATTCAAACAAATTTGAATCTCCCAGAACAAAGAGAGGTTATTGTAGGCCTTAGAAATGTGGTCCTATAGCATCTCACGGGGTCTAAGAACCGAGCCTCAAAAGTTCACTGCCCAATTGTGCTTAGTGCACCTTGGGGATACTTTGGTCCGGCATGGTCCAAAATGTTCTAGTGACTGAGTGGTCGAAATAGGGTTGTCCCTAGCGTTTAACTACCCAACCAGAGCTAATGGCATAGTCCATTCAGTGCTGGGATGAACGGTTTGGAAGAAACCCATTGGTGCAACTTTTAATTGACCCTCACTGCAAGTTTTGGCATCAAGCGAGACAGGAGTGCCAAATTCAAAAAAATTCAAATCTCCCAGAATGGAGAGAGGTTATTGTAGGCCTTAGAAACATGGTCCTATAGCATCTCATAGATCACTAATACCTCTCACGAGGTCTAAGAATCAAGCCTCAAAAGTTCACTGCCCAATCATGCTTAGTGCACGTTGGGGACACTTTGGTCTGACATGATCTAGAATGTTCTAGTGACTTAGTGGTCGAAACGGGGTTGTCCCTAGCATTTACCTGCCCAACCAGAGCTAATGGCATAGTCCATTCAATGTTGGGACAAATAGTTTGGAAGAAACCCATTGGTGCAACTTTCAACTGACCCTCACTGCAAGTTTTGGCATCAAGCGAGACTGGAGTGCCAGATTCAAACAAATTTGAATCTCCTAGAATGGAGAGAGGTTATTGTAGGCCTCAGAAACAAAGTCTTGTAGCATCTCATGGATCACTGATACCTCTCATGGGGTCTGAGAATCAAGCCTTGAAAGTTTGCTGCCCAATCGTGCTTAGTGCACCTTGGGGACACTTTGGTCCAGCATGGTCCAGAACGTTCTAGTGACTCAGTGGTTGAAATGGGTTTGTCCCAAGCGTTTACCCACCTAGCCAGAGCTAATGGCATAGTCCATTCGGTGCTGGGATGAATGGTTTGGAAGAAACCCATTGGTGCAACTTTCAACTGACCTTCACTGCAAGTTTTGGCATCAAGCGAGACTGGAGTGCCAAATTAAAAAAAAATTAAATTTCCTAGAATGGAGAGAGGTTATTGTAGGCCTTAGAAATGTGGTCTTGTAACATCTCATGGATCATCGATACCTCTCACGTGGTCTAAGAACTGAGCCTCAAAATTTTTTTGCCCAATTGTGCTTAGTGCACCTTGGGGACACTTTGGTCCGACATGGTCCATAACGTTCTAGTGACTCAATGGTCGAAATGGGGTTGTCCCTAGCATTTACCTGCCTAACCAGAGCTAATGGAACAGTCCATTCAGTGCTGGGATGAATGGTTTGGAAGAAACCCATTGGTGCAACTTTCAACTAACCCTCACTGCAAGTTTTGGCATCAAGCGAGTTTGGAGTGCCAAATTCAAACAAATTTGAATCTCCCAGAATGGAGAGAGGTTATTGTAGGCCTTAGAAATACAGTCCTGTAGCATCTCACAAATCACCAATACCTCTCACGGGGTCTGAGATATGAGCCTCAAATTTTTTCTGCCCAATCGTACTTAGTGCACCTTGGGGACACTTTGGTCCGGTATGGTCCGGAATGTTCTAGTGACTCAGTGGTCGAAATGGGGTTGTCCCTAGCATTTACCTACCAAAATTGAGCTAATAGCATAGTCCATTCGATGCTTGGATGAACGGTTTGGAATAAATCCAGTGGTGCAACTTTCAACTGACCCTCACTGTAAGTTTTGACATCAAGTGAGACTGGCGTGCCAAATTCAAACAAATTTGAATCTCCCAGAATGGAGAGAGGTTATTGTAGGCCTCCAAAACATACTCTTGTAGCATCTCACAGATTTTTGATACCTCTCATGGGGTCTGAGATACGAGCCTCAAAAGTTTGCTACCCAATCGTGCTTAGTGCACCTTGGGGACACCTTGGTCCGGCATGGTCTGAAACGTTCTAGTGACTCAGTGGTCAAAATAGAGTTGTCCCTAGTGTTCACCCACCCAACCAGAGCTAATGACATAGTCCATTTGGTGCCATGATGCAATACTTGAACACTATCCCTTCACCCTAGGGAATCATCATTTTACTTTGGACACATTTGACCAATTTTGACTCAATGACTCCAACTATTACATCATTTGATGATACAAATGTACATGGAATTAAGACAATAAAAATGTAAGGATACAAAATTAAGACGATACAAATTATATAAGGAAACACATTTTTTGCACTTTACATGGTATTAAGATGATACAAATGTGGGCTCTTAATATTTGCAAATCAACCCCATGGGCTCTTTTATATTTCAAATTTTGCATCAAGTTTTTTATATACAAAATTTGGCATCTAAATATGCACATTACATTTGATTGTTGTTTTTATATATAAAATTTGGCATCTAACTATGCACATTACATTTGATTGTTATTTTTATATACAAAATTTGGCATCTAAATATGCAAATTACACAACTATATATAAAAAATAAGTGTCCTTTTTGCTCCAATCCCTGCATTCAAAAGGTAGAAGAAAAGTTAATAGAGAATATAAGAAGTTTATATAGGTTGAGAAAAAGATTATGAACGTGTATAAGTAACTAAACGAACCAAAGAACATGACTAGACAATGCATACTGAAGTTTACCATCATAAAAGATTGGCTAATCAAATGCACACATCAATCTTCTATATCTATCATATATGTATCCAACTCTATTTACAATCCACATACAAAACCAAGTTTATTGGCTCAAACAAATAAAGCAAAAAACTACAATTAATTTATTGAATGTAATCGTAATAAACATGGAAAACCTTGCAACTTGAGTTGAACTTACCTACTGAAGTGTGCTTGAAGGGTCATCTCTCTACTTGAGGGTATTCAATATTGCTTCATAATCAGCAATACTAATAGTCCAAAGTTCCTTTGTCTTTGGTTTTCCTTGATGTTTCAACAACTTAACATTGGCTGCTATAACAAGGTGTGAATACATGAGAATGGTTTTGTGCTTCTCACAGTCTTCAAACACATGAATGCCATTATTTGTAATCATATATGTGCGCAACCATGTTCCCGCAACAACATGTGATCCTGTTGGATATGTGAAAATATCATCATCTGTCATCGGTTGTGCAAGTTTCTACTTTCCTCGTACACAACGTGCTAACTAGTAATCCGATCTCTCATCATTCCCTTGTGGTGCAACCAATGAAAAAACATGTCCTGGCTGTAGAAGATCTGAAAGATGGTCGTAGTCAAGTGAACAATCCATGTCATCATTTATTACAGAGACTGTGAGATATAAAGAAGATAATGTGGAACCCATGTATCAACCCACTCACTTGACTCACACTGATCCCAATGACACTAAAGACAACTTAGACAATAAAAAGCCAACTCTCATGTCCAAATGGTCCATGTACTAGCATCTGATCTTCGGAATGAATGCATTTTTGAAGAATCTTTCACAGTTTGAAAATCCAACCTATCTCCTATTGTGCCCAACTCAACCAACCAAAATAATCTGTGCACCACTGAATCAAGAGTCCCCCCCTATGAAAATGCTGAAGTACACAAATCAACAATATAATGAGCATCAATGATTTCTGCACCTGAAATCCTCAGTTGCTCTTTAACTAGAGCTCTCTTTACGCATGCACCTGCTCCATCACGCTCCCCTTTTCCATGACCGACGTAAAAAAAACTCCAAATATGAGGTACACCTCTCTCTACATGCATTCTACATAACTAATAAAACATAAGAGCATTTTTGAATTGACCTGTGTAGTTATTTGACTAAATGAGATGTCTATCCATAACAATATTATTTTCTTGCACCCACTCAAAAAAATTCTCAAAGCAATGTTGGACAAACTTGGATGAGTGTGATCTATCATCACTCATATAAAAATAGTACTCTCTAATTATCATCTGGTCATCTTCTGTACTATTAGGGGAATGTCTATATGTTATGTGCATAAAAATAGAAACTTGAATAGAATTGTAATATTGAGCTTGCAACTCGTTTTGGGGCTGCAATGTATAATTCTCTGCAAAGTCAACAACCAATATAATAGTGCCAATCAGGAAAGTGTCCTTACACATCTTGAATCGTTGATCCAACCACTGAGACCTGTGACTATGCCTTGCATACTTGTAAAAAAGATTCTTCTTGAAATTTGAAATAAAATCAGCTACATTGTATTATTTTGTAACCAACTCACATCTAGAGCCTTCACCTCCACTTTTTAATGTATATTTAACGGTTTCATATACTTTTTTGTGGACAATTATCTTTCCAAAATTATGTTCAAGCCTCATGAAAACATTTAACAAACTTCACTAGCCCACCACACTCTGAGCACTTGTCATTTAAGCAATCTTTTCTATAAAAGAAACATCCATCATCTCTAGGACATAAAAAATGATCTAGCAAGTCTCTTGATGATTTTGGAAGAGCACTTGCACCACACTCCTCCAAAATTTCACTAGTATGCAAAGTAGAATGAATGGATCATAACAATTCATGGTGCATTGAAAACTCCACATGATATTTGCAACAACAAGTATTTCAAAACTTAAGAGGCACACAAAAAAAAGGCTTTAGGGCTTCAAAAGCTCTTTGTGATATTTGCAATGTTGGATGTGTCTCACAATTTTTTTTGAACAACATTGTTTGACTCACCTCCAAATAATGTTTGGGATGTGGGGTGCAGTCTCGAATGCCAATTCTCAACTTCAAGACATCCTTCACATTTGGTGACACTCTTGAGTTAGATTGCCAAAATAGTTGAATTTGATCCTTCCCAGCATCTGTAAGCTTCTTATCACAACGTGAAAGTCTCCCACCATAAGCCCATGTATCATTTTGAATATGATCATCAAGTCTTTCTCTTCTTGCAAGTGCTCTATCCAAAGTTTTATGATTTAGATTCAAGTCAACACAAGTTTGTCTCATCAAACGAGCCTTTCTCAAGTGATGACTTACTAAGGAGGTTGTAATAACCCTCCTAGCAGATCTCTTATATTTTTCCTTTGTAGTCTTCCCAGTGGAATTGAGAGCACTAAAAAGATTTCTCACAATAATAGCATTCCTCTCCTTTTTCTTGTTCACACTAATCTTCAATTTGACTAGTATACGTCTCATCTTCTGCATCTTTAACAATTGCACAAACATTTGACATTACTCAACCAATGTCTTGTGGCTAAAAAATTGATAAAAAAGTTTTGAAACCCACAACCGAACGGTTCTTTCTGATCTCTTGCCATCGAAATTACTCATTATGTTCTCATCAATTGCAAGTAACCATTTAGTTGTTCTTGAAGGTGTCAATTTTGAAGTTTGTCTTTCTTCCTTCGAAGGGACTTCATTTCTCATACAATTTGGAGATGTGTTACATTGATTTGGTTCTTGTGTACCATTATCATTGTCAATTCCTTCATATTCAATTGGTGGATTGTCATTAACAATGTCCACACTTCCATTGTCCACATCTACATGTTCATTTTCAAAACTTACATTTTCATCTTCAATCCCTACATTCTCATTTTCAATATTATTGTCATAAATCATTTCAAATTCATGTTCTTCACTTGAAACCACATTCAAAGGTGGGTCTATGTTGACATCTTCATTAATATTTAACATACCTTGTCTCTTGTTTCGATGGGCAACTCTATCCATTTCTCTATACACTTCAATATCTTCATTTGTGAGTCTCCTCTTCCATTTATACTTTCGACGACTACTACTCCTCATAGTTAGACCAAAAAGGTGATGCAAATACCTTTGGTAATAGAGAAAATCCAACCAAAAAGTGGATTTTTGTCTTCTCTAGAGAGAAAATGTGATTCGCTGCAACCCGACTCCCGTAATTTTGCAAAAAAATGTGCCTCTCTAGAGGGACCTAGAAAATATTGTTTTTACTTTTCACCAGTAAACAGAATTGGATATCCAATAATATCAGATATCCAAAAAATATCAGATATCAGATATTATTAGATATTCGATATCTCCCACCAAAATTTTGCATATATATATATATATATATATATATATATATATATATATATATATATATATATATATATATATATATATATATATATCCTACTCTCTCTCCTTCCCCTTCTCTCTCTCTCTCTCTCCCTCTCCCCTTCCCCTTCACTCTCTCCTACTCTCTCCCCTTCCTCTCTCTCTCTCTCTCTCTCCTTCCCCTTCTCTATCTCCTACTCTCTCCCCTTCCCCTTCTCTCTCTCTCTCTCTCTCTCTCTCTCCTACTCTCTCCCCTTCCCCTTCTCTCTCTCTCTCCTAATTTCTCCCCTTCCCCTTATCTCTCTCTCCTACTCTCTCCCCTTCCCCTTCCCCTTTCTCTGTCTCTTTGTCTCTCTCCTACTCTCTCCCTTTCTCTCTATCCTACTCTCAGTCCAAATGAAATTTTTATGCCACTGTCAGTTTCTAGGACAGATGATGAGCATACGGTGGTTCTACATCTGTGTGAAATTTCTTTTCTAGAGTTCAAAAATCAATTGATTGTATTCAATCAAGGGGAAGTCCTCTCTCTCTCTCTCTCTCTCTCTCTCTCTCTCCCTTAGGTATAATATTGAACATATAATATAAATATTTAATAAGTTAATATTATACTATTATACAATACATAAATAAATAATAATAATATAATACATACTAATATAAAAATTTATATTATAATATTAATGCTATGCTATTATTATTTAATATTAATATTAAAAAAATAATTTGTAAAATATATTTTAAAATTGAAAAAATACACAACACAATTAATATTACCATTAAAAAAATACATTTAATATGAAACTTGAATTTTAGAAAAGTAGTGCAATTGAAATTTCAAAATAGGCAGGAAGTTTTGGATATCCAATTTTATCAGATATCCGATTAGGCTTGGTATTTGCTTGGGTCATACCAAACGTGGGTGGTCAACCCTTTAGGCATGTTTAGGAGATAGTTTTTGATATCAAGACTTCGACTATGTAGTTGACAACTATTTTTTCACCCGAAATTGATGAAACGAAAAGGGTTTCTTAAAGACACTATCAGCTTTCCATCAATATAATTGCTGTCAAATTTTGAGTTCGGTAAGTAATTATTACTTATTTTTCAATTGAGTTATCTTTAAAGTCGTAATTGACATACTGATTGAAAAACAACTATAACTTTCAAACCGTTTAACCTTTTTAAAATCTGAAACATGCGTCACATTCTATGCTTCAGCTACTATAAGGAAAAAAAAAGAAATTTCAATTTTGTAAAGTTTAGAATTAGTTAAGGTGGTCAAACACAAGAGTTTTTTTATTCTAAAAAAGTTGTAGTAGAAAATTCATAATTAATTATTTATTTGGCAAAAAATTATAAAAATATATGCGTCACATCCATGAATGGGTCTACTACTTATATCAAGAATCTTGGGAAAATATATCATCATTTGATTGTGATTAAGGTGGTTAGACATACACGTACTTGTTATCTTTTCCCTAAAATTTTCGTACTACTGTATTAAAATCTAAAATTTTGAACAATTAGATAAAAAAAATTTTAGACAAGGGCTAGTAGTTTATAAACTACATTCAATTTCCTATAGATTCTATTCTTACAACTTTTTCACATAAGGTTCATAAGATGTTCAACTTTTTACGTCAAGTTGACTAACCCTGATTTTCTGATTTTTCATTGCCACTTAAGGCCATAGTTTGGTATACCATGATATTGCACATACCCATAATTGATCTAGTGCATGGATTTGATCCAATCCCCACATATTTGATGGATCAAGCAAAGGTTAGTCTACACTCTAGAGTTTTAGTGTCAACTCAAACACGAATATAGTTCAAAATCATAGTTACAAAATTGATCTAGTGTGTGGATTTGTTCGAATCTCCACATATCGATCGATCAAGTAAACATCCGTCTACACTCGAGAGTCTTAGTGTCAACTCAAACAAGGATCTAATTCAAAACCATACTGGCAAAATTGATCTAGTGCATAGATTTGATCCAATCCCCACATGTTTGATCAAGAAAAGATAGTAACCTTTAAAATTCAGTTTTCCTAATTTTTTATTTATCAAAATATGTGCAAAGACATGTGATATTTAGAAACAACTTTAAGGGAATATGTGAAACAAAAAGGATAAGAGACTAATTTTATGAATTTGAGCCAAAGATTCAAAGACAAAAGGTGCAATGTAGAACTCTATAGATGATGTATGGAGGTGTATTTCTTTCATAATAAGTTCTATATTCTTTTTACCCTCCCTACAAATCAAACTCTAATGGAGTTCAATAAGAATGCCCCAAATTATTTGAAATGAACAAGTTGATCTCTTAAAATACTATGACTATCTATGCAAGATGATTTTAATTTTAAATTATACAAATGCAAGATTTAAATTCACAATTACAAAAGTGACCTTATGCCAAATCCACACCTACAAATTTAATTTAAAATAATGATAAATAAATCCATCAATGAAAATAAATCTTTAAAAAATAAACAACAAAACAAAAACGTAATACTTATAAATTAATTATTATATTTAACAAACTTTAATTTACCATAAAACCTAAGTCTCTTTTTTATATGGCACACATCCATCATTAAAAATACAAGCTTTAAATTTACTATAACAAAAGTGACTTTCACAATTACAAAAATAACTTATGTCAAATCCATACACATAAATCTAAATCCAATTTAAAATGATGAAAGTTAAACTTTAAATCGAAATCACCTTTTAAAAAATTGATCATAAATCAACAACATAATAATATAATTAATTAAATTACATAAAAACATATTACTTATAAATTAATTATTACATTTAAAACACTTGAAAATTTACCATAAAACCAAGATCTCACTTTATACGGGGACATTATTTATTAGAAATAAAGCTTGTAATATATATATTTTAAAATTGTCCCATACTTTTATTTCTAATAACAAATAAAAGTTCGATTTTAACAATATCTACAATCATTAGGCCAAGGTTACGTAATAAAATCACTACATATATCAACCATTCAAACCAAGACAGCATGTACACAGCTAAGATTTTGCATTAGCCATGGCTTCTGCAGAAGATGAATGAGAGGTGAAGTTATTCCCAGGGAGGAATGGAACACTCAACAGGCAGTGTGGAGAAGCGAGATTTATCAGAGCAGTAATCATACACCATGAATTTACTCTTCACCCATCTGTAATCTTCCTTCTGCTTCTCATTCAGACTCCATGCAACTGGCTCATCCCACCACTTCTCACTGCTAGTAGCAATGCATGCAGGGAATGAATCCTCCCATTTGCAGCCCAGAGCATGGAATTTCTTGTAAGAAGAAACAAAAGGAGCTGCTGCCCAGTTTGTTTTCTCCAATCCACCTCTGGTAGCCCAGTCATCTGCATTCCAAATGCTTGAAAACATGTACATCCCCTGCTCTCTTGGAAAAACATGGGTTGTGGCCTTGGTGTGCCTGTGCACTCTCACTGGAATTTGATCTACAAAAAACCTGCAAAACCCAACAATTTCATACATTAAGTGGCATTGAAATAGTCTATGTCAATGAGTATTGAAAGCTTTTTGGATTTGATTGAATGTATTTTTTTTAAACTTTTCAGAGTGTACTTCGTGATCTATCATCTAAATAATGAGCTGCTGAAAGAATGTCAGACATACACTATCTGATGAGAATTCCAGAGTAGGGAATAGGTGTGAAATTCCTGAGTGGGATCAAACCAGAGAATATGCCTCTGCTCTCTCCCACCCACACCTTTAGCATAGATGTTGGTCTGCAGGGCATATGGCTGTCCACTTCTATTGCCCAGAAATTCAAAGTCCAGCTCATCTCTGTTCATGTCATTATTAGAAGACATCTGTTCACATAAAAGAGTACACACCCATATTAATATCCCCTGTCAAATTATATTGTAGAATGATTTATTTTCATATATTTGAATACATCAGATTTTTACAATTTTTACAATTTATGATACTGAGTAAATTAGTTTCTGGATTAATTTCTTTCAATTTATTTTGTCTTCCTAACTTTTTATCATCTTAATGATGAATCACAGAATATGATCTGAAATATTGATGCAAAATAAATTTAATGCACTCATTCACTCCCTATTATGTTTCTTAAACAATGTAAGTGATCAGTCAGAGCTTTTCCTCAATTGAAATACCAAAAAAAACTTACATAATAAGCAGTGACTACGCCTGCAGAGTCCCCTGGCACCAGCTTAAGCTTCATGCTGAACCAACCAAGCTTGTACTTATGTTTAGACTGGAACCCAGATCCTGCACACAAATATATATACTCAAACGCTTCACTTATATATCAAAGTTCCAATTTTGAATAACAATTTTACACCTCATCTCCATCCAACAAAGATATTACACTTAAACTGAAGTAACCAACCTGATATCTGATCAAGAGTGAGGTGCCATACATGACCATTTTCAGAGGTCCTAACATGGTCCTCTGCCCACATCACCTTGAAATTTTCATCAAATACCTTGGCAGACCCATCCTCATCCTCACAACTCACAGAGCTCACAGAGCTCAAAACCAACAAGAACAATGCCACCAAACCCAACTTCATGCTTGTGACTCTCTCAAGAACAAACTTCTTTCCTTCTTTCTTTGCTGCATCACAAGACTGAAGAGATGGAGCATAAATAGGGGCAGCTGGTCTCACCGCTCCTGAGGAAACTCACGGGAATGGAATGAAAAGGGTCAGTACCCAATGCCCAATGCCCATTCGGCACAGCTCATACGACTGATATGCAGAACAGCCTCAGCCAGCTCATACTGACGTGAAGGCTCACTGTAGAAATAAAGAGAAATGGGCTAATGAATGGGAACAGGGCCCTCAGGATTAACTTTCTCAAATCCAAATGCATTTATCCCCATTATTAAGTCTCTGAGATTCTGCACAAAGCCAAAACAAAAGTATTGATGATGGTTGGGGGTCCCTCTTTTCCGTGCATTCTCATGACTTGTAATCCAAGACATTGAAGGATTGGCTAAGGGCTTGGACCTTAGCAATTCAATTATTGAAATTCGAGATTACTTGCTGGAGTCCTAAACTCGACTGTAAATTGAAATGGGTACACACCTAATAAGCTCTCCATGCTTGTGCTAGAGTAGCCCCCACAACGGAGAGCTTACCAAGGCAGGGTGATTATCGATTCTGACATTAGTAGCCGTTGTTTCTCTCTGTAACAGAGGTAGGGTGTACATTCTTGACGATTCCGAGGGTGGATGTAATCTGGGTGTAATCTGAATGATTGAATGAATGAAAGTTTTTAATAATATTTTGGAGGCTAAACTGTTTATGAGATCTATGAATAGTTATCTAAAGATAAGCATTTGTAAAGTAAAATGTTTTATCAATTAAATTTCTTTTCTTTTATATTTTCGATTTTTTGTTGTAGAGATTGCAATCTTTGTTAGCTTTCTTCTTCAAAAATATTACTCAAGGTGTTTATGGTTAGTGTTTCAATAAAATTGTACCAAATATATTTGTAGGCTGAACACTCTGTGATATAATGCAATTCAGTTTCCACCACTTCTTGAATGCAATAGCAACATCTTCTTTTTACCTCTCTCTTCTTTAGATATCATCCATCTTTTCTTAACAGAGATGCTATCACAGTCCTATAGAATAGCAAGATGTTACTAACAAAAAATAGTATAATTAGTTCAAATCTTTGTGATTTTTCTTTTACTAGGTTTCATTTTCTTGCTATAAGTTTTGACTAGAAGTTTTGGGTTTAAAAAATGGTAGACAATTACTTTTTTTTTGGTAAGCTATTATGGGATATTTTGGTATGTGGAGGATTTTAGGATTTATTGCTATTTTGATCCAATCTTGTTTGAATTATAGAAAATACACATTCCAATGAGTTTGACTCCGGAAACTACACACTTGAATCATGATAGCAATGTCACAATATTCTCCATTTCCAACTTTAATTAAGGACCTTTTACTTATTGGTGTCACATTTGAGTTGTGTGAACTAGTTCTTAATTGGACTTTGAGTATCTCCATTTTCTATTTGATTTTTACTCCTATGTAGGTTTTTGAAATATTCACAAGTAGGATTGAACATGGTCATATAGTATTGCTTTTTCCATTCCAAGTTGTTTTTCCCATACACGTGTTAAAATGTTCACTCACATTAATTTTAATGTCTTCATTGATTCTTAGACATGACATTAATTTTAATGTCTTGATTGATGCTTGGACATTCGTTTAGCGAGATACCCCACTTATTAATCCATAATTTATTTTGTCTCAGCCATACGTGCTTTCTTTTGTTACCACTCCTCTCTCATTATTGCAATTAGCCATCTATCCTCCTCTACGTTCTCTATTTTCTTTAGGTAGCTTGAGAATCAAATTATTAGTGATGTTTCTATTGGAAAGGTACTTATTCCTACTTGTATTATTTTATATTCCTCCATGTTCTCTATTTTTATATGTAGCCTAGTAATCAAATAATTATTGATGTTTCTATTGGAAAAGATACTTATTTGTACTAATATTATTTAATATTGAATTGATGCTTTAATTTTGAAGTATTATTTCTATCAGTATTATGTTTTTATGAATACTTTTAATTTGTCTCAATCTTACACTCAGAAGACCACCGACTCAAATGTCACATCCACAAACTACCATAAGCACTACTAGTGATTGAAACAAAACCTTAGTGATTTTTTACTCCCATACATAACACCTTTGTACATGTTTTGTAGAGATTATAGTGCTCTTCCCCACCTTGAATTCCCTTCATTTTACAAGTTTCCCAACTACACATTTTAGCATTTGTATTTGGTGTCTATCTTAAGTAAATTTCCTTCAATATGAAACTTTTTTTTCCTTTCAACACAAGTATCAAAATCATAGTTATATTGACATTGACTTACATCTCAATTTATGTATGAAAGAGCTCTAGGATTTCAAAAGATTTGAAACATGTTGTTATGTTAATTGTCATTTATCTTTTGGAATCTAAAAACTTATGTGTTGCTTGTAAATTATTTTTACTACTTGTATAAATGTACCATTGTAAATTGTAAGCACCTCATGGGTTTGTACAATTTCATGATTGCTTAGCACCCACCTTAGTGTGTTTCCATTTTAACATGCATAATGAGATTTCATGTAGCACTTAATGAACGCCTAAATTCAAATGTGAGCCTTGTGCTCATTTAGTTTCATAAAAAAATAATTTGAGCCCTTATTTATAGGTATGCTTCTTTAAATTAAATCTCTCCAATTCAATCATTTATTTTCCAACATGGGCCCTATATTACCATTTGTGGCCTTTTCTCTTCTTCCTGACCCTGTAATCAACTGTTCCTTGTAATTTGACATCCCCTCACTACGTAGGATATATGTTATTTTGATTTCATGCTTGATTAGTGGGAAGGGGATGTTTAGGGCATCCTCTTCCTTGATGTTTTGCATGAAATTCAAATAGGTGGCCTGTCTTATGGATCTAGTGGGATTTTTTTCCATCTATGTCAGGCTCTTTTGATTTTTGAGCTCTAAAATGTTGTGAGAGGTATACAAGCAACCTATCTCTCCTCATTTGGACAATCCATAATCAAGCATTCATAGAGCAATCAAGATTTCAATAGCTCTTTTGCATCCAAGCATTGCCAAGAAAGATTCCAAGCATTCTAAGGTGTCTTCAAGGCAATCTTCTCCATGCATCAAGCTTCTTTCCCTCATTGAAGGCCAATCAAATGAGTCTGCAATCAAGGAATAAGATCATCATACAAGCATCCATCCACATTCATTCAAGTATTCAAGTCATCTTTCTCTCCCTCAAGCACTATGACAAACTACAACATCCATTACACAAGGTTTTATCTTTCATGATTTCCTTTTTGGTTTTTGTGTGAAATCAAGGCTATTGCATCAATATACTTGATCACATTCAAAGAAGTATTTTCATTTCCAAGGTAGTATACATTTCATTTCAAATCTAGCCTCTACTATATGACATCACACTTTCATTTACTTTATTTCATTTTAAGGTTTATTCCAAACCGGGGTTCGACTCAGGCAAACCCCTTTCAACCCAACATTTTCCCCACATTTTTATGTGCAAGAACAAGTGATGAACCTACTATCATAGATCTAGAAAGTATAACTTGACAGACAGTCTAAAATTTAGACCGTTAGAAAGTAATAGGAATAGATTGGCTCAGACAACCTCTTCCCAGGAGTAGGACATCTTGGGTGACCTCTTCCCTATAATTAAACTTCAAACTGAAATCACGGATTGGTATTTCTACCTGGTTATTATTTTTGGTACTTACACATTACTATTTATTTTTTGTTAGTCTAGTAATCTGAAACTCATCACGTTGGCTTATTTTGTCTCCTATCTTGCATTATCCAATCATATTCCTCCAAAAAATCACATCTACTCCCTATTAGGAAAGGGCCATTGCACCCGCTAAGTGCTTAGGTCCTACTTGAGCCTAGCAGGTCATTTTCCTTTCTAATGTATAATAGGAAATAGGGTCAATCCCCCTTGCATCCCATTTTCTATTGTACATTTTGGTGAACCCGAATTATACCATTTCCACTTATGATTTGGTGTTCAAATCTCATTTACATGCACTTAATTGTTGCATTTTAGGCATTTAGTTATAATTTTACCAAATTGAGATGCATTTATTGATAAAAAAGACAAAAAAATAAACTTATCTCATACGTTTGGTTCATTGAAATGCATTGCGCATCGAAAAAAATACAAAGTACAAAAATATTTTCTTTCATGCGTCATTGTTAGATTTCATGTATCTTAATTAGATTTGTATGAATGGACTTGTTATCTTCATTTTCTAGTTCAATTTCAAGTTTTCTTCACGGTCTTCAAGATGTTCCCTTTCATGCATATGATGATAACTTAGTTATTCCTTTCATCCATTCCCATAATATACCCTCTCCCAAACTTTATCCCACCCCTAAGGACATTGTGGTTCAAGAAGAGATCATCACCACTTCTTTTGAGGATATTCCTCTTGAAATAGAGGCCTTCAAGAACAATGCTAATCTTTCCCCTAAAATCTACTTCTTCTATGAGGATTACTTGGTGCAAGAGTCCGATATCATGGCCATCTTTCCTAATGATACCCCACTTTTTATGAATTTTCTTGACATTCCTACTGTATATGATGGCTTAATGAGTTATATTTGTCCCTCTCCTAAATAACCCATTCCTCATAAGGATATTTCTAAGCAAGAGAAATATAATACCTCTCTTGGGGACACTACCTTTTATACACTTATCTCCCATGATGAATCACATTTTCACCTCTCCTAAGGTATCCTTTTCCTATGAAGACAAATAATCCTCCTATAGAGAGTAGTAAACCTTCTCCTCCCAAAGGCACCTTTGTGTAAGAGACTAAGCATGCTACCCCTTTAGATCTTTCTTCATCTCTTACATCTTACCATAACCATCAATCTCTTTAGAAACAAGATGATGTTATGCATTTCATTCATGATCTATCTCCTAACATACTATTGAGTGAAGATAAAGATCTAGATGAGAACACTTCTTGTTGGTGTAATTAAATATTCCTAATTACACTTTACTTAATCTTACTTAGGATAATGCATTGCATAGTAGTTTGTCATTGAGACACCTAGGAGTTTGCACCTCAATTAAGCACATGGTGTAGGAGAAATTCCACTTTAGGTGTGAGATCCACCTTTAGTGCTCATATCACATTATCATCCTAATCGTATTGCACATACTTCATTTCATAATGGAGGATGATCCAAATTTTCAATTCATTAGATCAATTCAATCATCAATCATTGCATTCATATCATCCCTCTTGTATTTGTGCTTTTCTTTAACCGCCAGATCCTTGGTTCAATCTTTTCTATTTGCAAATTCTTACACTTCTAATCAACCTACTAAAGTGAATACAAATAATGTTGATGGGATTAAATATATTCCTATATAAATCAATCCACCTACTTTACATTTCTACACAACACCTTTTTATCAAAGCCTTCCACCTTCCAAACAAAAGACATTTCATGAAATTAGCTATAACATGATTCCTACAAAAACCTATAGTGGACAAGATCTTGGAAACATGGACCAAGTCCCTATAGATCCTCCTTCATAAGCCACTAGATTTACACCTCAAGAAAATATTATTCCCAACCTTTTTGATCCCTAAGGAGACTAAACTTTCCTTAGGAATGATCATTTTTATAGACCCTTAGACCGATCATTTTCATTTATCCCTAAGGAGACTATGCTTTCCTTATGAATGAATGTTTTTATAGATCCTTAGACTGATCGTATTAATTAATCCCTAATGATACCATGCTTTCCTTAATATTGATAATTTTTATGGATCCATACAAAGACTATGTTGTTGGAAAGTTGTCTATATTGAGGTATATGACTAGATATAGTGTTGTCATTATGGCAACAAAGTCATATAGCAGTTTGGAGTCAGGGCACTTGATGTAAAGATCAGAATTTGGTTAAGTGTTGAAGACTGGACAGTGTACAGAGTTCCTGCAGCTCAGAGCATTAGCACACGTGTGTACAAAATAATTATGGTATGCGCCCTGGAAGTTAATTTTGTTAGACTATACTCATGCTTAGTCTATGAGCGCATGATCAAATGTGAAAGGATGAGGAAGTTACAGTCAGTTGAAGTTGCACAACCAGTGTGTGCCAGCAGAGAACAGTGCATGGAGCTGATAGTTAGTATTTTGGTTTGCGGTTATAATGTAATATTGTAAAGGCTATGCGCCCATTGTATTTAGGTTGCCGACATGTTTATATGTATAATTGTAAGCACGCTTAAGCCAATTCATTTGGAAGCATTGTTTGTAATTAGTTATAGGGCCGACCTAATTGTGTATTTTGTATGGGCGTATAAATATAAGATGCGCCCATTGTATTCGGTATGAAAGTGAATAGAAAGTTATAACAAGCAAAGCAGAAGTGTGCGAAGACACTAGAAGATGTATTAGAGCTTTTCTAGAGGTCAAAGCATTAGTGCATCAAAGGAACTGATCTGACAAGCAGTGTCACAGTGACAGTTCATCCTACAGATATAGTGTGTATCTGAGATTAGAAGGTTGTAGCCTTCACCACTTGAGTAGTGAGCTCTTGGATAGTGCATCCTCTCCCCTAATAGGGATGATTGTAAAAGACTCCTAACAAGGTCCGACCCTTAACAAGGTCTACTGTACTTAAAACATTGTAAAGCTACTCCTAACAGGGTAAAGGATCTTCTAACAAGGATCAAAAAACACTAGTGTAGAATATTAGTGGGTGTCAATTCCCACTAGGGTTTTTACCTATTTGGGTTTCCCCATAATCATATTGGTGTCATGTGTTGATTTCATGTTTCATGTTTATGTGAATGTTTATTTCAGTACTTAAGCATTTAAGTTTAGCATAAAGATTAAAGGGAAAAGTAAAAATACAGTGAACACTGATTCACCCCCCCCTCTCAGTGTTCCCATTCCTAACATATGCTTTCTATAGGACTGGTCCCTTTTTTAAAAATTGCCAAAGGAGACAATACTTTCCATAGGATAAGCCACCCTATGCACAAATTTTTTAAGGTAGAGTTGACTAGAATAACATAGCTTGGTAGACCATAACTTCCACCTTCACTTTCTATTGGAATGATTGGAATTAGCATAATGTAGCTTGCTATACTTTCTACTATTTCCTCCTCTTCTTCCCCATGGATCACCTAGCATGACACAACTTGCTAGATTTTTTGATTCATGGTCTCTCTATTTTTTCCATGCTTTCATAACTTTTCTAGTGGGTTAGATCATGGTGCATTATCTTTGGTTTATAATCTTTCCCTTTTCATGTGATCATTTGTACTTTTTCAATAGCTTTCCAAACATGATTCTAGTAGTTGGGATGTTTGATTGATTGAGGTCTCTTCAACTAGTTGATTTGGAGTTTTGTTTTTAGTACTTGTTACCCGATATTTTCAAAAGACTAAATTAGCTCCTTTTAAGTCGTTAATCCCCATCATCACAATCTTTTCATCTTCAAGCATTCTCAATTTGACTGATCACTTGATCAACCTTTTTTCTAAGCATCATGTCTCATTTATGTCTAAAGGGACCCAAACCTTACTTTATCACTCTATCTCCATTTAGTGGAAGTGTCACCCTATTGTTGTTCAATGGACATGTTGCTCATTAGTTTGTTGTTCTTAGTTCCTTGTTCTGCCCAACACCCAATCCTTGATAGTATTAAGTCAATGGGTTATGTTGACCTTTTAAGCCCATCATAAGATCCTTAGATCATTCTTTCCTCATAGGGTCTTGTTGAGAAGATGTGTAGAGATAATTGTTAGAAATGCTTCAGATCAAGGATTTTGGTGTAATATTCTTCACACTACATTGAAATAGGCATGCAACACTTCAATGGGATCTAAGGCATGTTTTTGGTGAGACTTATCTTTGGTCTCACTGAGATCCTAATCAGATCATTCATCAATCTTCAGGGTTAGATATTGGCACAATAGATCAAGGGCCTTGTCGATTGATGTTATCGACATAGCTATAACTATTGGAAGGGAGGAAAACATTCCACTCGATAGTGTTAGTTACATCGATGGAATGTCATCAACGTAACTCTTTCTGATACGTGGTCTAGAGGTAGAGAGAGGCGAGGTGTTTTGGCAAGACATCTTTGGGTCTTGTCAAAATGATTTTTTCTTTAGGACATCAGGGTAAGTATTTCCAATGTTGGTTTCATCGGTGATCAAAAGTGATAAATCCTTGTAGGCTGACAGTGCAAGTTATGCCAATGGGTTCCATCAACAAATATCTCATAGGTAGGTTTAGGTGTGAAGGAGGATGATGGATTTGCATCAGAGAGAAAAGGGGGAGGTTCCACTGATGTGTTTCTCATTGGTGAAACTTATGCTATTGGAGGGGACAAAAAGTAAGACCTGATAATATATGCTACACCGATCGCTTCTATTGGAAGGGGTTTTACTGATGATATTTTTTGAGATCCAATTTGACAAATGTCATTGACGAAACTTCTCAGGCCCTTCTTAGATGGTTGTTTTTTTGCAACCACAACTCGATCCATTCAAAAGAGATGTTTGGCTATCAACACATGCTCCTACCAATAATCAATGAGATTAATTTGGTGCCAAAAGACATAGGGACTCATTGAAGGAACCTGTTCCAATGAGGAATAGATAGAGGACGATTGAGATAATACATTCAATTTCTTTTAGTGACCAGTCCACAGTTGTCAACCTATTCAACGGTGCCATTACTGTAGTATGGCCTCTGATGATTCATCCATCACCTCATGACCATTATGGTTGGCTGAGAGTCACTTCTACACACCATGAAAGTATCATCGAGTACCGATTAAAAGATGACCATTCCTTTTGCTATAGAGGATTTATTATTTGGCTCTTTTTGTCACTTTGGTGTTAAACTTGCAAATCAGATTTCTTTCTAATCTGATCTTTCGGTGACTCAAACTAAGTAGGGGTTTGAAACACAATGCATAGAGATAGTTATGCCCACTCTTTAAAAGGAAACCTTGTACATTTTTATAAAGGATCTTCTCCGTTTCACTTACATATATAGCTTTTTATGTATGATTGTAAAAAATCTTGCTTGATTTTAATGAGATTGTTTGTCCTACCCATTCCAATTGCAAATATTTGTGTGAATCCTATCTCTTACCTACATATTTGCATGTATTTCATCATCTTAAGCTCTTTATGTTGTGCACTTTATGGTTGATTAGACCTAGTTAGTGAATACTCTTATTCCTTGTAGGTTTGAATTCAAATTTATACCTTCATATTGGTTTTAGGTTGATAAGTTCTTTGGGATAGTGTAGTTAAATGATCTTCACTGAATTCAAGTGCAGTTATAGGCAAGAGGAAATCAAAACATTCAATTTGATGCATCACCTTATTTCATTTTATGCAATCCTTCTTCCCTTTCCCCTTCAAGTCATTAGATTCTAGGTGCATCCTTATTGTAAAGGAAGATGACCTTCTCCAGAGATTAAATATCATTGATCAAGTCCCACATTGTGATATTGTTTCTATGTTTCATAAGGTTGTTTAGGTCACTAACAATCACCTAAACAAGGGTGTAAAATTTTGTGACAACAATTTTTGGCATGCTCAATAGACAATATTCAAATCTGTTTAAAGACATCCCTTGGTGGACCAAGATAAAGTTTCATTCAGTGATAATTTGGGTGTTATTCTCAATACCATTAGCCTTTGGAGGCATTTTATCCAGCATAATGGAGACTTCAAGTGTAGATCTACTGGTTAAAGCATAAATAGTGCTAGTATGTAATAAGATCAAATCTGATTTTTATATTTCTTCGGCCCTTCTATGAGGATGTTTGTTTAAATGTTTCAACATGGAACCCTTTCATAGAGTGCTTCCTATTTCCCCCCATATCATGATGATTCCACTCTTGCACCCTCATTTTCTCCATTTCAATCGGAGTTGCAATCTAGTACATCCCCATGTTTCCCTGTTCAATCTTCTGAACAACCCTATAGCAATTTTTCCAATCTAAGGGTTAAGAAAATCTTTGACTATGTAGACAATCTAGGCTTTGATTTTACAGGCCTAGGATTAACTTTCAGTTATGTTTATAATCCTTATCCAGGTCCAGATAATGGGGGATATGATTTTGTTGAACTCCTTATGGTTAGCTAGTTCAAGGAGTTGGTTGAAATCAAAGATCAATGGGATGATGATTCACAAGTTTTTAGAGATGGTATATGAGGTATACCAAATTTATATTGAGGCTAGAAAAAGATATCAAGAGGATATAACTCACTAGGCCTATCTCAAGGAGAAACAAGAAAAATAAGTAAAATGGGGATATTTTAGGGAAGACATTGCAATAAGATCTATTGTAGAGGCATTCCCTCCCTCTAGGTTTTTCATCCCAAGCTTCATAGCCTCTTGTCCAGTTGCTTCATCCTCAAAGCATACTCATATCAAGGTGGAGAAGAAAGAGGAGCTCCTACAAGAGGATATCAAGAAGTTTGTACAAGAAATGTTCTCTCTGTAGAGTGCAACCAAAAAATAAGTAGAGGACCTTGTCCTCTTATTTAAAGAGATCCTCTCTCTTGTTACAGGGGAAGAATTAGAGACTCCCAATGAAAACCTTGTCCTTGAAGATATACACATGAGTGTGCATGTGGTTGATCCTCAACCTAAGCATAATGTTACGATATAGTATATAGTCCAAGAAAAGGAGTTAGTGGCTTCTTTAAGTCATACATGAAGGATGTTGTGACATGGAAAATTTCCATGACATGAAGGAGATTGATTTGTATACACTTGAAGAATCATTAATTGATATCAAGCCATCATCTCCTAGATCTACTCTATTGCAAAATAGAGAACTTCTACAAGAGGATATTGAAAAGGTTGTACCAATAGAGGCCTCTTTATAGATGATGTACATTGAAAAACATGAGCTACAACAGAAGACCTCTCATGAAATGAAGAATAATCGAGGATATTTCAAGGATATTCCTATCCTTGAGAAGGAGTGTGTTGATATGTATGAAGTTTCCTTCCAATCTATGCATATCACTATTGTTGATATGGAGGATATTGATGATGATGGTGATTTTCTTAGAGAGCTTGATGTCATCCTCTCTTTTGTTAACCTTGAGCCTCCATATCCTACAAATAAAGAAAAAAAATAAGAGGGTCCTCTTTGTGAGGAAAAAGTTATGGACATCAAGCCCTTGATTGAAAAAGAAGAAAAATCAAACTTTCTACAAGAAAAGGAGAAGCTGAATCATTAGTTGCACTAGGAAGACAAGTATGAACAAAAATATGAAAATAAGACAAATGCAATGTATGAGATTGAAGATGTTTTTTTATAGTATCATAATAGTTTTTTGTTCAAAGCTTTAAATTGTACCAGTAGCTCCCATTAAGGTGGCTCATGAGAAACATGAAGAAAGGGTGGAGATCTTATCTTCACAAAAAGAGGAAAAGCCATTTGTAGACCAGAATGATACAAATGTTGCAGAGCACAACAACAAGGTCAAAGATGATCTTTCAAACCCAATGACATCAAGAGGGCACTCCATAAGGCACCTAGATTTGAAAAAAAATAGAAATTTTCCCCCAGTCATTCTTATTTCAGAGCATGAGGGTGAAGATCAAAAGAAGGAGCAAGTTCATCTTTCCCAGGAAGAGATTATTCCACTGCTTGAGATATTTTTTGTTCTCAGTATTGGGAGAACATTCCAACATAGTAGTATTATTGTCATGATTAGTGTACTGTCTAGTTGTCCAAGTACATGAAAGAAACAATAAGCTTGTAAGGAAAGGTAGTTATTTCAACAAGCTAGTGAATGGTTTTGTTTAACATCTTATTGTAAATTCTTGTATATAATAGAGTAGATTTTTCCAATTTTATGTGATGTGTAGGAGCACAACCATTTTCTTCTTGAGACAATGTGTTTTGATGTTTTGTTCAGTTACATAAGGATCCAGTTCTCTTTTTCTCACAATGACTCCATGCCCAAAAGATTTCCAGGCTACTGGTCTTTTCCACTTAGTAGGCAACTACCCCCACACGTCACCAAAATATTGACCCTTTTAGCAAAGTGTTGAGAACTTTATTTCCTTAGTATGATATTAGGGTTTCAGCTATAGAAGAGCTCAAATCTCTAGGAACTTTTACTATTACTCTTGATGCATTAATAGGGAAATTACTTGCATTTGAGTTAAGCAATTATGATAATAGTATGCCAAATGTTGAAGCTTCTTTCAAGTAATCATTGATTCTTGCACCATATAGGAATGAAAATGATATATCTAACAGTTCTTCAACATGTCACTCTAATGATTATGAATCTATCTTGTCTAAAGAAAGAGAACAAGAGGAATTGGAAGTTGTACTTGCTAAAAGAATTCCTAGAGGGAAAGGTAAATATAAGGGTAAGTTGCCTTTGAAGTGATTTTTATGAAATAATATTGGACATATTGCCTTTATATTCCTTGACAATGATAATAAGGAGAAGCTAAGAAGATTCAAGGATAAGAACAAGAAAGAATGCTAGCTAAGGAAGGTGCTACCAATGAGGAATATGATGGAAGAGATGAAGAGTAAATTGTGTTTTTTGCAATAAAGGAAGAACCCTTTGAAGATGGTGAGAAATAATTAGTTTCAAGCATGAATCATGGTGGTGACTGGATTATTGATAGTGGTTGCACTCATCATATGAACGGTGATAGAAGTAATTTTATCAAAATGGAGGAATGTGATGGAGGATCAGTAAGATTTAGTAATGATGCTCCTTGTTTGGTAAAAGCTAAAGGATCTATTTATTTGAATGATAAAACAAATTGTGATGATGTCTTTTGAGTTGAAGGATGAAAGTATAACTTGTTAAGTGTTTCTTAGTTGAATAAAAAAGGACATAGATTGGAGTTCAATGAAGGTATATGTAGGATTATTGGGAGATCAAAAGAATTAATTTCATTCGGTGAACAAACTAAAGGTAACTTGCTCCATCTGAATTCTAATATTAAGAGTTATCTAATTGCTAAGGTAGAAGATTGTTGCTTATGAAATAAGAGGTTTTATCATGTAAATTTTGATAACTTGATCAAAGTAAGTAAGATGAATATAGTGATAGGTTTTCCTAACCTAGTGAAACTAGACAATGTAATGTGTAAAGAATGTCAGCTTGGGAAATTAAATAGCTCTATTTTCATTAGTAAAAATTATTCTTCTAAAAGTATTGTAGATCTGGTTCATTTCAATTTGTGTGGTCCAATGAGAAATTAGAGTTACTATGGTGATAGATATTTCATGTTTCTTGTTGTTGATTATTCTAGAATGATGTGGGCTATATTTTTAAGGGATAAATATGAATCTTTTCACATGTTTAAGATCTAAAAAAATAGCGTGGAAAAGGAGACAAGTAAGACCCTAAAATTCCTTAGATCTGATAGAGGAGGTGAGTTTACTTCACATGAATTTAATGCATATTGTGAGGAAAAGGGAATTCAAAGACAACTTTTAGCTCCTAAAACACCTCAGTAGAATGATATTGTTGAAAGGAGAAACATGTCTATCATTGATTGTGCTAGGAAATTAATGATTCAAAAGGGTGTTGCACATATATTTTTGGAGAGAAGTGGTGAGGTGGTGAGAACTCTAGTTTACACATTGAACAAAGTTCAGTTGAGGTATGTTTTGAAAGATAAATACTATAAAGATTCCTTAAAAAGATTCCAAGATCGCAACCAAAATATATCAAAGATGAATGACCACTGCATGACTCTCTCAAACTGGAAAACATGAATAGAATGAAACTAAATTTTTTTGGTTGATGCAAGATTTACAAGAACCAAAGATACTCCTACATCAGACACCCGAGGTTAATAAAACTAATTCTCTTGAATCAAGAATGCTGTGCAATCCAAGTTGAATCAAAATGATCCAACTCAAATTAAGAAATCCATGTAGAATCCTCAACTAGTCTATCCTTCCACTTCACCAAATATTCCATGTAGTCTTTTTCTCTGGTACTTCTACCAATCCTTTTGTCTAGAACCTGTTCAATCTCCTCTGTCTATTTCTTAGGATATTATTGTTGTGCATCTACCTCTTCATCTAACTCATGGTACTCATATAAATATGAAATGTTGAAGATAGAGCATATATCCATATCAACCGATAACTCAAATTCATATGCATTAGCACTGTCAAATTTCTTCAGTATCTTGCAAGGTCCAAACTTCTTCATTCTCAACTTGCTATATGTTCCAATAGGAAACCTTCCTTTCTTCAAATGAATCATCACTTCATCACCAAATTCAAATGTTTTGTGTCTTCTAGACCTTTCTTTTGTATCTTTGTATTTTTTATTGTTAGCTCCGTGTGTCCACTTGAAATCCTTTTTGTCTCCTCTCATTGTCTCAGTATAGCATTACAAATAGAATTGAACTTCCTAATAAAATTTTGGTAGAAACTATCCAACCCATGAAAATATCTTACCTATCCAATGATTCAGGTGTAGGCCACTCCAATATTGCTTCAACATTTTCAGGATCCATCTTCAAACCATCAGATGCGATCACAAATCCAAAATATACTATCTACCCTTTCATGAAAGAACATTTCTTCAAGTTAATCAATAACTTCTCATCTTTCAACCTTTGCAATACCTATCTCATATGTAACAAATGATCTTCCCTATTCTTACTGAATATCAGAATGTCATGCAAATATACAATCACAAATATGCGCAATAATTTCCTCAAAGCTTCATTCATCAGCCTCATAAAAGTACTAGGTGCATTAGTTAAACCAAAAGTCATAACCAACCATTCATAAAAACCTTATTTGTTCTTAAAATAAGTCTTCCATTCATCTCCTTCTCTGATTTTGATTAGGTGATATCCACTCTTCAAATTAATCTTGGTAAAGTATTTTTCTCCACTCAAACAATCCATGATATCATCTATCCTAGGCAATGGAAATTGGTACTTCATTGTGGTCTTGTTTATAGCTCTGGAATCATTACACATTCTCCATTCACCACTTTTCTTTGGTGCTAACAAAAATGGAATTGCACATGGACTCAATATTTCTCTAATCAAACCCTTCGAAAACAACTCTTGAACTTGTCTATTCAATTCCTCATTCTCTATAGGTGTTAACTAGTGAGCTGCTTTGTTAGTAAAACTAGCTCCTAGAATCATATCCATACAATGACTAATACTTCTAACTAGTGATAAACCATCTGGTACATTATCTAAAATAATATCTTGATACTCTGTCAACAAATTTTTGACTTCAATAGGTGTTTCATCCTCTGATTTCCGAACAAGATTCTTAGGAACTAAAGCATAACAAACATCATTCTTTTTCAAATCTCTTCTGAATTGTCTTCCTTCAACCCAATAAACTCTAATAGAAGTACAATTTTCACCATTAGATGTTTCAATTAAAGGTAAAAAATCTTTATTCATTCCATTAGCCATAATAGTATACCTATTCAAACCTCTTGTCATGTAAAGTTTGTCTATCATATTGCCATGGTCTACCAAGCAAGATGTAACAACAATCCATAGGCATAATATCAAAAAGAACTTCATCATGGTAATTCCCAATTTTAAGTTTCACAAGACATTTCTCACAAAAATTTTGTGCTCATCCTTTCTCCATGAGATCTGATAGGGTTTAGGATGCTTCATCCTTTGTAATTGCAATTTTGTAACCAACTCTTCTGATGCTGAATTTTTTGAACTTCCACTGTCAATGAACACTTTGCAACATTTTCTTGCAACCTTACATTTGGTTTTTAATAATCCTTTCCTCAAAGGATCTTCATCAGTACCTTCATTTCATAATGATCTTTTGATCATCGGATTTTCTCCATCCTCAGGTTTGTTCATTGAATCAGGTGAATCTTCCTTCACAAGTGCATTTTTTCTATTCCTACCGGTCTTCTTATTTGAACTTCCATTAGTACATTCAAATGTCCTATGTACTTCACCACACTTGAAACAATCACATTTGAACCAATTATTTTCTAGTCTCCTCTGATGATCACGTCTAGGGTAACCACCTCTTGAGTAACTTCCTTTTCCCCTATATGAACTTTCTCCTTTCCATTCTATTTTGTCCTTGTCTTGATTTTCCTTATCCTGATCTGATCTTCTATTTTCTCCATAGGATCTTCCTCTACCTATAGGAAATATTCCAGCCCTGTCTCTCTGCCTTTGTTCTTTCCTTTTGTTCAATTTATCCTCTGCCTTCAATGCAAATTGATAGGCTTCTTCAATGGTTTTCATCTTGACCAAACTGATTTCGTCTTGGATAGAAGTCCTCAAACCATTCAGGTACCTAGAAATCCTTTCAAATTCATCATCCACATGTCCAAATCTGATATCTAACCTATAAAATTCCTTAGTATATTCCTTCACAGAACTATCCTTTTGCTTCTACTTTTGTATTCTCCTTAACAAACTAACTTGATAATCACTAGGCATAAATTTACCCTTCAACTTGTTAATCATCTTTTCTCATACCTTGATCTTATCTTTACCTCTTCTTTTTAGACCAGTCTGCAAATTCTCCCACCACAAGGATGCATGTCCTTTCAATTTGGTGCTTGCAATCTTCACCTTCCTGTCTACTGGTATGTTTTCATAATCAAAATGTTTCTCCATTTCAGAGATCTAGTCCATCAATTCATTTGAATCCAATCTTCCACTATACTTAGGAGGATTGAAGTGAGGTTTTGAATTAATGCTTGTCAAAGCTCTCAAGAATATTTCTTCTCCTTGTTCCATAATAGGTATTGGTGTTGCTCCTCCTTCTTGCAATTCTTTTGCCTCATCTTCACTATCATCCTCAATAGTTATTCCTCTTCTTTGGGATTTCTCAACAGCTTTAAGCCTTGCAAAAAATTGCCTCAACATATCCATCACTACATGATCTACATCTCTCCTACCATGAACCATCTTTGCAACCCTCTACAATTGTAGGCCAAGTCGCAACCTACCACCCTACAACCAAATCAACTAGGGATTGGAAAATAAACTATCTCTGATACCACCTGAAACAGTACCAAGGTAGAGAACCCAAAGATGGGATTCCCAATCTCATAGCTAAACACACACAAAATAAATAATACATAATTTAGGGAGAGAGAATGCAAGATCAATCATTTATTCAAATAGGTACATCATACATGCCAAGCTGTAAGGCCTTCTCATTTTAGGCCATATACAAATGAATTCAAATATGAAATCTCAACACTTCATGATCAGCTAAATTATTACTCTAAGAGTTATGCCTTCAAAATTACAACAACTTGAGTGCATATACCCAACCACACAATTGGGGTCAGCCAAGAATTACATTTCAAAATAAAATGTGTAAAAGTAAATATGAGTCGGCCCCAAAATAGATCAAACAACCTCAAATAATAACAAGAGAAGGTGTGAACCTAGATTTAGGTCCACATGAGATTTAAAAATCATGCATCAAGACCACACATGTTAACAATTAATGAGCAATGATCGCATGCACAATCTCCAAGGTTGGCCCAGACAGAAAAGGAACACGCTACCTAAAGCAACCAAAAGAGTCCAAACATGAAGGTCTTCGATCCAAAGATGATGTGATCATAGGGAAAGGTTCCCAGATAGGTCCACAATATGATTTGATGATCACAACCAAAGAAACTTAGGAAAATGTGATTGTGGAAAAGATCACCACAAATGTACAACCAAAGAATAGAGCATGAGCCATAGAGAAATGAAAACTTGAATATATTGAAAAATATTGAACCAAATGAGGTGCGATTTGAAAGATAAACACTACAGATAGTCCTTAACAAGATTCCAAGACACACCCAAAATATCTCAAAGATGAATGACCGCTGCATCACTCTCTCAAACTAGAAAACAAGAATATAATGAAACTAAATGGTTTTGGTTGATGCAAGATTGCCAAGAACCCAAGATGCTCTTGCATCAATTTGAGCCTAAAATAGTGAAAGATGCATTGAAATATGAAGATTGGGTGAAATCTAATGAAGAATAATTAGAAAATATTGAGAAGAACAAAAATTGGACATTAGTGCCTAGACTGTGGACAAGAATGTGATCGGTACAAAGTGAATTTTTAGAAACAAGATGAATTAGATAGGTGAAGTGGTAAGGAACAAGGCAAGATTGGTGTGCAAAGGATATGCACAAGAGGAAGGCTTGGACTATGGTGAAACATTTGCACCTGTGGCCAGAATTGAAGGTGTAAGGATATTTCTTTCATATGTTTCTTAGAAAGGATTCAATGCATATCAAATGGATGTTCAGTAATCTTTTCTTAATGGTGTTTTGGAAGAAGAGGTATACATTGAACAACTTGAAGGATTTGCTAATTTAGAAGGTAAGAACACAATGTGCAAGTTAAAAAAAGATTTTTATGGATTGAAACAAGCACCCAGGGCATGGTATGAATGATTGCACTCATATTTGATTCAGATTGGTTTCATCAGGATAAGTGATAACAATAATATGTATTTGAAGACTAAGAAAGATGACAGGCTGCTGATCACAAAAATATTTGTAGATGATATCATTTTTGGTGGCAATGAAGAGATAATCAAATCATTCGTAGATGAGATGATGAAAGAATTTGATATGTCTATGATTAGTGAGATTAAATTCTTTATTGGATTGCACGTTCAAAAAAGGAAAGATGGTATCTACATAAGCCAGTCCAAATATGTAAGGGAAATGCTGAAGATTTTTGGGTTAGAAGACTCAAAACTAGTTGGTACCCCTATGGTAGCATATTGAAAATTGTCAAGTAAATATGATTCTAAAGAGGTGGATGAGACACTTTACATGTCCATGATCGGTAAGCTACAACATGTGGTGCACACCAGACTAGACATAGCACATGCAATTAGATTAGTGGCCAAATTTTCATCTAATCCTAAGGAATCTTATTTGGTTGCAATAAAGAGAATCTTCAGATATCTTAAGGGAACTAAAGACTATGGTCTATGATATGGATATAAAGGTGATTTCATTTTGAATGTGTTTACTGATGCTGATTGTGTAGGTAATGTTGATGATCAGAAGAGAACAAGTGGAGGTGCATTCTTTCTTGGAGATAGGCTTGCATGTTGGACAAGTAATAAGTAGAACTATATATCTCAATCAATAGCTAAAGATGAGTATGTTGCTACTAGAATTAATTATACACAGGTAGTATGGATCAAGTAGATTCTGGAAGGAATTTAGGAGAAGGTAACTGAACTGGTGGTTATCTATTTTGACAATACAAGTTCCATTAACATTTCAAAGAACCCGGTGATGCACTCTGATAAGACTAAGCATATAACTATCAAATATCATTTTCCTAGAGAAGATGTATAAGAAAAGGAAGTGAGGTTGGAGTATGTGCCAACTAAAGAGTAGGTTGTTGATATTTTCACTAAACCATTGCCTAAGGATATATTTAAGTATCTAAGAGGTAGGCTGGGGGTCATTCCCCTATCATATTTGAATTAAAATAAGATGTAGTTACATCAATCTAAGTGTATTCATTGAATATCTTTATGTTTGGATTGATGTTGTGGGGCTATTCCTTAGGGGGAGAAGTCTATGTAGTAATGAGTTTTGGTTAGTCAAGTACAAAATACTAGATATCAAGTGTGTTTGGCACCTTTGGTATTGTTTTCAAAGGGGGAGAATGTGTGTATGATATAGATGGAAATTGTAGAGTTACATAAGAGAAGTGCATAGGAGAGATGTTTAGTGAAAGGAGGAGTAATTTAAGAATATGTGTGCCTAATGTATCATGTTGGAGTGAGGAAGAGAGTGTTTCCATCAATGCCAAAGGGGGAGATTTTTGGCATATCTGATGTAGTGATGGTAAGTGAGTTTTGGAGATGTCATGATCTAGATTTGATTACAGCATGATTAAATATTATGTTGTCATTGATGTCAACTATTGACCTTGTGTTCTTAGTGTGTTTCCAAGCATAGTTGTGATGAATGAGGGGCTGTAGTCAATTTTAGTGGTTGCTATCTTTATGGGAGACTTAGGTGTGTCTCTGGATGTCTAATGCATGACTGAGATACTATTGAAGTGAGCTTATGTGAAAGTTGTGATCAATTGAAGTATAATAGTGCAACTGCTAGAATAGTTAATGACATGTGATAGATGAATTAGATGTCTTGTCAAATATTTATTGTTTCTTTTGGTGTGGTCACAAGATATGGTTGTCAATAGTGTTCATATTCTACAGTTGTGAGCACAACTAATTTGAGTGAACGATGTGCAGGATAGGTGATTGGTGAGAAGAGATAGAGTTGTTAACAGGTTAAAGTGTTTTTTTTCTTGAGCAAAAATTGATAAATCTTTGATCACTAATCGATGTTTAGGTTGTGGTGGAATTGGTTGAGTTAGTCACGATCTAGTGACATGTCTTCATGATTGGAGGTGATGATCTGGCATCACATTGTTCGATGCTAGCATGTGGAGAAGATTCTAGAGGAAGCCTGTGTTTGGTCAAAATGTGTTTGACCCCTTGACACAAAATTCTATGTAAATCATTATATTGGTCAACGCGATCTTGGATATTTGTTTTGTACATTGAATTTTGTTTTATGGCATGTTGGGTCTGAGTGAGATATTTGAAATTTAAATTTTAGGACTTTATTAAGGTGGTGGACTTAATAGCTCAGTATATAATAGATGAAGTTGAAAGTTAAGTGTGTTGATCATGTGTTGGGCAAGTGCGGTTGTAAAGTGTGAGTTGCGATCAAGCTAGGGAAAATTTAAGTGTGCTAATAATAGATTGGGTGCTTCAGTGGTTATGATTAAGTAGAGGTAGTGCTATTCTATGGATCGTTCTTTCTGTTGTTCCCTAACAGTTGCAACAGGTTAAATCCCTTATCTAGGTAGATCTTAACATATATTTTTTGTAAATCCTTTAACAAGGTGACACTTTAACAAGTGTTCAAAAATCTCTAACAAGGCTACTCTTAATAGGGTAAAGGTCCTAATAGGCCTAAGGAAAATACCTTAATCGGGTAGCACCTAACAGTGCCGTTGTAAACTTCTAACAGGGTTAAGCTCCTCATAGGGCATACTTCAAAAGAGTATATCATTTAGTGGGTACTAATTCCCATCGTGGTTTTCTCCCAATTTGGTCTTCCATGAGATAAATCTTTGTGTCAAGTGTTTCATTGCTTTGTGGATGTTCTTATGTGTTTGAAGTTTTCATTTGTTGCTATTAAGTTAAGCTTGTGAATGTTGTAATAAGGTTTAAAGGTAGAAGAGTTGCATAATTGGTTAATTACTGATTCACCCCCTCTTAGTAATCTGATATTAGGACTAAAAGCCCTATCTATGCCTAATTTTAATATTCATTTCCTTTACTTAGATTTTTATTTTATGCTTGCCCTTGAATTATCATTCATTTTTCCATTCGATGATTTGTACATTGCCTATTTTTTGTTTTGGATGTATAGTAGGACTTGAGTTGTATGAGCATCTTATTTCCATTTTGGGTACATTATTGATGATTTGGACTCCATCCTTGCTATTGATTTGAGAATATAATGTTATGCAAGTATTGTATTTTGGACCATGTCTTTGGACTTGGAGATGTTCCTATGTGATCTTATCAATGTATATTTAGGATGATTCTATTAATGTTTTGGTCAAGAGGGAATCCTATTGGTGTTATTGTGATATTTTTCTTTTTTGATATTTATTTTGATACAGAGTGTATTCTAGGAACATTGCTAAGTGGTTCATAATAGGGGTTGGGGCCCTAAGTGGCTGTGAGGATAACCTATTATGGAGTTGTAATCAACTGATAACAATATAAAATTAACTAGGTTTGGGTTTACATATTAATCAAGATGATTAAGTTTCCTTGCCCATGGCCATGAGAAATCCTATAGACCATGGATAGGTTGGAGAAGGTCCAATGGCCTATGTGGAGATGTTTGGTAAACCATTTTCCGTGTCCTCATGATAGGTTGTCGATTTCACATGATTTCTCACCTAGGGGCCAAGGTCTAGGGAGAGGCTACCAGGGTAACCCAAGATAGTTGGGAACTATGCAATGGCACTCTCCTACATGTGCCTTAGAATCTCCCTTGGTTAGCCTTGTGGTTGTCCTCTGGTATCCCTTGTTGTGTACCTTGTGAAAACTTTGTGTTACACTTTGGGTTCTTTGTGTTGCATCCTTCTTGTGGTTTTCTTGTGTGGTGTGGGGCCTTGGTGTATATCTCCTAAGCATGGTCACAGTAGGCCTTCGGGTTCCACATGGTTGGGTGGTAAATATTTTTCATCAAATTTCAAGTGTTTGTGTTGCATGAATGGATCCTTGTTCCAATGCCTTCACTCATTTATCCATTAGAGATCTTCAAGTTATGCATTCTATTATCTAACGCCATATGGAACTCATTATTATATATTGATTTAATTTTCATACTGCTCAAAGGAGATGATTTAATTATGATCATGGAAATGTAATTGTATACTCTCTATAGAGTATGTAAATGTAATTGTTTTGTGCCATAATGACTTATTGAACTATGATGTCTAAGTTAGATAAGTTGATGTTGATTACCATCATGTATTTGAATAGTACTAGTTATAGATTAGGAATGTGGACATAAAGTTTAAATGAATAAATATTATTAATGATTAAACTTGCACACTATCTCTTTATGGTTTCTTGATTAGATCACGTGTTTATGTGTGGCTTAGTAGAAATGTCGGGGAACCTAAGAGGACATGGTATAATTTTTTGATGTTTAGCACTATTCACATTAATAATATATTGTGTTAGTTTTTTCCATTATGTGTAACAATATGTTATTGTAGTTATGAAATTTTTTTTTTCATGTTCTTTAGCTTTTAGTTTTTGTCCTCTTAGATTCCCTGGTAGGGGTGTTACACATTAACTATTTTCTAGGTTAATGGGTTCAACAAGTGTTCATTATATTTCATTGCATTGAATTAAGAATACTACCTATACTCATTAACCTTCACACTCCACACTTCATTTTTAAATGAATTTTGTTTGTTTGTTTTATGACCTTGGAATATGTATCTAGTATTCCCTCAAATTGTAAGGTGATCTTGAGAATCAAATATATTCCTTTGTTACTTTAAAGTTTTTTCCCAAAATATCAACTCATTTATGAACATTCCTTCATTGAAAGATGACCTTAGAAACCCAAAATGATAGATTATTTTTCTTTAGTTTCTATTTAGTAGGTCTAGCTTACATCTCATCACCTTAATCATAATAAACCAATCAATTATCCTATATAGTTTTTGAATAAGGTAAAAGCAAGTTTTGAAGGGGCCCCAAAACCCTATACAGAATGGCCACAAAAGATATTCAAATAAGCCCAAAAAATAGAATGGATCAAGACCAAAGCAAGGGTTTTACAACAGGCACCCACAATCTGGACGAGTACAAACCCAAACAAACTAAAAATCCAAATCTAGGATTAGACCACACTTGACAGTCCAATAAAAAACTAGGATTTTCCTTTGCCTCCCTTCTTCTAGGAGCGGAGAGTCATATCAAAATCTAGAGAGGGCTTTCTATTATGTTTACCTATTACTGGAGTCCACCCCTCTTATACCAAAGAAGCTTTCTCCTGCCAGACAGAAGTAGGAGAGGAACCAACCACAATAGAACCAACATGAGAAGTCTGGACATAACCTACTATGACCTCTTTACAACCATTGCCAGCCTTCTCAACATCAAAAGGACCTTCCGAAATAGAACTGGCTAGAAGAAAGCCAGCAGACCCAGTAGATGTAACAATACACCCATAAAAACTAGAAGAAACAAGAGGAACACCAGCAACAGAAGTATTTCTTCCAACAAGAATAGTACCAGCAAAGATACAAATAGACTCAGAGACCCCAACAAGAATAGAACTAGCTAGAGTAACCCCAACATCAAAAATGCTAGTAGACATACCAATAGTTCCAACAGAAGAAACCCCAGTAGAAACCTCAGAACTACTAGCAGATGTAAAAGAAGGCTCCAAAGGAACATTTACATTAGGGAGAACATCCTCAGGAGCATTAGCCTTAGTTTTCTTAGCAACTGTATAATGCTCTGGAGAAGCACCCTTCCACCAAGAAGTAGACTTTGTGGTCTTAGCCCTCTGTAATCCACACTGGGCAGCCAAGTGACCCATTCTAAAGCACTTCCTACATCTGAAGGGAAGCCCTTCATAGTCAAAAGTTTGGATCTAGGAAGTCTTGAATACTCTAACTTAATATTTTTTGGTAACCCCTTAGAGATATCCATCTCTACCAGTAATCGCGTGTAAGTCGAGTGCATAATATCAGAGGATTCATCATCCACCATTAGAAAGTCACCAAGAGCATTTCCAACCATTTCAAATAGGGATTCAACCCAAAAATGAAGGGGAAGGTAAGGGAGCCTCACCCAAATTGGAACCATGTTAAAGGTTTCAGAAGAGGGGGAAAATTCAGGATGCCAAGGTTTCATAACCAACATATTATTACCATTTTCCCAATAGAAAAAGTAATCGCACATAATCAACTTTCTATCTTCAGCATTATCAAACTTAGCTACAAAAAAACCTTTTGCCATAGGCACAATTTGAATAGTACTAGAAATTTTAGGCTGTGAATGTTCAGAGATCCATCGGTGCACATTAGCAAGGCTCGACCACAAACCCAAAAAGTGACAAATAGCGCCACAAGAGGAAAACTCATAAGAAGCAGATTCAATATCTTCCACCACTTCCTCACCCAAGGGAATCTAGATAGGGTTCAAAATAGGGAGAGGATCCTTAGAACCCGAACCACCACCAATCCCCACCCCACTAGAGCGATTGGTAGTAGCCCTGGAAGAAACCATACCAGCATATGATTTCCCCTTAGGTAAAGAAGCACCAATAAGAGGCACAGTACCAGAATCTAAAACCCCATCAACCCTAACATCCAGCGAAGACTGGACATTCCCAGCTGACTGCAAGGCACTAGCAAACAATAAAGCTCCACCGACCTGTGAACCCCCAGTAGAAGTACCAATGACCAATGAACCCCTAGTAACTAGCATCGCCCCAGCAACTGGTGAAACCCTAGAACCTCCAACAACCTTCGAGGCCTGCAACTTCCTAGGAATGCCTCCAGCAGGAGATGAAACCCTAGCTGAACCTACCAGCATCGCAATAGTAGCCAACAAAGCACTAGCGACCTACGAACCCCCAGTAGTAGCACCGATGACCGATGAACCCCCAATAACCAGCATCGCCCCAGCAACTGGAAAAACCCTAGAACCTCTAGCAACCTTCGAGGCTTGCAACTTCCCAAGAATGCCTCCAACAGGAAATGAAACCCTAGCTGAATCTACCGACGTCGCACCAACAACCAGCAAAGCACTAGCGACCTGTGAACCCCCAGCAGTAGCACCAACGACCATTGAACCCCTAGCAGTTGTACTAGCACCAACAAACATTATACTGACCAATTATCCTATATAGTTACCTTAATTGAAACCTTCCAATCAAAATTAAAAGATCTTAATCTTTAGGTATTTGATATTAAGTATCTATTCAAAAGATATAACTATCATTTTCCCATCAAGGTCCTAGACCTTAAGAAATTAAAAATGATCCCCACATCAAGCTACCAAAATCATCACCATGATATGTAAAACCATTGCTCTTCAAGGTATTGGAATTTTATTAATCCAACCAAGCTAATCTATCACCAATATGCTTAAGGTCCTTGACCTTGATCTAAATCTTTGTTAAGAACACTTGAAATATTTGATCTTCAATCCAATCCCACCATAAAATTCTAACCCAAGATAGAGATTTGTTTCAATCCAAACTCAATCTGAATCTTATTTGCACCATAAAATCAAATAAAAATAATCATCACATTATACCCCCTATCATGTCATCATAAGTATGATTGAAGATGAATTTAAATGATTATAACCTATTCAAATTGGGTTATGTAAATGTTGGAATGAACCTTGTTTCAATAGGTAACACCAAAATTCTTCATGATCAATGTGATTTCTTTCACGATCTTAGGGAATTTTTCTTATTTGAACAAAATGTAATGATAGGAAACAAACACAAAGACATGGTTCTCCAACTTTACATGAAGATAGGATATATACTCATCTCAATTACAACTTAGAATATTTAAATAACATTATTCTCCTGAATCACCAACCTATGAATTTGACAACCCATGGGATCAAAATCTTATTCATTGGAGTCAAGATTCAACCAATTGCCATCTAAAATAAACTCATACGTAGGTTTCCAACTACTACCATGTTTCAAAAGAAGGCCTCATCTATTGACCCACATAAACATGGAAAAATGACATACATCCTCAAATAATTGTAGTTGGGCTACAATCTTGATCAAGGAAATCAACAACCTTGATCAAGACTAAAACCTAATTAGACACAATCTAATCAAGATTTTCACAGAGTAAAACTACTTAAGATAAAAGTTCACACCACCCACTTCATACAATTTTTAACTATTCAATCTACCATCATTTAATCACACATTCTAATTATTTTGTATCCTCATTGTACATACTAAATCACCAAACTTCCTAAACCAACCCACAAAACCTCTCATGTTTAGTTCCATTTCTTCCTCTTGGTAATTCTTTCAGTGAAGAGTACAAGGAAATAAAAAATTCCATCTAGCATTGCTAATAGAAACATTATAAACTCAAAGAACCTTGTCATTATCTCTTTTATTAGACCATATCTCAAATTTCCTTGTCATTTTGAAAAAAAAAAACAAATTTAAAAAAAGTTAAAGGAAAGGGTGACCCAACTAGCCATGCACTAAAATTTCATATGATATGCCAAGAGGTTACTTACAATGATGTGTTTTTTATGAGGCTCTTCCCTTGAAGTTTGGGAGGCCAAGCCTTTGGTTGGTTTTACACCTATCCTAAGGCTCCATTATGACATTTACAAACCTTACAAACAAATTCCTCTCACATTTATCCTATAATGTCAAACATGGGCTATATTTGATCTTTATAATTTAAAAAAAAAGGTATACAATTTAAATTTAGAGTTTGATGTTGGTATGAATAAAAATATTAACACATCTATATTATTATCTAATAAATCATGTTATTGGTTGTGCTTAGTACAATCTCTAACACTATCAAACATCTAGCCTTGTATTTAAAACTTCTTTTATGTTCCTACTTATTGTTTGTGTAAGTTTTCTAAATCCTTTTGGGCCAAAAAATGTGTTAGTTAAAGATTATCTTGAAGAGGTCAATAAGGTGGGATTTCCACCCATTTCAACCTCCCATGTTTACAAATCTATCAAGCTATTCTTAGATATTACTAGCACCCAGAAACACAAACAAATGAAAAACTACAAAGGTGCACCAAGTGAACTCAAGACTAATTTTATTATGTGCAAGGATGCATCTAGATTAAGAGGACCAATAAAAAAACATGAACTAGTACCAAATCTATGAACTAATCCATTGATAGAATATAATTTTAATATAAAATCGAAGGAAGATATTAACTTGTCACCACTCAATTTGGACCAAAAAATATTTAAATTTCTATATCATTCTAGATTTTCATATATTGTTTAGTCATAAAATTAAATGTTTCAATTTTTTCATTTACCTTATGAAACTAATAAATACATTTATCTAAATTATCAATCAATAATTACCATGAATTAACTTAAATTAATTTATCTTTATTTCCATAACCCATTTAAACTCTGAGAAAACCTTGTTTTTCATTTCAATGTCAAATAACAATTATTAAAACCAAACAAAAATAAAATCATCTACAGAAGAAGCAAACAACATACTAGATAATGGATTGTGGAAAAATACTACTTTAAAAACCAAACAATCATATTTTCCATTTCAATATCACATAGCAATTCAAATTTTTTTTAATGAATTTCCTCTCTTGGAATGTTAGGGTTTTACTGACCTCTCTCGAAAATATTTTGTTCAAGATGCTTGCCAAAGGCTTCCTCATACTGATGTATTGTGTCTTGAGGAGATCAATATTGGTTTTTTTCTTGCAACAACATGTCGTGTTATTTGGCCTCGCAGCTTAACTTTTCTTCCACCCATGAAGCTGGTAGAGGTGGGGTGGTTACCTTGTTGGAACCACATTGGAAAAGTGCAATAATAGATCATGGTGAGGACCCTATGCATAGGCTGGTGTGGATTCTTATGAAAATTAACAGTCATCATTTTGGTATAATTAATATTTATGCTTCTAATGATGCGGTGGAAAGAGATTACCTGTGGCGGTGGCTAGCTAATTCATTGCCGACGACCACTTGGGTTTTGTGTGGAGACTTTGATAAGGTCGAGGTGGCCTTTGATAAGGATGACATTTCACCATTTTGTTGGATAGCTAGAGAGTGTGAGGCTTGGTTTTACATGCACAATAAATTGGGCCTTTTTTATCCCAATACCAACCGCCACCTCCGACATGTAGTTTGGCGCACCTGAAGTAATTTCAAGGCTGGTTATGATAGATTTTTTAAATGCCTTGATCGTGCCATGATCTCCTCTCAATCCTTTTTTTTGTTTGGGATAGAGAAATCCTTGCCAGTATTGCCTTTATCTGATGTCACCTTATCATAACACTTTCCCATTAAATTTTCTAGAATGGTGTGCTACCTTGACACATTCCTCCCATTCTCTATTTTTTTAACACATTATTCCTAACTCATCCACCTAATTTGGCCCACATTTAGAGAGTTTGGAACATGCTACCTCGACCCACACAACCTTTGGGTTGGATTTTGTGGTGGAATGATGCCATTCTTCACACCACTAAATTTCTCCATTTTTATGGTAAACAACTAGCACATTTCCATCGTCAGTCTTGTACACGAACCACCAAGGATTTGTGTGTAGCTGTTGAGAACTTGGAAGATCACCCTTTTTCAAATGATTTACAGTTTAAGGTGGCAACCCTTCACCATAAGAAGTAGGTTGTTGACAATTATGTTGCAAGAGGTTCTCAAATATAGACATGAAATTGCATTGGCTGAAAGTGGGAGATCGAGCCGACAAGGAAATTGTTTCCTCTCTCCACCCAAGACATTCCTCTCCAGGTATTAAAAAGATCAGAGAGGGCACTTTAGTTCTTATTGAACTTCTAGACATTCTCCAAGCCTTTGTTAATCATTATCAAAAAGTTTTCACAGCTCAAGCCCCTACTCCTGCCAGTCAACAAGCCTTAGAGGATTGTCTAGAAGCCGTCCCTAACTATCTATCAGTGTCCAAGGAAGCGACTTTCTCCATGGCTGATGACAAATCCCCTAGTTGTGATGGCTTTCCCTATGAATTTTACAAGGCTCTTTGGGATTGTGTTGGGTTAGACCTTCACCATGTCTATCTAGAATCTTTTCAAACTGGTTCTTTAGGATCACAAATAAACAAGGGAAATGTAAAGTTCAGAACTAATCTGTCGACCCTAAGGATATTTGTAACTGGTGCCCTATTACCTTGTTAAAAGTCTCTTACAAGATTATTGTTAAGGCCTTGGCTCTAAAAAGTTTCCATCTTCTACCTCAGTTTGTATACCCCGAGAAAACTGGCTTCATACAATGTAGATTCATCCTAGATAATATTATTGATGTCTAGGAGGGTATGGAATGGGCTTGCCAATCTCGCAAGAATGCTCTTTTAAAAAAATGATTTTGCTAAGGCTTATGATCGTATTGAGCAGCCTTTTATTTTCACCATGCTAAAATCCCTTGGCTTTGGTCCTTGCTTTGTGCTTTCAATTCAAATGCATTTTGCAGATGCCAATGCTTGTTTTACAATTAATGGTCGACAGTCTGCCAATTTTAGATTGCATAGGTCCATTCAACAAGGATTCCCTTTGTCTCTTTCTTTGTATGTTATTGTTGTTGAAGGATTCAATTATTTGCTTGCTTTTTCTATTTCTATAGGTCAAGTTCACAACATTTTTCTTTCCGATTCTCCCATCCAGCTTGTTAATGGCCGTTTTGCAAATAACTCTTTTCTTACGCTAATTGAGGATAAAGAAAATATCCAACATGCTCTTCAATGCCTAAACACTTTTTGTTTGGCTTTTGGTTTGACCATTCAATGACATAAAACCCTTTGCTATAGACAATCATTCTTGCTAGCTCCTTAATGGATTCTTCAATATGATTGGAAATAGATCCAACATGGTCAAGCTTTCCACTTTTTGGGAATACCTTTTTCCTTTCATGGATCAACTACAAAACTTTGGAATACGGTGCTTTCTAAATGTGAGACCAAGTTGGCCTATTGGTTGACCAAGCCTCTTTCCTTGGCTGGCAAGTTTCAAATTCATTCTAAGATTCTCGTAGCCACTCATGTTTATTATTCCTCTTATTGGTCTCCTTCCAAAGAAGCTTATGGTAAGCTTGAGAGGTTGCTGCAAGATTTTTTATGGGCTTTTGATACACAGAGACATGGTTTTCACTGAGTGGCTTGGGAGTATTATTTCTTTCCCTGAAATTCTGGTGGCCTTGGCCTTATTTCCATGCATAGACAGGAGTAGGCTCTTTGTGTTAAATGGGTGGTTTGATGTGTTTCCAGAGACGAGGCCTGGAAAATTCTCCTTTGACACTGCATCTCTTTTGGGTTTCATTTACATTTCCCAGCCTATAATAATTTGGCATGCTTGGGATGAAACAAAGCCATGGTTATGTTGGCATGATTATGGTTTTAGAGATGGCTTGTCTTTCAACTAGCACAACCTTTGGTGGACTCCTTTAATTCAAATGCAAGGTCTTCCTCTTGCACAGATTCTGGGTACTCATGCTCTGCACTTTCACAAGCATGGAATTCGAACCCTAAAGGACCTTTTTTGTAGGTCTACTACGTCTCTCTATAGTTGGGAGAATGCACGGGTTCAATTTTGCTTGAACTGATAGGATAGCGACATTTTTGAGCTGCTGGTTTCAGTCTTGCCAGGAGAACTTTTTCATAAGACTGGTATAACAAGTCTTACACCTTGGTGGAAGGATTAGCGGTGGTACCCAAAAATTGCCTTTTAGAGATATAAAACTTTCCAAGGCTACCAATGGTGGATGTTTTGAACCAGCATTGGCGTTTGCAATCCTCTCATTCTACATGGAGTCTATGTTTCATTACCATTTGGTCTAGTATCAAAGAACCTAAAATTGCACATTTTGCTTGGTGTATTCTTTTTCAAGGCTTACCTTGGGTTCTCGTCTTCACCATTTGGGTATTCCAAATCCTCGTTGTCCTTTTTGTGGTCAATCAGAGTCCCTCTTCACCTCTTTTGGTTCTGTTGTAGAGTTCATAATTATTGGGTCTGGATTCATGATTTTTTCCCCGTTTCACCTAGGTAACATGTTCTCATGGCATATGGTCCTCCTGGGAGATAATCCTCGACTTCCCTTTCCTTTTTTCACAGCTTTGCCACACTTTCAGAATGGAGATTCTCTTTTCACTTTGGAAAGACAAAAATGTGGTTATTTTTTCACATGTCCTTATTGATGCTAATGTTTCCATATTTTATAAAGCTTGTATATGCAATAATGTCATGCTACAGATTCAAGTCCAGGATGATAAGGTCGCCCTTGAGGTGGCCCATTTGTAATAATTACTACAACATTGGAGAAATGCTCCCTGCACAGTGGCTAGGATTCCTCCCGTGGCTTCTATTTTCAGTGGCCACTCGACTTCTCGTGGCTAACAATGTGGACGGAGTTCTTCCAGAAGATAAGCAGATAATTCACATTCACAACCTCCTTGTCGCAGTTCTCCCTAATACTAGTTCTCGCCATGTAGTTCTATAGTTTCACCCCGCCTTCGAGGTTCCCCCTTAGGTTGGGTGCCCACCATGAATCCTACTTGGGCATTGCTGGCTTCTGCTAGTTGGCCATCTCAGGCGGATGATTTGGGGTGGCTTTCTTCTTCCAAAGGCTTCCCCAAGTTGATGTTGATGATCTCTTCGTGGTGTGAGGATAAGGATGATGAAGAAGACAATGCAGATGGCTGGACCATGCCAGATCCTGAACTAGCTCAAGAGCCAAGATGGGGGAAGAAAGATGAACTAGACCCTTTGCCTCCTTTGGCTACCGCCTTAGCTTCTTGAGGGTGTTTATCTTCATGGCTTGGCCCATTTTAATGTTGATTTTGGCTTCTGGGCACAACCCATGTGACTTTGTTTTTGTATTGTTAACTGTTTTTGGGCCTGGTCCATATAACTCTGGGACTTTGCCCATGCGACTTCTTGGAAGTGACTTCTTCCTCCCATTATATTTTAAAAGTAGATGTATTTTTTATATTTAAATTAATATAATTTGGTTGGTAATTCTATAAAAAAAATTTGTTAAAACAAAACACATTGAATTGGAGATTCTAATTGAAAACATGCCTCAATTAAAATTTTGTTTTAAATAGGAAAAATACCAAATTCTCCAAACATTTAAATAAGAACTAATTCATTATTATAAAAAGGGGGACAATCTCTTCTTTTCTAGTGCCACTTGTTGTTTTCCACACCTAATTAATGTAATATTATTTCAGTGAAAAAGTGTAAGCAATTTTAAAGGGAGCAAGACCCTACGCATATAAAGAATAAAGATGGAGCCGCCGTAAGGTCTCAAGCCTAAGAAAATTCTTATTTAAAACTGATATCTTTAGTTCCCCATGAGTTAAAATCACATATAAAATGAAAATGTGGAATCAACTTTTAAAAATGATTGATGGATAATGATGAACAATTTTTTATAAAATGGCTTTCTTAAGTTTCAAATTTACTTTTGATATGAAAAGTAATGTGTTTTTCTTCGATTTCTGAAAATATATATTTTTAATTGGATAGTATTTGATTTCAATTATGAATATAGATTTTCAATTATGAAAATTATATATTCATCTTTTTTAAAAGGTTTATTTTATTGTGTTTATCCTCAGTCTAATGATTAATGTGTAAAATAGTGTAATGATTAATTTGTAAAAGGAGATATTTTATGTAGAGATTAGTAATAATTACAATTTCATAAGTGTATTTTTAAAAGATCATTAAGAAAAATCTATTATCTATTTTAGATTTTTTTATGGATATTTTCTATTTTATGTTATTTCTATAAGTGTGAATTAAATCAAGTTATATTTGTAAGCATGGAAGTAACATCTAAATTTTTTGTTCCAATCAACTAACAATTTGTTGGTGTGAAAGGGGTGTTTTACCTAGCTAGTTCATCACCTACTACATCTTACTTTAAATTTACTTAGGATGCACTTGGGATATCTCAAATTAGAAGTGTAAGACACATGTCACATTCATCAACTATTAGATTACTTATTCATTTGCTCGATTCTCTTTGCATCGATAGATTTGACTTGTTTCAAATCTATGATTTGCGTAAATGATCTTAGATATTTCAAATAAAAATTTATTTGTGGATCCTCAACATGTCCATCAAATTTAACTATTATATGTCATTTCTAATCAAAGACATTTAAAATATTTGTGTAGATTATATATAAAAAACATCACTCCAAAATCATATGAATCACACATGATACAATATCTACCAATCATCAATCACTCATCACTATAAAATCTGAGTTACTCCAAAATCACTCTTACCTCTACTACTTGTTAATCTTTCACCATTAAATTTAAGTTTCAATATATTTTGAGCTCCAATATATCGTTCATAATAATATCATGTTATTCTCTTAAAAACATTGTATGGACATTAATAAGAAGATGATGAATTGTGAACAAAAGTTATATTGGACTTTTCCAAGAAGAAGAATAGGAAGAAAAATTTTAAGTCCATGAGGCTAAACATAGTCTATGGGATAGTCACTTGATCAATCTGACTTTTGCAATTCCATCTTTTTCTATGCAAGATGATGATTAGTGCATTTAACTTCTCAATGGTCCCTTCATTGAACAAATTATACTAGGAGCCGATAGTCAAGATATGCACATATTAGTCCTTGCTATTCTTGAAGTCATCACACTCGAAAGTAGATGCTTATGTTTCCATGTTCCCAGAAGTGCAAAAAATACACTCTTTTTTTCCTAAGCTTCTTTTGGTATTTTCCAACGCTCGGTTTCACAATGAAGTTGACGAGTGTTAGTTCTTAACTAAGCAGAATTTTAGATCTCAATGAAATATTGGCCCCTACATGCACCTTTTAATGATAGTCAACAATGCGATTGAACTCATTGATATAAAAATTCTTTTTTCTTCTTAGCCCTTTCTCCCAAATACATCTGTAGAACTTTTTCATAACAAGCACCTTTATCTTTTTCCTAGCTCCAGGACACATATTCAAGTATATATTCTATTTACTCATCCAATTATTATTTCCACACATCTAAGTCTTCTATCTTTTGCACAATAAGTGATTGAAGATAACATAGATAACATTAGACCGGCTACTTTCTTCCATTCGCTCAATTGGTTCAAGAGGAATTCAAATTAAAACAAATGACAATGTAATTTTATGAAATTAAAAAAATCATAACTGTTTATCCCGTGAAGGAATTCAAATTTTAACGGCTAGTAGTGGAGGCATCAAGCATTTAGGGACATCAATCATTGTCCTTGTATCAGGCCAGCTGTGTCACAGGTCACACTTAGCTGGTTACTAGGAATCTTAAGCTAATGTTTAGTGTGAAACATAACCAATAATTGAATCGCCATGGCCTAAAAATCATTGCAAAAATTCTGTGTTCCTTATTGAGATCAGCCAGTGCAAATATTTGGGATTATAAAATAATCTGCATTCAATCAAATTGCAAACTCCGAGAATGCAAATTATGGCTTTCAATGGTGCGGCAGCGAGGGGCCCTCTCCATCATGAATCTTGCAATTTTACAGATTTATTGAAATATGGAAAATGTGTCTGCATTTACTTTTTCCCCTTTGCAGTGAATCCCATGAAGATTGATGAATAAATGCAATTTGGAGTATGCCAAAGTAAACAAAAAAAATGTACTGTTGCCCATGATCTGTCCACCACTGCCTGATTCTCTTTTTTAACCTCACTGTGTATGTATATACATTGTATATACGCCTTTAAAACATTGCATTCCCCATGAATTTACCTGCTATTGGGAGCGGTGGATCCTTATCTTGTGTTATAAATAGCTCACATTTTCCACCCTTATGACGCAGCACAAGAACAATTAGGAAATATAACCTAATGTTCGCAAGCATGAAGATGGGTTTGGTGGTGCTGGGCTTGTTAGTTCTGAGCTGTGTGAGCTCTGTGATTTGTCAGACTGATGAAAAGAAGTTTGAGGACAATTTTGATGTAATGTGGGCAGAGGACCATGTTAAGACCTCTGAAAATGGCCATGTTTGGCACCTCACTCTTGATCAGATATCAGGTTAGTTACTACTACTACATGTCATGTGTGTAAACAATCTTGTTTGAGGCTGAATCACCAAATTTTTTCAGGGGACTGAAAATATATGTGTGTGCAGGATCTGGGTTCCAGTCCAAACATAAGTACAGGTTTGGATGGTTCAGCATGAAACTTAAGCTTGTGCCAGGGGACTCTGCAGGCGTGGTTACTGCTTACTATGTAGGTTTCAATTTGGAAAAAGTTCTGAACTGATGGCTTCTATTGTCTAAATAGATTAGTTTCTAGATTCAATAGTGCCAAATTTATTTTGCATCAACATTATGCATCACATCCTGATCCATTATAAAAGGTGAAATAAATTTGACCTACTTGAATCCAAAACTTAATTATAGATTGCAAAAATCTAATATCTTTAAATATAATATTCTTTGAAGATGTGGATACAATATAATTGTGTTCTCTGTATTGTGTACAGATGTCTTCTAACAATGACATGAACAGAGACGAGCTGGACTTTGAGTTCCTGGGCAATAGAAGTGGGCAGCCATATGCCCTGCAGACCAACATCTATGCCAAAGGTGTGGGTGGGAGAGAACAGAGGCATATTCTCTGGTTTGATCCCACTCAGGAGTTTCACACCTACTCCATCCTCTGGAACTCTCATCAGATAGTGTATGTCTTGCATTCTTTTAGTTATTGGTCTTTTTAGTTCTTTATTCTGATGATGGATCATAGATTCATTAACATAAAAGTATATACAGCTTTCAATATTCATTAATGTAGACTATAAGAACTTGATATCTTTAATCTGATCTTTTAATGATTTCAATACGACTTAATGTCTGAAATTGTTGGGTTTTGCAGGTTTTTTGTGGACCAGATTCCAGTGAGAGTACACAGGCACACCAAGGCTACAACCCATGTGTTTCCAAGGGAGCAGGGGATGTACATGTTTTCAAGCATTTGGAATGCAGATGACTGGGCTACCAGAGGTGGATTGGAGAAAACAAACTGGGCAGGAGCTCCTTTTGTTTCTTCTTACAAGAAATTCCATGATCTGGGCTGCAAATGGGAGGATTCATTTCCTGCCTGTGTTGCCACCAGTAGTGAGAAATGGTGGGATGAGCCAGTAGCATGGAGTTTGAATGAGAAGCAGAAAGAAGATCACAGGTGGGTGAGAAGCAAGTACATGGTCTATGATTACTGCTCTGACAAATCTCGCTTCTCCGCACAGCCTGTTGAATGCTCTGTTGCTCCTTGGGACTGAACTCAGATCTGAGATAATGAGATCACACTGTGCTTATCTTTCCTTGGAGAAATGTAGACTGGTGCAATCATTTCAATGCAAGTCGTTTACTCTCTGCTGTATTAGTGCAATATAGAAGTTTAATTTGATTTTGATTGTTTGTTTCTCAAAATCTCAAGTTACAATGAAGTCCAGTGGGATGAATAATGATAATTATTTGAGTTGAGATAATCTTATGACATACCCTGCATGTGTGGGTGTGAGTGTTGTAATCCTATCAATGGGCCAAGTGAGTGGACTGCCACGCACTTACAATTATTAAAAATGCGCATCTTTAATGGCTTGTCATTGAATATGCATATGATCGATTACAGAAATGAAAACAACACTCTATTGGGTGATCTTGAATGTGCTTTTAAAAGGCTCTTGTAAAAAATTAACACTTTTCTATTTATTAAAATAACAATCTATTTGGTGATTTCCTATTATTTTTTATAGAATTGAATCTGTGCTAATATTCATTGGCTTGGTGTTTTGAGATTCTTTCGCTACCCATCTGACCTTTTCTCTAAGACTGCTAGCTTGTTTCACCACCTCTTCAGACTTTTCTTTCTTGACTTCAAAAGCTAAATTGACGTATGCACATGCTTTTTAAAGTTACATTTTGAATATTTTTAGACCATTATTGAATTAGATTTTTCATATAACTTCTAAAATTAGAATGAGAAGTTTTAAATCTTGGTGGTAAGATTAGAAATGGTGTTTAAGATACATTATGTTTTAGTAGATAGACTATTAGTTTGAACTTCTCTTTTTGTTGAACTGTCTCACATCAGAAAGTTGTCCAATTGTGGCCTCGAGGATTGTTGTGATTGTGTGGAGTTTTCTACCGAGTTGTTTAACGCCAAAAATTTGCCATCGGATTACCGAATAGTTGTCTCATGCCAGGAAGTTGTCATCTATGTCACACTGAAACGAGCCTTGCATTTGATTCATGCATTTTCCATTTAGAAACTATTTTGGCAATGACATAGTAATTTGCTCATAGGGTGATACCAGTGGCGCTTGCAAGAGGACTTATAGTACAGTTGGAATTGACGTCCAATTTAATTGCATTGCTTGAGTGTTGCTTGCCAAACAAGAGCTAATTAAGAGCTTCAATTCACCTGTTCAATCATTTGGTTTTTGGGTAGCAGAAATTGGACAACTTTCATTGCCGACAACAATCAAAATTCGTTGAGGAATTGTTTTCCTATGGGTGAGAGTGACATTAACAGTTGTTGGAAGAGGACTTAACAGTGGGCTTAATAGAAAAAAAATTAAACACCTTTATCAAGTGTATTCATAATAGAGTAAAGAATAGATCTCATCATCATTCATATTAAATACAATTAGGATTTGGCCTTTCAACAATAAGATTTTAGTAAGCATTCAATCGTGGAAGTACTTGAGCTTTCTTGGTTTTTTTAATCATTGTTCCAAACTCTTTAAGTTATGCTTGGTAGGGGTTGGATTGAAAAGAACAGAACCTTCATACATTTTAAAGATCTCTAGAAAGTTTTTGTATACACCACCAATTATAAAATGCAATTCAAATATTAGAAGAATGAAATGAGCATGTTTCATTAGTCAAACTTCTACCAATTCTTTCTCACAAGTACAGGTTTGTGAGCTAATTCACTTCTATAGACATGGAGATCATATCTGCAAGCATGTATATGCATCATGTAGCAATACAAAGTTATTTTGTATACTCTAGAGCATTCATTTGATCAAGTCCTTAAATTCCACCTCAACTTGGTGAATATATTCTAACATCTTCAACATCATTTTCCCACCTCTACAATTAAAATAAATGTCTCATTTAAATTTAATTTCTATAATTCATCTAAATAATTATTTTTTGTCCCAACTTGAATATCTAGACCGATTATGATCATAATTTAACTAGCCTAATTAATTAGGTGAATATGATAAATGTCCTTACGATATTCCATTTAGTTCCAATAATGGAATGCTTATTATTTTTGATTGACCACCATACTTATATTTTGATCTCTTGCTTCCATGTATTTTACTTTCATAGAACCCTAACAAAAGACAATTTGTAGGTTTCGCTCAATAACAGATCATTATCATATTCTATATACAATTGTTTATTACTTTTTAAAATACAAATAGACTTTTAAAATATACAAAAAAGTCATATTAAGAAATTTACTAAGCATAATTGTTAAGATTTTGACCATTACATTTAAATTTCATATAATTTAAGTTCTAAAATAATAATTAAATGCTTTTATTTGAAAAACTTGATATAAATGATAATAAGAAAATGTCAATTCTAAGTAAAGATTACTTTTAGTAAATAAATTTTTTATGTTCATTCAAACAAATAATTAACATTTATAAAAATAATCAAAACATTTATAAAAATAATCATATATGATTATGATGATGAATCATGTAAGGGGATCTAAATCATTGATGAAATTTCTTTACGTAATAAAATCAAGACATTTTCAAGGTATAATGTATAAATTTTGTAAAGCCTCTTTTAAAATATTAAATTCAAGGTTATTTTGTGGAGGAGTTTTAGTTCAAACGGCCAGTTTTAGAGTCTGACAAACATTAGGAATATCATCAGAGTCCTTTGTATTGGTCCAGCCTGCTAATGCAACAGCGGCCACGTTTAGTCACCAAGATTGTTAGCCTGATGTAAAATATTAAATATTACCAACAATAATTGAATCACCATGGCCTTAAATCATGTGTTTCTTGTTGACATACTATTTGAAACCATAAAATAATATGCATTCCACAGAAATGTTGAAATGTAAAATGTGTTTCCATTTGCCTTTGATGCAAAAAGTAAAGAATGTATTGCCTCCCCTGCTCTGTATGCCACTCGCTGTTTCTCTTTATACCTCACCATTAGCTGGCCTGTTGTGCATTAAAACAGTACAAAAACATGTTTTATGAGATAAGTGTGATTAAATTTTTAATTTGGGAGAAGCTCATTAGTTGTTTTTTATAATATAAACTATCAACAGGTTTTACAACTTAATTAAAAAATCTTCCAAAATAATTACTGAATGAAGTATTCAAAGATTTACATTGTGTTTATCTATGCCTGGAGAAATGTAGACAGGTGCAATAATTTAAATGTGAATCATCTACTCTCTGCTGTATTAGTGCAATATAGAAGTTTAGTTTGATTGTGATTATTTGGCAAAGTCCAGTTGGATGAATGATGATAATTATTAGAGTTCAGATAATCTTATGAGATGAATCTGCATGTGTGGGTGTGAGTGTCGTTATCCTATCAATGGGGCAAGTGAGTGGACTGCCATGCACATTCAATTATTAAAAATGGGCATCTTTAATGGCTTGTAATTGAATTTGAATATGATTGATTACATAAATGAAAAATATCATGTGAAAGTGAACATCCTTTGACCAAGGCAAAAGATTCAATAGAGGGGCTTGACAGTTTTGTGGCATCTCCCATAAATTTGGTGGGTTTGGTTTAATTTCAATCTAATGTTAAAGGGATTATAAAAATATTGAGGCGATGAAGCTTAGGAGATGTTGATTAGGTATTGTATTTGAGGTGTGTATTGATGATTATATATATATATACATACATATATATACATACATATATATATATATATATATATATATATATATATATATATATATATATATATATATATATACATATACACATACGCATACATATACATATACATATATCTATCTATACATATATACATATACATATACATACATATATATACATACACACATATATACACACAAACACATATACATACATACATACATACATACATATTAGAAATAGAATGGATCTCTTCCTTGGAGAGATGGGCTGCGTTGATAGGCAGGTCCTTAAAATTTGGCAGCATGTACCCCCAACTTTCTATAATTCTAAGAGGTAGTTTATTATTATTTTTTAGGCAAAACACGAGTAGGGCGTAATATATTAGATAAATAAACAATACAAGAGAAAATACAATAAAGCAACTCCATATTGGAGAGAGAATGCAACCAAATAATAGAGGCATAGTCCAGGAGAAGGGCCCACCAAACCACATCAAACAACATTTGGAGACCTATTAATAACAAAGAGTAGATTAGACTAAAGAAGAAATAACTGCATAAAGGGAGCACACAAAAGATGAAAGGGAATAAAAAGAGAGACAATAGATCCAACAAAAAAATTACAAAGCTCATCTAGATTGGTTACAAAAAGGGACACCCCAAGGAAATAGTCCCACAAGATAAATTTAACATCAGGCTAAAAAACGTCTCCATTATTGCCATGAAAGATGTTCATGGAAGCATAGTTTTCGTTGAGACATGATAGGTTGAACATTGCCCAAGCCTCCATCATTTTTTCTTCACAACCTTCCCTATTGAAGAAACCTTCGTAAATATAATCTCATCCAACCTTACAGGGTAGGGGACATGGTCCTTGCTACCCCACCACTAGAATAGTAAGGCAACAACATCTACCTCCACTAAATTTTCCACCCACTCTCATCTTTACGAAGATTTCAAAGACAAATTTATTAATACAATTCATTTGGTGATCTCTTATTACTTTTTATTTAGATCTAAATTTTTATTTTGAAGTTCTTTATATAAGGTATCAAGACTCTTCTTGACCATTTTTTCTAAGATTAATTATGAAAGTTTTGATTTGTTTTCTTTTATTATTTTTTATTTTGAAAGAATTTATCTAGATATATAATATAAATATATATGCAAAATTAAGGAAGTTATCAAGTTATGGCTTTTATAGATTTTCCATCGATGTCTATTTATTATAAAAAAAATCTATTTGATGATTTCATAGTATTGTTTATTAGGATTGAACCTTTTCTAATGTTCATTGCCTTGGTGCTTTCAAATTCTTTCAATACTATTTTTGAGACTGCTAGGTTGTTTCACCACCCGTTGAATTCAATCCCCTTTCTGAAGGGGCCTCTCTTCATAATTTTCCTTTTTGTCTTAAAAAGCTAAATTGGCATACATGCTTTCTCAATAATATTTTAAGAATTTTAGATTATTATCGATTTAGTCTCTCTTTATGATTTTCAAAATTAGAGTGAGAAGTTCTAAATCTTTGTAGAAATATTGGAAATGATGTCAAAATACACCATTTCACAATCTCAAATTGTACGATGAAAATGCTTGGCTTTCTTCACACTCGCACCCAATTTCAAAGCTAAATTATGCATGGCTTCATTAGTCTTCCTTAAGCAATTTGAAATATATATTTCAAATTTTTTGGTTGGGTACCCTTGAGCCAAAACTTGCTCTCTTTGCTTGGTGCACTATCCACCAAGGTCTTCTTGTTTTTACCAAATCAACCCAATTTGGCATTGTCAATACTGCTTGTCCATCCATTTTATGTAGAATTGGCATTGTCAATACTATTTTGTCCATCCATGCCTTTTAGGTTCGAGCCTTTTTCATGGCATTTTTTTAATGAGATTGGCCTAGAATTATTTCTAAGTCAACTTATATTTGAAATATTTTCATGGTCAAATTATTTTTAGCATAAACTCTACAATATTATCTGTCTTATATTGATATCCACTTCTATCTTTATACTAAGGATATGATTTTCTCTAACACCCTCACATAGATTTTCCTATGCAAGCTAATAAAATTACAATTGAAGTGGGACACATAAGGTGCTTCAAATCATTAGGGTAACACACCATGTATAGTTTGCTAGAGTATTACCAACTCTAACCTCTACTAGGAATCAATCCTTTTCTTGTGGACTTAGTTTGAAATCTTGTGATGGGCATGATTCTTAGTCACATGCTTCATATCGCCCTATGAGAAGAGTTATGATCATTATACTCATGGTTTGTTTCAACCCTCTCGTATACCTCCAAGATTCATGATTGAGGTGCTTTCATATGATTAGATAGACAAATTTTCCTTAACTTGTTTTCGTCATTTATCTAGTTTATGATGCTCGACATTGGGTGGAAGAAGAAAATGAAGATGTGATTATTAGTTGGGAGTTTGTTCTTGAGATCTAAGATCTTTCTAATATTTGAGGAAATTTAAATAATTGTGATATTCCTCTACCTTTTAGTACTTAAGCTCTTGCCGCTTAGCAACCTTGTTTCTTGTTTTTGCTCTCTAGGTTTGTTTTTTACTTGGCTTGGTCTTGCTTCCAATTTAGTGTGTATTTATTTTACACGAATATTATCAATATTTATGCAAAATAATATAAGATACATATTGATCAAAAAACATAAATGATCGACATAAAGTATTTCATAAAAATATAAAACTATGGTTTATGAAATATGTATGGTTGATAATTTTTATGAGTGAGTTAATTACACTGTGGGCATTCTATTAATGGGAAGAATTTCAACAAAGTATAGATTGTGATGGTTGAGATTGGAAGGAAAAACATGAAAAAGATCTTGATCATAAATTTTTTAAACAATATGTCCTTAGAAAAGGATCATTATCTTGTCATAATATAGTAATGCAAAATATAGTTTAAAATGATGGAAAAATTAATTTTTTTGAAAATAATTAATAGATTTACTCATTAATTATGATAAATAAGTAAAAAATTGAATGTCTTTAACAAGTGTATTTATAATAGAATAAAGAATAGATCTCGTTACCATTTATCTTAAATAAAATTAAGATTTGGCCTTTCAACAATAAAATGTTTGTAAGCAGTCAATCATGGAAGTACTTGAGCTTTCTTGTTTTTCTATCATTGTTCCAAATTCATTGAATGCGAGTGTTAGATTCAGAAAAACATGACCCTCATAATTTAAAAAATCTCTAGGAGGTTTTTGTATACACCACCAATTCTTTACTACAATTCAAATATCAAAAGGGTGAAGTGAGCATGTTTCATTAGTTAAATTTCTACCAATTCTTTCCCATGAGTATAAGATTAGGTTTGCGAGTTGATTCACTTTTATATAGACATGGAGATAATATCTCCAAGCATGGATATCCACAACAATGTAAAGTTATTTGTAGACTCTAGAGCATTCATTTAATCAAGTCCTTAAATTCCAACTCATTTTGGTGAATATATTGTTGATATCTTCAACATCATTTTCCCATCCCTACAATTTGAACTATATATCTCATTGAAATTTAATTCCTATAATAAATTTAAATATTTAATTTTTTTGTCTCAACTTGTATATCTAGATTTTTTTTTGGTTATGACTATTTATAATTTAAGTAGCCAAGTTGTTTATATGAACATGATATTTGTCCTTACATGTACATGCTCACTATGAAATTCATGATTTTTTACAAGGACTTATACCAATGACACTTATTTACAAAGAATTTTTAAAAAGACCTAACACCCATCTCATGGCTTTTTAATTAGATATTATAGTTTTCAATGACATCATGTGTTGAATGATTACTATTGTACAATATTTTAAATAAGAAAATAAAAAATAAAAAATAAAAAATATTCAAAGAATTTTAATTGAGATGATAACTTTGGATTTGTCTTATTTTTTTTAATTCATTTATCTTATTCTAACTTCATTTAAAAAGGGGTTTTATTTTCATTTATATAGTTTTTCTATTCACTATATATATTATTGAATAAATGTATACTTTTATCTTTTTAGATATGAAGATACTCTCTCCCACAAAAAATAAATATATTTGAATGTTAAGTCTATTAAAAAGTATTTACAAAAGAGGAATGATATTTTCTATCCCATGAATTACCATACCATGGAGAGAGAATTGAATCAAATAACCTATAATAGATGGATTTTCTATACTATTTATTCCTTAGCCTAGTTATTATTGACCAATAAGAAGCCTAATCAGAGTCATGTGCAACTATTCCATTTAGTTCCAATTATGGAAATTATGCTTTTTGATTGGCTACAACGCCTATACTTTGATCTCTAGCTCTCATGTTTTCCGCTTTCATAGAGCCCATATTCAAAAGAGATGCTTAACACATGCAAGTCAAATTGGGGAAGGGAAAAATAACAAAAGACTCCTAACAAGAGGCCATTTTGTCATTTCCACTCAATGACACACAATTATTATATTCTATGCAATTGTTAATGATATTTTTTATCAAATGCAAGGACACTTCTAAAATATAAGAACAAACCATATTATGAAACTAACTAAACATAATTGTTAGGCTTTATTCATTTTATTATATATTTTAAATTTTAACATAATAATTAAATGTTCTTATTTTAGAAGCTTGATATGAGTGGTGATAAGAAGAATATTAATTTCAAATAAATGTTACTTTTGATGAATAATCTATTCAAACAAATAATTAACATTTGTAAAATAATTATACATCCTAAAACATTGATGAAATTTCTTTCAACAAACTAATCAGATACTTTCAAACTAACATTATGAAAATGTATACATTTTATAAGATTTTTTATTTTAAATATTAAATTCAAGGTTATTATATGAAGGAATTTTAGTTCAAAAGGCTAGTTTTGGAGGTGACAAGCATTAGGAATATAATTATGGTCCTTGTATTGGGTGCTCTGTGGTAGTAGGGGCCACGCTTAGTCACTAAGATCTTTAGCCTGATATTTACTATTAAATATTAACAACAATTATTAAATCGGCATGGCTTCAAATCATTGCAGAATTCAATGTTACTTGTTGAGATTCTATTTTGAGACGATAAAATAATATGCATTACATCAAACTACAAACTCTAAGGATACAAATTATGGCCTTCAATGGTGGCGTAGGGAGGGCCCTCTCCATCATAACACTAAAAACATTTCATAGAAACGTTGAAATGTGAAAAATGTGTTTCCATTTGCCTTTGATGGGAAACTGCAATTTGGGTAATGCAAAAAGTAAAGAATGTAGTGCCTCCCCTGCTCTGTATGCCACTCACTGTTTCTCTTTATACCTCACTATTAGCTAGCGTGTTGTGAATGAATATGCTTTCAAATTATTGCATTTTCAATGAATCATCGTATATTGTTTATAAATAGGTTGCTCTTTCAACGTGTCACACAACACAAACAATAATTAGGAAATTTAAGATAATTTTCACAAGCATGAAGTTGGGTTTGGTGGTGGTGTTTTGTTGGTATTGAGCTCAGTGAGTTTTATGATTTGTGAGAATGGTGAGGTGATGTGGGTGGTTATTTTTTATTATGTCGTTTTAAATATTTAATTTTGAAATAATTTTAAATTGGTATTTAAGTAAATTAGTTGGAGAATTCGATTGTCAAATTTATTTTGCATCAATATTTTTTATCATCAAAATGTTAGGGAATTAAGAAGCAAAATCGATTTTACCTAAATGAATCCAAAAACTAGTTATGGTATTATTGTAAATTGTAAAAGATCTTTTAGACTTTGTTGTATGTATCATACAAATTTAATTTAATTATGATTTATCACCATTAATTAAATCTCAAGTTAAAATGAATTGCAACAGGATGATTTGCATGATAGTTTTTGAATTGTTGAATTGAGTTTGTTATGATAGTTATTGGATTGTTTGAATTAAGATTTTTATGAGAAGGAGGTGTGGGTGTTGTAATTTCACCAATGGGTTACTTGAGTAGGCCATAATCCAAATGGAGAGCACGAAAGAGAAAACAATTATTAAAGCAACGCTCCACTACTTAGCAACAATGCTTTAATGCCTTTAATTGAATACAAATGACCACTCAATATAAAATATTGAATGTAGTCAAACATAAACAATCGACACAAAAATTCCTTAAAACAATACAAAAACATGTTTTATGAGATAGGTATGATTGATTGTTTTATTTGGAAAGGCTTGTTAATTATTTTCTATCCTATAAACTATCAACATGTTTTACAATTTAATTAAGAAAAGTTTCTAAAATTAGCAATTGCATCTTGGTGTACAATGGATATGCCAAGAGGTGAGAAGGTCAATTAGGGAAAAGTTTGGTCTATTTTTTGCATAAATTTATGTAGTACATGAGGTCAATTGGTAGGCCATTAAAAATATTTCATTGTTTGTGCAAAAAAAAATCTCAATGGAAAAGTGATATCTTCAATTTAAATATGCATCCACAAGAATCCAATCATGACTAAACGAAACCCTTAAATTAGGAAGATAATAATATTTTATCAACAAGCTCATGTTAAGTTTGTAAGAGAGAGAGAGAGAGAGAGAGAGAGAGAGAGAGAGAGAGAGAGAGAGAGAGTGGTGAAGAGAGATAACTAGATAGAGATGGAGGGATAAATGAAATAATAAATATGGAGAGATAAATATACAAAAAAAAAGATATAGAGGTCTTAAAAGAGGGAGAGAGGGAGAGAGATAGGTGGATAGAGAGAAATTTCCACAAATAAATGGGGAGAGAAGATAAAGGTAGAGATGAAGATAGAACAAGAGAGAAAAAGGAAACCAATAGATAGATAGAGGGAGGTATAGGGAGACACAAAGATATAAAAATAGGGGGATAAAGAGGGAGAGATAGAGAGGAATATCTAGGGAGATCTATAGAGAAATGCAAAGAGATAGAGATAAATATAGATGATGAGGTAGAGCGATAGAGAGATTGCTAAGATTGCTAGGTTGTTTCACCACCTGTTGAATTTTATTTCTTGGCTCAAAAAGCTAAATTGATGTACATATTTTCTAAGTAATATATAGAGTATTCGTAGAACATCATTGATTTAGTTTCTCCATATGATTTGTAAAATTAGAGTGAGAAGTTTTAAATCTTGGTGGAAAGAATGGAAATGGTGTCAAGATCTACACTATTTACATTCTCAAATTGTAGGATGAATATGCTTGGATTACTTCACACTTGCACACAATTTGTAAGTGAAAGCATGTATGGCTTCATTAGTTTTCTTTAGGCAATTGACGATATATACTCCAAATTATTTGGTTAGGTACCCTTGAGCTAAAACTTGGTCTCTTTGCTTGGTGCACTAACTACCAAGGCCTTCTTGTTTGTACCAAGTCAACCTAGTTTGGCATTGTCAATCTGCTTTGTCCATTTTGTGGATAATAGGAGACTCTTAAGCATCCTTGCTAGTTGTTTCTTAGATCTTAGGCTATCTCAAATAAGATTTATGACTTCTTCAAGCCTTCTAAGTTGGAGCCTTTTCATGGCATATAATTTTTGTATGCAATTGACCTATAATTATTTCTAAGTTAGCTTATATTTGATATGTTTTCATGATCAAATTATTTTTAGCATAAATTGTACAATATTTTCTTGGTGTTATTCTCTCTTAATACTAAGGCTATGATTTTCTCTAAACATCCTCAAATAGATTTTCCTATGCCAGCTAATAAAATTGCAATTGAAGTGGAAAACATACAAGTTCTTTTAAATCATTAGGTTAACACACCATGTATATTTGTTATAGTCCAACCAACTCCAACCTCTAGTAGTAATGAATCCTATTCTTGTGGATTAAGTTTGAATGCTTGTGGTGTGCATGATTCTTAGTCATGTACCTCCTAGCCTCCCTTGATAAGAGTCATAGATCATTCTACTCATGATTGGTTTCAACCTCTTCTATCGCAAAGATTAATGACTGAGGTGCTCTTAGATGGTTGGGTTGTGGAAATTTCCTTAACTTGTTTTTTTGTCAATTCAATAGTTTATGATGCTCAACATTGTCTCAAAGAAGAAAATGAAGGTGTGACTAATAGTTGGGAGTCTATTCTTGAGTGCTAAGACCTTTCTAATGTTTGAGGAAATTCAAATAATTGTGACATTCCTCTCTACCTTCTAGTGTTTTAGCTCTTGCCACTTAGTAGCCTTGTTTCTTGTTTTTCTCTCTAGGTTTGTTGTTTAAGGCTTGATCTTGCTTTCAAATTAGTGTGTACTTTTCCCACCTAGATTTTTAGATACATATTATCAATATTTATACAAAATAATATAAGACACATATTGATCAAAGAAACACAAATAATCAACATAAAATATTTCATAGAAAATATAAAATCATGTTTTATGAAATATGTATGAATAATAATGTTTATGGGAGAGGGTTTTATTATTTTGTGAGCATTCTATTAATGAGAAAATTTTGAGCAAGTGTGGATATTAATGGTTGATATTGGAAGGACTAACATGAAAAATATCTTGATCATAGAATCTTTAAAACAATATGTTCCTAAAGGAAGGACCACTATTTTATCACAGTATATTAATGCACTATACAATTTGAAATGATGAAAGATTTAAAACTTTGAAAATGACTAATAGACTACTCATCAATTATAATAGAAAGTTAAAAATTGAACACCTTTATCAAGTGTATTCATAATAGAGTAAAGAATAGATCTCATCATCATTCATATTAAATACAATTAGGGGCCACGCTTAGTCACTAAGATCTTTAGCCTGATATTTAATATTAAATATTACCAATAATTAAATTGGCATGGCTTCAAATCATTGCAGAACTCAATGTTACTTGTTGAGATTCTATTTTGAGACTATAAAATAATATGCATTACATCAAACTACAAACTCTAAGGATACAAATTATGGCCTTCAATGGTGGCGTAGGGAGGGCCCTCTCCATCATAACACTAAAAACATTTCATAGAAACGTTGAAATGTGAAAAATGTGTTTCCATTTGCTTTTGATGGGAAACTGCAATTTAGGTAATGCAAAAAGTAAAGAATGTACTGCCTCTCCTTCTCTATATGTCACTCACTATTTCCCTTTATACCTCACTATTAGCTAGCGTGTTGTGAATGAATATGCTTTCAAATTATTGCATTTTCAACGAATCATCATATATTGTTTATAAATAGGTTTCTCTTTCAACGTGTGACACAACACAAAGAATAACTAGGAAATTTAAGCTAATTTTCACAAGCATGAAGTTGGGTTTGGTGGTGGTGTTTTGTTGGTATTGAGCTCAGTGAGTTTTGTGATTTGTGAGAATGGTGAGGTGATGTGGGTGGTTATTTTTTATTATGTCATTTTAAATATTTTAATTTTAAAATAATTTTAAATTGGCATTTAAGTAAATTAGTTGGAGAATTCAGTTTTGTCAAATTTATTTTGCATCAATATTTTTTATCATCAAAATGTTAGGGAGTTAAGAAGCAAAATCGATTTTATCTAAATGAATCCAAAAACTAGTTATGGTAATATTGTAAATTGTAAAAGATCTTTTAGACTTTGTTGTATGTATCATACAAATTTAATTTAATTATGATTTATCACCATTAACTAAATCTCAAGTTAAAATGAATTGCTACAGGATGGTTTGCATGATAGTTTTTGAATTGTTGAATTGAGTTTGTTATGATAGTTATTGGATTGTTTGAATTAATATTTTTATGAGAAGCAGACATGGGTGTTGTAATTTCACCGATAGGTTATCTGAGTGGATCATAATCCAAATGGAGAGCACGAAAGAGAAAACAATTATTAAAGCAACACTCCACTACTTATCAACAATGCTTTAACGCCTTTAATTGAATACAAATGATTACTTAATATTAAATATTGAATGTAGTTAAACATAAACAACCGACACAAAAATTCCTTTAAAAAATACAAAAACATGTTTTATTGGATAGGTATGATTGATTTTTTAATTTGGAAAGGCTTGTTAATTATTTTCTATCCTATAAACTATCAACAGGTTTTACAATTTAATTAAGAAAAGTTTCTAAAATTAGCAATTGTATCTTGGTGTGCAATGGATATGCCTAAGAGTTGAGAAGGTCAATTAGGGAAAATTTTGGTCTATTTTTTGCATAAATTTATGTAGTACATGAGGTCAATTGGTAGGTCATTAAGAATATTTCATTGTTTGTGCAAAAAAAGTCTCAATGAAAAAGTGATATCTTCAATTTAAATATGCATCCACAAGAATCCAATCATAACTAAACAAAACCCTTAAATCAGGAAGATAATAAAGTTTTATTGAAACAAGCTCATGTTAAGTTTGTAATAGGATCAGAGAGTGAGAAAGAGAGGAAGGAGAAGGAATAGAAAGAGGGTGATAGAGGGGGAAAGAATGCAAGAGAGAGGGTAAAGAGATAGAGAAAAAGATGGAGACAGTGATGGATATGGATAAAGTGGAGATAAATATGGTGAGAAGGAGAGAGATATGGAGAAATAGAGAATATAGAGGAGATAGAAATAGATAGAGATGGAAGAGAAAAATAAATAGAGGGAGAGAGGGAGAGATATAGTGGTGAAGAGAGATAACTAGATAGAGATGGAGGGATAAAATAATAAATATGGAGAGATAAACATAGAGAAAAATAGATATAGAGGTCTTAAAAGAGGGAGAGAGGGAGAGAGATGGATGGATAGAGAGAAATCCCCACAGATAAATGGGGAGAGAAGATAAAGGTAGACATGAAGATATAACGAGAGAAAAATGAAAACAATAGATAGATAGAGAGAGGTATAGAGATACATAAAGATGTAAATATAGGGGGATAAAGAGGGAGAGATAGAGAGGAAGATCTATAGAGACATGCAAAGAGACAAAGATAAATATTGATGATGAGGTAGAGCGATAGAGAGATATAGATATTAGGAGATATAGAGAGGGGAGATTAAGAGAGATAGAGAAATGGACAAATAGGTAGAATTGGGTCTAAAAAAATAGAGATGGAGAGGATTTGAGAAATAGGGGGAGATAGAGGGAGATACACATACATTAGAAAAGAAAGAGAGAAATAGAGATATATAGGAAGAGAAGTCGAAAGAGGTAGAGATAAAGATATAGAGAGGGGGATAGGGAGGGGATGAGAGAGAGAGAGAGGGGGGGGGGGGGGAGGATACACACACACACACACATAAATACATATATATAAATACACATAATATATATCTGTGTGTGTGTGTGTGTGTGTGTATGTGTATGTATTTATATATACATATATATATATATATACACATATATATGTATATATATATATACACATATATATGTATATATATATATATATACACATATATATGTATATATATATATATGTATATATACACATATATATGTGTATATATACATACATACATATATATATATATATATATATATATATATATATGTATATATATGTATATATATATATATATATATATATGTATATATACACATATATATGTGTATATATACATATATATATATATATATATATACATATATATATATATATATATATATATATATATATATATATATATATATATATATATATATATATACATATATATATATATATATATATATATATATGTATGTATGTATGTATGTATGTATGCATGCATGCATACATACATACATATACATACATACATACATAGATATATATATATATATATAGAGAGAGAGAGAGAGAGAAATGGGGATGTGTGTGTGAGTAAGATCTCGCTCAAACTTGATTTTTTGTTTGGTAAATTCCAGGCTACTCCATGCTACACAACCCTAATTTTCTTGTACATACTAGGGTTAAACAAAAAAATAATTCCTTTATTAATTATTTTTGTAGAGATTGGGTTTGAAACCCAAAATAAAAATACTTAAAGCTCGCATTTTCGTAGCTTTGTAATGGCTGCCTGATTTAGGCTCTGAATATAGCCACATTTTTAATTCCATAGTATACTGCACATCTTTCCTCGTTTAAGAGGACAATTGTGTGTATTTTTTTAGTCCACATATTGATTACATGCAGAACATCTGCCTTGTTAATAGTAGCAATTGGAGCGTCTACGAGGCCACTACAACACGCGAGGGAAAAAAGACATTTCTGTATAACTGTATATTTTCTACAATCTGCCACATCTGAAGGAATGCATATTGTTATCTGTATCTGATATGTTTGGAGCCTCACAATCTGTGATCGACAGTTTGCATCTAAAACATCATACATTTCACGACACCATTCCATTTATGCGGCGTAAGACAACGTCGAATTATCATAACAATCTGGCAGATGTCTAAGCCAAAATAAGCCTATCGGCTTAGTAAATTTTTTTTAGACAATGTTATAGTTAGAAAGTTAAAATCTTTGAGATCACTAGAAGTACATCAAATAAAAAAGCAAAGTCCACTCAATCTATTTGAGATTCTCCTAGAAATAAAAAATGAATTTATTATATCTTTAAATTTGAATTTAGAGTTTGAAGTTTACTTATATGTTTCAATAGATTATTGTGAAACTAAAAAATTAAAAAGATAACAACCAAATCACTAATATTAAAAAAAAATTAATAACTTCAATCATATAAAAAATTATTTTATAGTTAATTTATTTAGAATGTGTTTAAAACTTCTTTTTTTTATCACAACTCTTATAATTAATAATTTATGTGATATAAATTATTACATGTTAAATTTATTTTTATTTCTATTTATTGTGATGTATTGTGTGTACATTATAATAATTCACATTAGATTTATATTATCATATATAACATATAATTCAAATTATTTCTTAGGATATGTAGAAACAACATTCTAGACATGCAGGCTGCTCCGCGATGGTTGTGCGTGGAAGGCCGCTCTCCCGCCCAGATTTTTCAAATGCGGATGCTCTGCCTTTGTCTGTGTTGTAGTCTGGGTTGGGGAAGAGGGTTTCCCAAGGTTCTGGGGAGTAGAGGGCTTTCCCTACTCTGCCCTCTCCGGCTCTGATTGTTGACGCTTCGTTAGGTATCTGTTTTAAGCCATCTGCACCTGCCTCTGCCAGGGGTCTTAGTGGTTTGAAGTCCAAGTTGGGTGTCTCTGGTGATGCCTCACTGTCATTGATCCCCTTGCCTGCCCCTGGGGTTGGAGGTGTTGCTTCTCCTGCTGCTCCTTCGGCCTCTCCTCAGTCTTTTGTTGAGAATGCTCCTAGGGCTGCTGGTGGACAGCTTCACGAGGCGGTGTCCTTTTCCAAGGTAGTCTCTATGACTGGTGGTGGGATAGGACCTAAGGGAGCAGTTGGTTCTGTTGGTTCAACATCTCCTGTTGCCCTAGTTCCTGTGTGCAATCCTCTTTCTTTTAAGCTATCTTCTGAGGCTGATGGGGATTTGGTGAACAACACATACATTTTCAAGGCTCATGGTTTGATATGCCACTTCCGGGGCTTTTGGCCTAGCCTTCCTCAACTGCATGATTGGGTTTCCCAGGAATGAGAACCAATCTTGTTTGATACTGTCCATATTTTTCCTATGGAAAAAGGGTTCTTCATAGCTAAGTTTGATAAGGCTGGGGATAGAACTAAGATTTTGTGTGATCATTTTTTTAGCTGGGAGAAGGAAAAATTTATGCTTATGATTAAACCCCGACACCCTGATTTTAATCCTTCCTTTGAAGTCTTCAGAAAAATCCCTATCTGGGTTAGGCTTCCTAATCTCCCTCTTCATCTTTGGCTAGATTCTAATCTGGAGGAAGTGGGTGAGGCTTTGGGGGATTTTTTAATGTTGGATCATGATTTGTTTAATAATTATCACTCCACCATGGCCCGTCTTTTGGTTGATCTTGACATTTCACAGGGTCTTCCAGATAAAATCAGGATAGTTTCTTTTGTGGGATCTTGGATTCAACAACTCGACTATGAAGGCATTCCTTTTAGATGTCATAAATGCTTTAAAACTGGTCATATTTCTACTCCTTGTGGTTTGGATACCAAGAAAAATAAATTTGCTCCTCTTGGTGGAAGGGAGCTTCTACCGAGCATTATACTGTCAGGAAGATTCCCTCTCAACCAAGGAAGGTGGATGATCCTGTTTTAGGTGACCTGGTTTCTTCTACAGTGGTGGAAGGTTTGTGCCCTGTTGCTTCTGATCTTCCGCTGGCTGGTATTGCCCCTGCTCATTTTCATGTTGATTCTTCTCTAGCTTCTATGCTAGAGGAAGTTGTTTGCCCTCGTGTTGGTTCTATTCTAGCCCCTTCTGTGTTGGATGGAACTGGCCCCCAAGCTGGCAGTTCTGAGGATGTTTCTCTTGTTGTTCATGCTAGTGTTTTTGCACTAGCTGGTTCTGTTGTTGTTGATCCTTTGTTAATTAGTCCTTTGGTTGTGACTAACGCTAGTCCTTTGCTGGAGGATTCAATGGCTGTTAAACCTCTGCTGGGTGTTGGCTTGAACTCGCTGCGCTAGCAGGAAGATGCTACTAGAGTTGAAGAAGGGTGGATCACAGTTAAAGGTAAACATCATAAGAGATCCTCCTCTTCCTTTGACATGACTCTTCGATCCCATAAGAAGGGTTCAAAAGGCTAGTTCTCTTTCTTTTGTTGTTGTTCTCCTTTGGTTTATCTTTTGCAGCAGTTTGGAGTGTTTTTTGTTGGACTGCTTTCTTTTGTAGTATTTTTTCATTATGGTTCTTGGGGTTTCTGGTCTTTCGTTTTGACTAGACTGTTGTATCTAAAGGATCTCTTATTGTTTTATCCTGAGTTTCGGCTTTGTAAAGGGTTTCAGGGTCCCTTCAAAACCTGTTGTTACCTTAATCAAAAACATTCTAGACATGACAAAGATGTGGAGAAAGCTTAAAGTATTTTGTTATATAGTTTGCTTGTGTTTCTATTCCTAGTGCTTTTATCTCTTGATTTTAAAAAAATCTTGAAATTTTTTTATTTTCACAATAAGCTGCACAAACATGACATATGTCTTTAAGATGATAAGAGAGTTCATCATATTAACATGGTTCATGTAATGTCTCTACCCTCTCTAGAAGGGTATTGAATGCAAGCTCTCTAAAATGAAGAGACTTGTATTCATTGATCTAGGTTTTGTTAAAGATTGTTGCAAAAAAAACTACATAAATCCAATATTTCTTTCTTTAAGGAAAGAAGCAAAGTAATAGAGTTGATTTTTGCAAAAAAAAATATGGGGGTTTAGTTGGCTAGATTTTGGGGTGTTTGATTTAATTTTGCACACTTAAGTTTACTTTTCTTTTTTTGGTGCCCCAGAGGTATCCCTTAAATTGGCCTGACACCCAACCCACCTTACCTTGGTCTTACTTGCTACCAAGTTGGGGCTGAGAAGGGGTGAGGTGGGGTGAGAATAATCCTATGGGGAGGCACAGAATCACCCACAAACCATGTGCATTGGGTAAGTTTACTTTTCATTTTTACAAGACAATTTACTTTTGCACTTTTACATCAAATTACTTGCACATGTAATAATAAATTTCAATTTCTTTAAAATATTCCTCCACCTATATTAAAATTCTACAACTAATTATCTTTTGAATTATTCCTATTATAAAACTAAAATTAATTTCAACATTTGTGAGTTTTTAAGACTTGAATTTTTTTTTTTTAAAACCATTTTGTCATTAGACACTACTTCAAAATAAATAAAAATTAATATGTAAAATTCCTCAAACAATACATTATTATTAGCAAAGAAAAGTTTGTGGTTTAGATGTTTTCATAAAAAAAAATACATTCACTACTTAAATATTAAAAAATTACTATAAAATATTCTGAAAGTTAAATAAGTATTAAATATTAAAAATAAGGGAAAAATAATTTTTTCAAATAAAAATCAAATCATTATTAATAGTAAAAAAATAATATAATTTAGGAAAAGAAAACATATATCAAATCAATATGCATTATCAATAGTACAAAAGAAATCCAATATATTTTAGGGAAGAAAGCAAAAACGATTGCACAAGATTTAAAATGAGATTCAAAATAAGACCTAAAGTTTAAGAAACAACTAAATTAAAGATAATTAATTTTTTAAATATTTGTAATAAAAAAATTGCATTAATATTTTTGTGGTAAAAAAAAATCTCAATTTTGATTTGGTAAATTATTTTTCTATCATGTGTTTATATTCCTAGTGCCTCCATCTCTTGATTTTTAAAAATGCTTGAAAAAGTTTTATTTTCACAATATGCTACACAAACATGACGTGTGTCTTTAAGAGGATAAGAGAGTTCATCATATTAACATGGTTCGTGTAAGGTCTCTACCCTCTTTGAAAGGGTATTGAATGTAGGCTCTCTTAAATGAAGAGACATGTATTCATTGATCTAAAAGATTGTGTTAAAGATTGTTGAAAAAACACTGCATAAATCCAATATTTCTTTCTTTGAGGAAAGAAGTAAAGCAATAGAATTAATTTTTGTGAAAAATTTGGTGGTTTAGTTAGCTAGAATTTGGGGTGTTTGATTTACTTTTTCACACTTCGGTTTAGTTTCATTTTTTGGGGGGTGAGACTAATCCTTGGAGATGCATGCAATCACACACAAACCATGTGCATTGAGTAAGTTTACTTTTCTTTTTGTACAAGACAATTTACTTTTGCACTTTTACACCAAATTAGTTGCACATGTTATAATAAATATCAATTTCTTTAAAATATTCCTCCATCTATATTAAAATTCTACAACTAATTATCTTTTGAATTATTTGGGTTATAAAACTAAAATTAATTTCAACATTTGTCAGTTTTTAAGACTTGGGTTTTTTTAAAACCCTTTTGTCTTTGGACACTACTTCAAAATAAATAAAAATTAATATGAAAAATCCCTCAAATAATACATTAGTATTAGTAGAGAAAAGTTTGTGGTTTAGATGTATGGAGAGATGTTGACATCTATACATACTAACATGTTTTCATAAAAAATAAATAAAATTAGTATTTATATATTAAAAATTTACTAAAATATTTAAAAATTTAAATTAGTATTAAATATTAAAAATAAGGGGAAAACAACCTTTTCAAATAAAAATCAAATCATTATTAATAGAAAACAAATTAATATAATTTAGAAACATCAAACATAAATCAAATCAATATGCATTATCATTCGTATAAAAGAAATCCAATATATTTTAGAGAAGAAAGCAAAATAGATTGTATAAGCTTTAAATGTTGGATAACTGAGGGGGGGGGGGGGGGGGGTGAATCAGTTATAAAATTAGTTATCTTAGGTCCCTTAACAATTTTTAGCCTTGAAATCTTCTCAATAGATAGTCTATACAATCATATATAAACATTTAACCGACCAAAGCAGTATTCATCAGAATATCAGTAAATAGCATACAAAACATTGAATCACACATTAACACCAGTATTTAACGTGGAAACCCAATTTGGTAAAAACCACTACGAGAATTGTCACCCACAAAATAATTCACTCTTCTAAAGTGAGCTCGATTAAAAGCCAATCATGTTAAAGATTACAAACACATTTGCTAGATGTGACCCTGTTAGGGGATTTTCACCAGAGATCGACTAGATATGTCACCCTATAATGAGTGGCCTTATTAGAGGACTTTAGAACATTCGTTAGAATGCCACCTTACAAAGGATTTAGAAATTAGGACTGTTAAATCCACTCGGTTAAGAGATTTTTTGCTACAATGATTAGAAAGTAATAGTGAAATGATCTGTTAAAATATTCAACTACCTTTGCCTGTTCAAATCTCCTTTTAGCTCATTTTTCCTCTCCAAAATCTTCCTTTCTGGATGATCAATAAACACACTTCATCTCATCACTTTTCTTCACTTCATTCACACATTCCTTCAACTCTGTTTTTCTCAGTGTATCCTTCTTTTCAATTCGGTTTTCTGCTTTGGGTATCAACAATTCAACAATATCAATAGTATCAACATCAACAACATAATCATCGTGATCATCCTTTATATAGATTTTTTTTTCGCTTAATACTATCATCGCTTAATCTCATCCATTAGATCAAATCTATAGCTCGGTAAAAAAATTGTGGTTCTTGCCAGCTGTATCTTCACCTTGGAACTTGAACTTTTCTTGGATGTCAAATTAATAACTAAATCTTCACTATTTATTTGTACCTAATGATTTTGATCCATTGATTTCATTAACAAAATTTTTTCCTTCCTTAGAATCTTCTAGATCAATCTAGATCTTCAATCGATATCATCTTTTACTTGATTCCTTGATTAACCGACCAACTTCATCTACTCGATTAAGTCTTTCTACTTGGTTAACATTCACTCGGTTAACTGTGACCGACCAATATCTTTAATTACTGACAATTGTTTCCACTTTGGTAAGACACGCGGTTTCCTTATCTTTTCACTTTGCAACTTCAATCCTTTGTTACCAATCAATGTAACTAACTTGTGCATCATTCTAACACTTTATTAAATCATCCAAATCAATCAAATCAATATTACCTTGTCATAGACCGATTCAACAATTTCCCAATTAAGCTCATATACTGAACATCACTTCTTTATTTCATCTTCTACCTTTACCAATCATCTCTTCTCTCAACATCATATATTTTAGATTTATATGGCAATTTGAAACTAGTAAGTCAATAAGCTTGACATCAATATGACAACATAACAATTGATCTAATCCTTCTACATACCTTTCATTGCTCGGTTGACCTTGTTCATTCCCATTACTCATCAATCTTATCAATTGGGGTAACAATCTCCCCCTTTGGCATTGATGACGACACATTTTATATATCTCATCTCGTATTTGAAATATACCATCGAATACCAATAATATTCATTTTTTACAATCTCCCCTTTAGTCATATCTCTCCCTCTTTGGGTGTCTTAACTTACTTCCTTCAATAGGTCATCTCCCAATTCATTCTCTTCTTAATCATTCTCTTCCATTTTTATCTCTCCTCAATATATCTATATCAGTTACTTTCCCTTTATCACTCTCTCCCTGTTTGACAACAATGCCAAAGGTACCTAAAATACCTTAATCCTTTTAGTTGTACCTTGTACCTTGCTTGTACCAATTCCTTTTGTTTCCTCATATCTTTATCACGACTTTAGGTTGTTCCTAAAGAGTGAACATCTCCATCAACTCACAAATAGATATTTTGATAAAGTATGAATTGATGTTGTTATCTCTATTTGAGCATTAATGGATTGTCATTAGTATCAATCAGTTATTCAGTCGGTAAAGGAAACAAGCAAGTTAGTCGGTCAAATAGACAAAGCCTTTTCACTGTGCAAAGACAAGGCAAAACTTTCAAGTTAACTGAATACAAGTTTGACCGAGCACACTCACTGAGCGTCAGGATTTTATCGAGTACCGAGCTAGTGATCACTGAACAATCATACACATCAAGCATCAGTAATTTACCGAATAGGGAATACAGTGATTACCGAGTTATTCAGGAAATGACATAGTAATCAGGAATGACACATACACCTATGTAAATAGTTTACACCGATCAAAAAATGGTTTACCAGGATTGAGACATATTTAATATGGATGTAATCATTAACTTTTGTGATGATTCCTATGTAATGGTAGATCTAGGTTATTTTTCTATATCGTTGGTCTTATGTTTTCTGAGATATTGTAACTGTTAGAAATTATAAAGAAGTAGAGAAAATGAAAGAACCCAAGTGTGAGTGAATGAAAAGAAATTACCAAGATCACCAAGAGAGAGAGAAGAAATGCTTCAAAGATCCAAGCCAAAAGATCACCAAAGTGCTCCAAGAACAACAAGAACTCAAAATTTTTGAAAGGGGAAAGCAAAGAAAACCCCTTGTGAATTATGAATGGGGCTCAAAGCCTAAGGAAGAAGAAAGAAATGGAGCACAAAGCTCATTACAATATGGAGAGAAAAAATGAGAGAATAGAGAAGATTATTCGAGCAAGTGTGTGAGAGACATCTCTTAAGTAGAGATGAGTGGAGGAGTTTGCATGTAACTCTCATCTCAAATGAATGCCACATTCATATTGTGTGTGTGACAAATGTGAGATTCCTCTTAAGGAGGAATATCTAATTTCCTTATTAAAGGAATTACAAAAATGTGACATGTCCTCCTACTTGGACTAGAGGACAAATACAATATAAGATACCTTGGTTTATCCTTTAATTACATATATTCACCAAGGAAAGATTAATTCTAACAATAACCCTAATTAGGTCAAGATTGTTTGATATATAATTGTAAGAGATGTTATTATGATATGTATCATGAAGCAGTAGCCGCACTAAGGACATTAGGAGATCAGATACAGGGTTTTATGATAGAAGGTTTATGAGAGGCAGAATCAGTTTATTAGAACACATACAAGGCTAGGTCGAGCAAGATAGAAGGATACATTCATCACATTGAGGTGATCTTTATTTGTTATTTCACATATCTGAATCAAACAAGTTGAAGTTGTCATTTTACAGATACTTTACTGTTATCAATTTAACCATTGTAGCAGATCAAAATCTCTTAACGGAATGAACTTAACAGTTCTTGTTTAAATCTCTTAACCGAGTACACACATACTTTGTGTTGTTTAAATCCTTTAATCAGGTAGATCTAGTCCATCTTTTGTTACTCCTAACAGGGTAAGATCATCAGAAGTGATCAACAAGTGTAGCCTTAATCGGCATACTTTATATACTGCAATAGTGAAGAATTTGTGGGTGTCATCCCCATCATAGTTTTTACCTTCTAACAAGGGTTTTTGCGTAACCAAAATATCTGAGTCATGAGTTAAGATTTTCATGTATGATTTATTGTTTTGTTTACATGCACTTTACATTTCCAAGTTATATGAATGTATGTTACAAACAATGAAATTAGTTAGTTAAATAGAATCTACTATTGAAAAGTGTTAAGTGTCAAAAGTTTTTGAGGGTACCGATTCACCCCTCCCCTCTCAGTACTTTATCTTTCCAATCCCAACAATTGGTATCAAAGCTAGATCTCTTGTTAAGGAAGTTTAACCACTGAAGAGGCAAAGATCTAAGGATGGAAAGATATAGGTTGGACAAGACTATTGAGAATGAAAGGATACAAATGCAAATCTTCATTGAACAATTCAAGCAAGCCAAAGATGAACTGAAGAAGTTACTGATTCAAAGGAAGGATATGACAATTCGGTACAGTGAAACTGATTATCATGAAGAATAGATAGATGACCCTTTTGAGATATTTGGATCTGGCAATATATCTGATGCATCTGAAGGAGCAATATTTGATTTATTTGAAAAGAATCTACATCTTACTGAGCAAGTCAAAGCTCTGCAGATCGGTCAAGAGACACAAATGGTTAGGATAATTGATGTTATGAACAATGCTAAGCAAGCAGAACAAGAAATAAACTTGGCTATTGAAGATAGGAGACAAATAACTGAGAAGCTACAAGAGAAGGAATCTAAGATACTGAGACACACTGAGAATCACCTTGAAATCTCCAATCAGATGGTTGTCATAAGTCAGGAAGTCAACCGAGAAAATAGTGAGCGTACAAGGAAACTAGAAGATATCGGTGAAGTAAGAGAATAAAATGAAAGATTGAAAAATGAAGTCAAAATGCAACAACATAATGAAATGATCAAGAAAGTTGAAGACGGTTCTAAGAAAATAGATGAATTTCTGATTAGTCAAAGACTTGGCAGCACTACTGGTTTAGGCTACACTGAGCAAGGAGAGTCATCAAGACAAGCTAAAAAGAACAATGCCTACACTAACCAAAGGCCAAAAAATCTATCATGTTATCATTGTGGAAAATCAGGCCACACATCTAATGTTTGCAAGAGCAAAGAAAACAGTATTCCTAAATCCACTCCTAAGTTTAATGGTTATTGTTATAACTATAACAAGTATGGACATCAAGCACATGAGTGTAGATCTAAGTTGAATAGGACTCCTAAGAAACCCTACGTGGAGAAATATTGTCGCACTTGCAACATGCATGGATACATTGCACAAGAATGCAGGACAAAGATGAAGCAAGTCTAGACACCGAAAGAATAGAACAAAACCTATCAACCGAGAAGGCAATGTAATGCATACACTTGGTATTACAACACATGGGTTAATTGCACATCATGTGGAAGGTATGGACATATTGCAAAAAACTACATGAGAAAGAACTGGAGAGGTAGTTCTCGCAATTGGACAAGCATTGGTATGGCATGTTTATATTGTCACAAAGTCGGTCACTTAAGTAAGGATTGCAGAGACTGAACGCCAAAGACACAAACATATGAAAATGGAAATACAATTGAGAAAATCATGAGGATAAGAAACATAATGTGGAGAAAAGCATCAAGTGATAATGCAAGATCAAGCAATGCAATCGATGACACCTCATCCATTGGATTGGGTGACATCACCACTTCCACCTAAGTCATAAAAGGTATGTATGGAATTGAATTTCAAATCGGTTATACCTAACAAATAGTTCCTTATATCTAGTGATTGAATACCAAATTTGCATGAAACAAGATGCACTATAGTTTTATTTGTTTTTGAGCTTTAAATGTGAACATACGGTATAAGCAAGACCGAGTATGTATTAGCTAATCGGTAACTATTGGCAAGGTTAACCGAGTTGTGATACTAACTGAGTGATATCTTAGTGTTAACCGAGTGTATGATCTTTTAAAGTATAAACCAAGCACAGCTACTCTTACCGAGTTGTTTTAGGTCAAGCATTTAATGTGGATAGTTTAAGTGGGAATTTAAAATTTTGCTATAAATACACAGTGGACTTGGTCATTTTTCCGCATTGTGAACACAAAGAACAGGCGATTTCAAGCAAAGAACTGAGCAGAGAGATTCAAGAGAGATTTGAGCACAGATTTGAGGAAATTTCGAGCTGAGTATTCACGGATTAAGTAAGTTTCGAAATCACTGAGTTGTTTCATAGTTATTTCCAGAAGCCCTAATTTGAAAAACGATGGCGTCCTCATCTAAGACCACCAAATCTAAAACTGGAAGTGAGAAAAAGGTTACACTGATCAAGTCTGCAACTTACACTGAACCTAAGTATAAATTGCATCCATAGGTTCTTTGCAAACTGACAAAACCAGAGCGTTTTCAAGCATACCACCTAGGGTTTTGCTAGTACAGGATATCTGGGCATATATTCACTATAAGATCAGTGAAGTAGAAGACTTTGAACTGCAAGCCACATATTAGGAGTTGTGTACAGATGGAAAGCTCAAGGATGAGCACACACACTTATAGGTGAAGTGTTTGGTGAACGCCCTGTACTTTCTGAGGGTTTTTAAGAATGAATGGATAAGAATAGTGCTAAGTCGAGTGTACGAGGGAAAGTTATGGTTGGATGAGCTAGTTAAAATCACAAGAAACATCATTCATGTTGTCACCGGTTACCCTATAACTGACAAGGTCAAAGCATTGAGAAGTGCACCGAGGGCTGACATTGAAAAGTTGACTGGAGCCGAATGGGATAGAAGAGGCATGAAAGTCAACACTATTAATAGTTGATCCTGAAACTAGATTCGGTGCTTATGCAATCGAGTACAAAAAATTTCAACCCAATAGACCGAACAGTATTCCATGTGGTGCAGTTGATATTGCATACAAAATTGTTAAGAAAGGCTTTCAATTCGACCTTGCCGAGCTCTTATTGAAACAATTGGAGGAGAACATGAGAACCATAATAATGGAAAAGACTAACACTTGTAAGTTTGGTTCATTATTGATTTTCATATTCTTTTATGTGCAAAATTTATTTCCCTCAATCGATCATGTGGACTGGGATACTGACTAACCGGTCATTTTGCAAGTTAATGATCACATTCAGGGTTTAAGACATAATTTTGTTAGTATTATGGATTCATATTTTGAACAATTTAAGGAACGAATGCATAAAAGAATCAGAATGCTAGGACAACTGGTTGAGAAGTATAAAGAAGACATCTATCTATTAGTGGATACCAAAACCACTCTCATCAAGGCGGTAGAACCAAGGACTACTTGGTTATCGCCAATGGGCTATGAACTTAACATTGACCAAGCCACTAAGTCAATTGAGGCTTTATTAGCCGAGCCCAAAGATCCACAGACAAGCAAGTTTGGAACCTATGAAGAGGCCAAACAAAGGACAAAAAATGGATCTTGTAGTTGTAAAGGTGAATAAGAAATCAAAGAAAATGATGGATAAGTTAGTAAAACAATTTGGTGAAGATGCAGAAGATGATGGAGCACTTGAGGTTAATCTGATTGAAGAGTCAACCAAGGATTGGTTATTGATTGAGAAAAGTGAGCATGATGGAGAAGAGACCAAGTCAGATAAAGACATTCCTACAACGGTCAAGGCCACAAGAAAGAGGAAGATGTTAGGAATAATAGTCCACCAACACAACTGAGAGGGGGGGTGAATCAGTTGTGGGACAGATTATTAAACTTTGAACTTTGAATAGCAACAATATCAAATCAAATGATAGCACAGTAAAAACATAATAACACAATATTTTGTTGTCGAGGAAACCCTGTTAAAGGTAAAAACCCCGGTGGGAATTAGCACCCACAAATGATGTACTAAGAGTATTGTATCCCTATTAAAATATCCAGCCTTGTTAGAAGCTTATTAAAACATTATAGTACACAGTCCATGTTAAAGAACAAACCTTGTTAGGAGTCAAAGAAAAGAGTAGGCTCACTGCCTAGCCTCACTGCCCAAAGAAGGTTATGTCCACCTCCAGAACTCACTATTCGCAACACAAGTGTATGTAAGGAAATACACAATCCTTGTGAATTGTCTTATAGCAACTGACTTTGCTTTATCAGTTCCAATGAAGTATATAAACTTTCCTCTTCTCTACATGCAGTAGATACAAGCTCACAGCTTTCACAAATCTCTTTTACATCTCACTTTCATGCTACACATCTTTTCAAAAGAAAAGATCTTACATATATACCCCATTACAAATAAATGACCAGGTCGGCCAATTAGGCTTTCCTAATATACAAATAATTACATAACCCCTTGCTAAAATACATACGGTATCTAGAACAAGTATACAACAATTACATTTCAACAATTAAGGTCCAACATCCGTAATTCATGCTCGCTATTCATAATACATGCTTCAATTATGAAGTCGGCCCCAAATAGGTCTCCTCCAAAATACATGCCACAATTGACGTCATCATGATTTCCACGACTTGCTAAGATCAATGAACATTCCTCAGTATGTTATTTGACATCCCTTAAACTCGCATACATTGGATCCATATTTCTTGTAAGATATACTCAAAACATAGATACTTACTCTGTCAACTTCCACTGTCACAGTCTAGTAACCAATCTTCACTAAATCTTCTGTAACTTGGCCAATATGAATTATTACAGCATGCGATCTTGGATATAAGATCACAACACTTTCCTATACACAAATCTGTGTTCGCTCATTCTGAATCAATCGTATAGTATCCGTACACTGTAATAAGCAGTCTATTTTCTTCATAGAAACATATGTTGACGTCAGTGACAAAACATTACTTGACAACAGTATGATTCCAACAACACTCAACAAGATAATGTACTGATTAAACATATTAAATGTATCAGCAATATCCAACAATCTCCCCCTTTGGCATTCATGGCAACATATGGGAAAATCCATCAACCCAAATCTATCAGATCAAATATACTCTCTCTCAAATAGTGAACTCTTTTCCATAGTATTTCTCCTCATACAGTAGGGATTTCTCATAGTATCTCTCCCCCTTTGACAAAAATGGCAAAGGGTGCCATAAGTTATCAACTATCTTCTATCTAGTCTTGATCAACCAGGTGATGAATCACCCAAATGTATTTTGTAAGCTTCCAATGATCACTCCCCCTGAGGAGTAGATTCATACATCAAGTCCAAAAAATAATGGAGCTCTAAATACCTCTGGACTAATGCATCCCTGCATCATTTAATTCTCACTAGGAGGGGCCTGCACCCCAAGCATACCTCTGAGATACTCAAAGGCATCTTTTGGCAATCTTTGTAAATATGTCTACTATTTGTCCCTTTGTGCTAATGTATTCCAACCTTATTTCTTTCTCTGCCACCTCGTCTTTCAAAAAGTGATACTTAATAGAAATATGCTTAGTTTTAGAATGCATCATGGGATTCTTTACATATTTACTATACTGGTGTTATCACAATGGATAACCACAGGTTCAACAAAAGTTATTCCAATATCTTTCAACATTTGTTTCATCAAGATGATTTGAGTGCAATTAATAGTAGCAACAACATACTCAGATTCAGTAGTAGATTGAGCTATACAATCTTGCTTTTTTACTTAACCATCAAACCAACATTTTCCCAAGAAAAAATGCACCTCCACTAGTACTCTTCATGTCAGTAATGTTCCCTGCCTAATCGGCATCAATATAAGCATGTAGTTCAAAGTCATCATTTTTATCATACCATAAGCCATATTCCATTTTTCCATTCAAATATCTAAATATCTTTTTTACAACAGTCATGTGTGTCTCTTTAGGATTTGCCTGATATCTAGCCACAATTCCAACAACATTAGCAATATCTAGTCTGGAGTGAGTTAGATATTGTAATCCTCCAATCATTGATCTATACTTAGTCTGAAAAAAAACTCTTGGTCTCATTAGTATTTATTAGTTTATGGTTAGTCACCATGGGTGTACCAATAGGTTTACAGTCTTCCATTCCAAACTTTTTCAACATTTCTTTAAGATATTTAGTTTGAGAAATAAAAATGTCATTCTTGCTCTGATTTATTTGTAGTCCAAGAAAGAATTTCATCTCTCCTATCATTGACATCTCAAATTCATTTTCCATTTCTTTAGAAAACTTCTTGCACATCTCATCATTGCCTCCAAAAATAATTTCATCAAAAAAAACTTCTATTATCAAAATTCCATCTTGACTAGTTCTTAAATACAAGTTACTATCAGCATTACCTTTTTTGAATCCAAGGCGAAGTAAGTACTTGTCTAACCTTTCATACCAAGCCCTTGGTGCTTGCTTCAGTCCATACAGTGTCTTCTTCAATTTTTAAACCATGTCTTCATCTTTTGTTAAAGTAAATCCATCAGGTTGTTCTATGTATACCCCATCTTCAAGATCCCCATTCAGAAATGCAGATTTTACATCCATTTGATATACCTTGAAGTCTTTATGTGCAGCATAGGCCAAAAATAGTCTCACAACTTCTAACCTAGCAACAAGAGTAAATGTCTCTTCAAAATCTATGCCTTCTTGTTGTGAATAGCCTTTGCATACCAATCTTGCTTTGTTTCTTAAAACAATTCCTTCTTTATTCATTTTGTTTTTGAAAACTCACTTAGTTCCTATTACATTTTTGTCTTTAGGTCTAGGAACCAATTCTCAAGTGTTATTTTTCTTTATCTGGTCTAATTCTTCTTGCATAGCTTTGATCCAAGATTCATCTCTACAAGCTTCACTAGTAGTCTTTGGTTCAACTTGAGAAATCAAACAAATTTCTTCCCTTGTCTTTGATCTAGTCATTATTCCTTGACTTGCATTACCAATAATTTAATTTTCAGGATGATTTTTCTTAACATACCTCTGAGTGTTAGGAATCTCAGTAACTTCATTTGTGTCATCATCACAAATCTTATTTTCACAATCAGTCTCAACATGTTCTTCTTCTTTTGTAGTAGCAGCCTCCTTGATCTATGTATTCTGATTACAATCATGCATTCTCTCTTGTATCTAAAACTTTTCATCTATCTTCACATTGTTACTTTCAATCATCTTTCTCAATCTCAAGTTAAAACATTTGTAAGTCTTGTTTTTAGTAGAATAACCAAGAAAAATTCCTTCATCACTTCTAGCATCAAATTTTCCTATTTCATCATCTCTTTTGATATAGCATTTGCTTCCAAATATTCTGAAATATTTTACAGTAGGAATATGATTAAACCACAATTCATAAGGAGTCTTATTTGTACCTTCTCTGATTTGAATTATGTTTAGTGTGTATACTGTTGTCCCAATAACTTCCCTCCAATGTACATGAGATACATTTCCTTCTAGCAACATTGTGCTAGCAGCATCTAATCTTGTTCTATTCATTTGCTCTGCTATCCCATTTTGATGTGGAGTCCTAGGAGCAGATGTTTGTCTGTGTATTCCATGCTCTTCGCAATATGAATTGAATAGATCTGAAGTAAACTCTCTACCTCTGTCTGATCTTAAACATTTTATCTTTAAGTCTGATTCTTTTACTTTGAATAACTTGAATTTGTCAAATGCTTCTGATTTCTCTTTCAAGTGATCCACATCATTCTAGAAAAGTCATAAAAAAAAATTATAAAGTACCTTTCACCATAGTATGATCTTGTCCTTGTAGGTCCACATAGGTCTGTATGTACTAAATCCAACTTTCTTTTTTTTGTATATGATTTACTTTTATAACTTCTTCTAGTCTGTTTTCCCATAACACACTCTCTACACATAGTATTAGATGGTTTTACAATTTTAGGTAGGTCTCTCACTGCATTAGTCAAGCTTTCCTTCACAATATTATCAAAATTAACATGACAAAACCTTTTGTGCCATAACCAACTGTCATCTATCTTTGCAACAAAACAAGAAGCTTCAGATGTATTTAACTCAAATACATTACCTCTAGATTTAGTACCAGTTGCAATCAAGTTTCTTTTCTTACTTATGATAAAACATTTCCCATCAATGAATTTCAATTGATACCCTTTGTCCATCAGTTGTCCAACACTCAATAAGTTATGCTTAAGTCCATCAACAAGTAGTACATTGTCAGTATTAGTCTTTCCATCCAAAGAGATAGATCCTACTCCTATGATAGACTTAGGAACATTGTCTCTGAATCTTACAACACCACCATCATACTTATTTAGTTTAACAAACTTGTTTTTATCTCCAGTCATATGATGTGAGCAACCACTGTCTATAACCCATTCAGATTTCTTATCAACATGTGATACTAAGCTTTTTCTTCATGTAATGGTTTTTCATCTTTGATAGCAATAAATCCAATCTCCTCATCATCAGAATCATCATAAAAAATACCTTCACTAGCATAATAACATTCATTTTCTTTTGAATACTTAGGTTTGTGTTTAGGAACTCTTGTAAGACATCTAGATGCAAAGTGACATATCTTATTGTATGAAAAACATTTCAAATGTAACTTTCCTTCAAATTTACCCTTATCTCTCTTTTCTCTTCTAGCAATCAAGGAAACAAATTCATCTAGCTTTCTTTCTTCTTCTTGTATCTGTTCCCATTCATCAGCATATTCACCAAGTTCTTTTATATTATCACTGTTGGTGCTTGCAATTTTAGATAATGTCTTTTTGTGTGTAGATGCCTTAAATGTTGTTTCAACTTTAGGCGAAGAATCTCCCATCTCTACAGCTTCAAAGGTAGTTAGCTTTGCAATCAACATTTATCTACTAAATTTTGTAGTCAAAGGTATAATCTCTTCTATAGCCTGAACTTTGGTCTTGTAAATAGGTGTCAATGATCTAAGGATCTTTGCAATGACTTCTTCCTCTTCATAAGTGCCTCTAGAATTTCTGATTCCAATCACAACCTTTGTAACTCTCTGTACATAAGCCCTAATGTTTTCATCATCTTTCATTTTCAACTTCTCCATCCTTGTTTTTTAGTTCTGTAACTTTGCATGCTTAGTAAACTTGTCTCCTTCATACAATGCTTCTAATCTTGCCCAAATTTTGTGTGCTGAATCTAGATCTTTCACCTCAGTAAATTCTCCTTTAGAGAGAGCGTTGATCAATGCTTCCCTTGCAACCATGTTATATGAAAATGTCTTCTTTTCTTCGTCAGTAGCTTTATCTAATTCATCCTCAACCTTCATGGTTACCTCATTCTTTGTGATCATCCAATAGTCAATACCCAAACATAGAAAATGGGTTTGCATCTTGTTGTTCCAACTGTCAAAGTTTTCGGGGTCAAATTTTGGACTATCTTTCCTATAGAATGACATCTCCAAGATCACCTCAAGTTGTTAAGCTTTCTCTCTAAGGACCAATAGCTCTGATACCAATTGTTAGGAATAATAGTCCACCAACACAACTAAGAGGGGCAGGGGGTGAATCAATTGTGAGATAAATTATTAAACTTTGAACTTTGAATAGCAGCAATATCAAATCAAATGATAGCATAGTAAAAACACAATAACACAATATTTTGTTTTCGAGGAAACCCTGTTAAAGGTAAAACCCTAGTGGGAATTAGCACCCACAAATGATGTACTGAGAGTATTGTATCCCTGTTAAAATATCTAGCCCTGTTAGGAGCTTATTAAAACATTACAGTTAACAGTCCCTATTGAAGGATAGACCCTATTAGGAGTCAAAGAAAAGAGTAGGCTCATTGTCCAAAGAAGGTTATGTCCACCTCCAGAACTCACTGTTCGCAACACAAGTGTATGTAAGGAAATACACAATCCTTGTGAACTGTCTGATAACAAGTGTCTTTGCTTGATCAATTCCAATCAAGTATATAAACTTTCCTCTGCTCTACATCCAACAGATACAAGCTCACAACTTTCACAAATCTCTTTTACATCTCACTTTCATGCTCCACATCTTTTCAAAAGAAAAGATCTTACATATATACCCTATTACAAATAAATGATCAAGTTGGCCAATTAGGCTTCCTAATATACAAATAATTAAATAACCCCTTGCTAAAATACATACGGTATCTAGAACAAGTATACAACAATTACATTTCAACAATTAAGGTCTGACATCCATAATTCATGCTTGCTATTCATAATACACGCTTCAATATGAAGTCGGCCCCAAATAGGTATCATCCAGAACACACGCCATAGCTGATGTCATCATGCTTTCCAAACTTGCTAAGATCAACAAACATTCCACAGTACTATATCTGACATCCCTTAAACTCTCATACACTGGATCCATATTGCTTGTAAGATATACTCAAAACACAGACTTACTCTGTCAACTTCCACTGTCACAGTCCAATAACTAGTCCTCACTAAATCTTTTGTAACTCAGCCAATATGAATTATTACAGCATGTGATCTTGGATATAAGATCACAACACTTCCCTATAATCTGTGTTCGCTCATTCTAAATCAACCATATAGTATCCATACACTGTAATAACCAGTCTGGTTTCTTCATGGTGCAGGAGCACCTAGGCTAACCTCCATTAGATAGTTAATTCTGGCTTGTACTTGACTCTAGCCAAGTCAAGAGCTTAGTTTAATTTGTTTTAGGACCTTAGAAGGTCTCTTTCTATGTTGGCTAGGTGAGTTAGTAATTAGGACTAAGGTCACAATAATAGCCTTTGTTAGTTGTTTATTTAATTTCTTAAGTTAGAAGCTTAGCTTAGGTGAGAGTCTTTAATGTGTTCTAAACACATAATTGTTAATGTAAAGATGTCATAAGGTCATAAATGGCCTTGGATCCTCGAAACATAGGAGGTTATGATTCCTAGAATATAGGATTGAGGTACATGACAAAGTTGCCAAGTGTTGAGAAGAAGTTGTCTTCAATTTTGCAATTATTGCAAAAGAGTGCATGCCATTCGGGTATCTTTGGATTCTATAAGTTATAGGATGGTTATGCTGTAGCCAATAGGCCCTAAAATGAAAGAAATGACATCTAATGATACCTAAGAATCGAACACCAAGTTTCATTATGCATTGTAATAGTTTTAGAGAAAGTTAATAGAGCTCTGCAAGCATTTTACAGTGAATTTTCTATTGTTTTGTGTTGACAGTCATACTTAATAGACTGAACAACTAAATCTAATGCTGGATTAGTGTTCTATAGGTTGTTTATGAACTTTTTCATTTGAATAGCAGGTCATTTTGAGTTCATCTAAATACTGGTTTTGGGCGTTTTAGTTCAAGGAGTCTATTTTCAGCTTGTTTTGAGTAGTTTAAAGAGTCATGGCTCCTCCATGAAATCTAACCATGGATAATCATTCATGATAGATGGAAATGGTAGAGGAGTCATTTTTGTACATATTTTTAGGAGTTAGGAGTCATGAAAGCATGAAGAACTATTTTATATGCCAGGCCCTAGGCGAGTTTGTGCAGCCCGGTTAGAGGTCTAGAGGTGAAAAGAGTGAAGAAACATTGCATGGTTGTATGGTTCCGTACTGCTCCAAAAATTTTTCATGAAGGTAAACATCATATCTAACCATTTTGTGAAGATAGAAGCCATACCAATCATTTAGGATTTGGTTTGAGCAAGTTTGCTATCAAAACCACAGTTCAGTCCTAGAAATTAGGCCTATTAGGCCTCTTGTCCTTGTTTGTAGGAACCCCCTGTACGGTCACTATCAGACCCAGAAACTTTGTGAATTTTTTAAAACTTCCAAAAGGGTATCCAAAACAAGTCTTAGTTTTTCAAGTTGTTTGGAAAAATTTTGCAAGAAATAGAAAAAGGTGACTAGTAAGGGCTACTAGAATAGGCCTATTTTTAAGGTCAATTCATGATGATTCATGGAATCCAGTTAGAAGATGATTGAAGACCATTTCAAAATGGATCAAAAGGGAAAGAATAAGGATTTTTTCATGAAGGAGAAGACCCCTGCAATGTTGGAGCATGTTTATGGAGATTTGGCACTTAGAACCTTCTAAGTGAGTGTGGAGAAGTGAATCAAAACTAGGGTGTTGATCATTCAAGGTGAAGTTTTTAGAGATTGACTCTTATAGCAGAGTTTGAATAGGTCTTAGTTAATGATCTAAGCCTACTGGAAGATCCTATAGAGGAATAGGATACTAGGAGGCAAGTGAAGTCTCTTGGAGGGTGTGAAAACAAGCCTTGGAGCTTATCATACACCATATTGGTATCAGAGCTTGGTTGATCAAGCTTGTGGTTAATGTTTCAATCTTCTGAATCAGTAGGAGAGAATGCACTAGCTATAGCCATGGTGACTAATACTGAACTAGCAAAGAAGGTTGAGGAACAAGAAGAGGATAACAAATTGTTAAGGCAAAGACTAGCTCAAATGGAGCAGCTCTTGGGTGAAGTCCAAGACAAAGCTGATAGGGTCAAAGAGAAGATTGACCTTAAAGAAGAAGCTGAAGCAAAGGAGAAGGAATTAGAGTTGGAAGAAGAAGCACCAACTCCTGACCCTGTTCTTCTTGAAGAGCCATTCTTAAAAGCATTGAAGGCATTGAGTGGCAAAGCTTTAGAAGGTGTCCCAATATTTAGTGGACAAATGGATCCAGATTCAGTTGTGGATTGGATTGATAGCATAGAGAACCATTTTGAATGTGATAGTATCTCTGAAGCACAAAAGGTAATGGTGGCCAAGTCTAGACTAAGAGGTTCAGCTCTTACTTGGTGGAAGTTTGTGCAAACCGAGAGAGAGAAGGATGGAAAAGGTCCTATTGTGACATGGAAGGGTATGGTATCCAAAGTCAAGCAAACCTACCTTCTTGATGACTATGAAGTCCAAATGCATAGAAGGAGACACAATCTTAGGCAAAAAGATTTGGATGTCCAAGCATATATCGAGGAGTTTCAAAAATTGTGTTTGAGGTCCAAGGTAGTTGAAGATGAGAGCATCAAGCTAGCAAGGTATTTGAATGGCCTCAAATGGTCTATTCAAGAGGAGATGAGCCTAGTGATCTTCAAATCCATTAGGCAATGCTATCAAAAGGCCTTGAAGATAGAGGAGAAAAGCAAGAGAAAAGAAGAAAGCTCCAAAGGCAAAGGCAAAAGCAAAGATACCAAAGGTCAAAGAGGTGGCTATGGTGGAAGAGGTTCTGATTCAAGAGCTCAAGGTGAGGTAAAATTCAGTGAACAACAAGAAGGAAGTTCAAGTAGAGGTGGTAGAGGAAGAAGTGGTGGTTCTTCACAAGGAGGAAAAGGCAATTATTTTGCCAATATGAAGTGCTGCCATTGTAATCAAATGGGGCACCCTGCCTATAGATGCTCAGAGAAAGGTGGTTCATCACAAGGAGGTGATAAGAGGACTAACTTAGTTCAAGATGAGTCCAATGCAGCAGACAAGCATGCTGAGGTACCATTAAATTCAGAGGAAGGAGAGAACCTTATGATGAGGAGGACTCTAATCAAGGAACCGATGAAGGAGGAGCCAAGCCAAAGGAGATCTTTGTTTAGGATCAAATGCAAGATAATGGGGAAAGTATGTAGAGTCATCATTGATTCGGGCTCTACTAATAACATAGTGTCAGAGGAAGCAGTTAGCAAACTCAAGTTGACAAGGATATCCCATAGCAATCCTTACAAGGTCACTTGGCTTAACAAAGGCCAACATGTGTTAGTGAATGAGCAAGCATGGGTGGAGTTCTCCATTGGAAGGTACAAAGACAAAGTTTTCTGTGATGTGTTGCCTATGGATGCATGTCATTTGCTCCTAGGTAGACCATGGCAATTTGACCGCCAAGCCATACATGATGGAGGAAAGAATTCCTACTCTTTCAAGAAGGATAATACAACCTTCAAAATTCAATCATTGTTGGAGGATGCTGAAGTAAAGACAAGTCCAAATGTTCTTATGGTAGGTGAAAAAGAGTTCCTACAAACCATGGAAGAGGGTGAAGGCATAGGGTATGCATTGGTGTTGAAACCAAGAGAAAGACGTGAAGACAAGGTGACTAAGAAGACTAAATTACCAAAGGAGATTCAAGGTATGTTGCAAACTTACCAAGGCATTGTAAGTGATGGTCAACCTTCAGCCTTACCCCCTCAAAGAGCCATAAGTCATAGGATAGACCTTATCCCAAGAGCTACCCTACCCAACAAAGTAGCCTATAAGATGACCCCTCAACAAAATGAGAAAATAGCAAGGCAAATACAAGAGCTCTTAGACCAAGGCCTAATTAGAAAGAGTATTAGTCCATGTGCTATACCCACCATACTTGCACCTAAGAAGGGAGGAACTTGGAGGCTATGTACCGACTCAAGGGCTATCAATAAAAATAACCATAAGGTATAGGTTCCCTATCCCTAGGATTGAAGACTTAATGGACTATTTAGGTGAAGCAAGGTACTGTAGCAAGATAGACTTGAAGAGTGGCTATCACCAAATAAGAATCCATGAAGGAGATGAGTTGAAAACAACCTTCAAGACCAATGAAGGGCTGTACGAATGGCTTGTCATGCCATTTGGATTGTCAAATGCCCCCTCCACATTCATGAGGCTCATGAATGAAGTACTCAAAGACTACATAGGCAAGTTTGTAGTTGTATATCTAGATGATATACTGATTTTTAGCAAGACAAGGAGTGAGCATTTGGAACATCTTGATATTGTTTTCAAGAAGCTACATGAGGAGAAGTTGATGATCAACTTGGAGAAGTGTGAGTTCATCAAATCAAAATTAGTGTACCTTGGGTTTATCTTATCACATGGCAATCTGAAAATGGATAAGAGCAAGGTGGAGGCTATCATGAATTGGCCTACTCCAAGGTCAACAACTGAGGTAAGGAGTTTTCATGGTCTCGCACAATACTATAGAAATTTCATAAGACAAATTAGTGCAATTTGTGCTCCTATGTTAGATACTATCAAAGGAGGAATGAAAACCAAGTTTGTGTGGAATGAAGATGCTAACAAGAGCTTTAATTTGTTGAAGGAGAGGATAGCTACCCAACCTGTTTTAGTGCTGCCAAGCTTTGAGAAGCTATTCACCATTGAATGTGATGCTAGCAATGTAGCAATTGGGGTTGTTCTAAGCCAAGAGGGCAGACTGGTGGCTTTCCATTTTGAAAAGTTGAGTGAGGCTAAGAAGAAATACTCCTCATATGATCTTGAGTTATATGCATTGGTCCAAGCTCTAAGAAAGTGGAGGCATTACTTGCTTCCAAAAGAATTCATTGTGTATTCAGACAATCAAGCACTTAGTTTCTTGAATTCACAAGAGAAGTTGAGTCACAAGCACATGAAGTGGGTTGAGTACCTACAAGCTTACACCTTCAATATCAAGCACAAGAAGAGTGTACTAAACAAGGTGGTTGATGCATTGTCAAGAAGAGCCCTCACACTCCAAGAAATTCAGTTGAAAAGCATGGGGATAGATCATTTCAAGGATCTATATGCAGATGATGAGGACTTTGCTGACATCTACAAGGTATGTGTTGAATACAAGAATCATTTTCATAGTAAATATGTTGATTATACTTTGCAAAGTGATCTCTTGTTCAAAGGGAATCAATTGTGTGCTCCTAGAGGCTCCATTAGAGAGAATTTGATTCAAGAAAAGCATAATGGTGCTTTGAGTGGTCACTTTGGGATCACTAAGACTCAAGACCTTGTTTCAAGGTTCTACTATTGGCCAAGGATGAATCTAGATGTTAGGAAGTATGTGGAGAGTTGTGTACTATGTCAAAAGGCCAAAGGCACTTCAACAAATGCTGGTCTTTACCAACCTCTACCAATTCTTACTAGGCCATGGGAATCCTTAAGCATGGATTTTGTAGTTGGGCTACCCAAGACAAGACAAGGGATGGACAATGTTTATGTTGTTGTTGATAGGTTTAGTAAGATGGCTCACTTTGTGCCATGCAAGACTACAAATGATGCAAGTCAAATAGCATCTCTATTCTTCAAAGAGATAGTGAGAATACATGGACTACTTATCAGCATTGTATCAGACAGAGACACAAAATTTATGAGTCATTTTTGGAAGACTCTTTGGCAAAGATTGGGCACTAACTTAACTTTTGGGTCAGCCTACCATCCCCAAACCGATGGTCAAACTGAGGTTGTTAATAGGAGTCTTGAAAACCTTCTAAGATGCCTAACTAAGGAGTATGGTCAGCAATGGGATTAGTTGATTGGGCAAGCTGAATATGCCTATAATGACACCATAAATAGATCAACCGGGAAGAGTCCATTTGAAATTGTCTATGGCCTACATCCTAGAGGTGTCTATGAATTAAGGGATTTGAAAGATGGAGTAAAGGAAAGTGCATATGCTGATGACTTTGCATTTGCTATGCAAAAAGTTCATGAAATAGTAAGGAAGACACTAGTGGACAACACCAACAAGCACAAAGCCAAGGTGGATGAAAGTAGAAGGAAAGTGGAGTTCAAAATTGGTGATCTGTTCATGGTACACTTAAACAAATCCAGATTGACCAAAGGAGTACCTCATAAGCTACAAATGAGGAGGATAGGACCCTGTCCTATATTGGAGAAGTATGGTGACAACGCCTTCAAGATAGACCTGCCGGAGGATAGTGGATTGTCTAATATCTTTAATATTGCAGACCTTGTCCATTACAAGGGACCACAACAAGATAGTGATCAGACCATCCATGAGGTGATCAAAGATGTGGAAGACTTACATCTTCCTACTGCTGCAGGTACAAGACTAGATAGTGTACTAGACACTAGGACCTACAAGAAGACTAGACATAAAGAGTATCAAGAGAACCTCATTCAGAGGTATGGGCAGAATGTTGTTGATGCCATTTGGGTAAAGGAATCAGAGTTCAAAAGGTTGGGAATTGATCCTAGCCTCATCAATCCAAGGGTGGATTGAATTTCTTATTTTGGGGAGGATGGTGCAAGAGCACCTAGGCTAACCTCCATTAGATAGTTAATTTTGGCTTGTACTTGACTCTAGCCAAGTCAAGAGCTTAGTTTAATTTGTTTTAGGACCTTAGAAGGTCTCTTTCTATGTTGGCTAGGTGAGTTAGTCATTAGGACTAAGGTCACAATAATAGCCTTTGTTAGTTGTTTATTTAATTTCTTAAGTTAGAAGCTTAGCTTAGGTGAGAGTCTTTAATGTGTTCTAAACACATAATTGTTAATGTAAAGATGCCATAAGGTCATAAATGGCCTTGGATCCTCGAAACATAGGAGGTTATGAGTCCTAGAATATAGGATTGAGGCACATGACAAAGTTGCCAAGTGTTGAGAAAAAGTTGTCTTCAATTTTGCAATTATTGCAAAAGAGTGCATGCCATTCGGGTATCTTTGGATTCTATAAGTTATAGGATGGTTATGTTGTGGCCAATAGGCCCTAAAATGAAAGAAATGGCATCTAATGATACTTAAGACTTGAACACCAAGTTTCATTATGCATTGTAATAGTTTTAGAGAAAGTTAATAGAGCTCTGCAAGCATTTTACAGTGAATTTTCTATTGTTTTGTGTTGACAGTCATACTTAATAGACTGAATGACTAAATCTAATGCTAGATTAGTGTTCTATAGGTTGTTTATGAACTTTTTCATTTGAATAGCAGTTCATTTTGAGTTCATCTAAGTACTGGTTTTGGGCATTTTAGTTTAGGGAGTCTATTTTCAGCTTGTTTTGAGTAGTTTAAAGAGTCATGGCTCCTCCATGAAATCTAACCATGGATAATCATTCATGATAGATGGAAATGGTAGAGGAGTCATTTTTGTACATAGTTTTAGGAGTTAGGAGTTGTGAAAGTATGAAGAACTATTTTATATGCTAGGCCCTAGGTGAGTTTGTGCAGCCCGGTTAGAGGTCTAGAGGTGAAAAGATTGAAGAAACATTGCATGGTTGTACGGTTCAGTACTGCTCCAGGAATTTTTCATGAAGGTAAACATCATATCTAACCATTTTGTGAAGATAGAAGCCATACCAATCGTTTAGGATTTGGTTTGAGCAAGTTTGCTATCAAAACCACAGTTCAGTCCTAGAAATTAGGCCTATTAGGCCTCTTGTCCTTGTTTGTAGGAACCCCCTGTACGGTCACTATCAGACCTAGAAACTTTGTGAATCTTTTAAAACTTCCAAAAGGGTATCTGAAACAAGTCTTAGTTTTTCAAGTTGTTCGGAAAATTTTTGCAAGAAAAAGAAAAAGGTGACTGGTAAGGGCTACTAGAATAGGCCTATTTTTAAGGTCAATTCATGATGATTCATGGAATCCGGTTAGAAGATGATTGAAGACCATTTCAAAATGGATCAAAAGGGAAAGAATAAGGATGTTTTCATGAAGGAGAAGACCTCTGTAATGTTGGAGCATGTTTATGGAGATTTGGCAGTTAGAGCCTTCTAAGTGAGTGTGGAGAAGTGAATCAAAACTAGGGTGTTGATCATTCAAGGTGAAGTTTTTAGATTGACTCTTATAGCAGAGTTTGAATAGATGATCTAAGCCTATTGGAAGATCCTATAGAGGAATAGGATACTAGGAGGCAAGTGAAGTCTCTTGGAGGGTGTGAAAACAAGCCTTGGAGCTTATCATACACCACTTCATAGAAACATATGTTGATATTAGTGACAAAATATGATTTAAAAATAGTATGATTCCAACAACACTCAACAAGATAATGTAGTGATTAAACATATTAAATGTATCATCAATATCCAACATAACCAAGCAGAAGAACTGACAAGAGCAGGAACAAGGTCCACAACTTCTCTTGCTTCCCCACCTGCAAAGAAAAAGGGAAGTGCTCAGGCCACCTTTGAACCACCTAAAAAGAGGAGGAAATTGATTAGAGCCAAAGATGATGTTGATGATGATGAAGAAGACGACCAGGATAAATTTAAGGTTGTTGTAAATGGCAATCCATATGTTGATGAATTGGCTGAGACAATAAAGGAAACTGGCGGTCTTAGTAACCCCAAAATAAGTTGGTATGTACATATGTCTACCGAGGATCAACAAAAGATAGAAGAGGCCATCATACAGATGATGATCAAATTCAAAACCTTGGGAACGTGCAAGTTGATTCTAAAACTCCACCTTTAATGTATTCAATCCATGAGTCCATGGTGGCATTTTTTGAGGGCATTACATATATGCTTCTAAAACAAAATTAAAAACATGCTTTTGGTTTCAAACAACATTTCCATGTAATGGTGGCGATTTTGGACTCATTGCATGTTTTGAAGAACATGTAAATATATGCAATGAGTGTTTTAAATCTCATTGCAATTTAAGGCATTGTTTTTGGGAGACTTTACATCTTCTAAATGCAAGGTGAACATATGAAAAGACATGTTCAAAGCCAATTATGTTTTCCTCATACATGTATTGTGGCATGGAAAGCACGTATTAGGCATTTAACTTATTTTTTTTACCTCCCTTTATGTAATGGTGGCGATTTGCATCTCAAATACATATGAAAAAGCTTTATAAAATGTGTTTTTAAACCCTTTATTACCCACGTTTTATTATTAAATACCTTGGTGGTGATTTTTATAACATTTGCATGTTGTAAAGGCATGTAAATGGTATTCTAAAGCTCGTATTTAGGCATTATCACTTGTGTTTTGTCTTAGACAAGAGTAGCAGTTTTTCTTGTTATTACATGTCTTTTATACATGTAAATATAAATGGAAAACATGTTTTTACTCTTCTCAAAGGCCTTTGTTTTGGTTATAAAAGATTGGGCGGCAATTTGTATTGCCAATGCATATTTTTCAAATACATGTAAATACATTTACACCTAAGTTTTCTCTTGAACAACCCATCTAGGGCATTTGAAGGTTAAAAATGACGTGTAGAGGAGATTGCAAGTTTTTATTACCTGTGTTTTGCAACAAGAAGCCCGTCTAGGGAAAAAATGATTTATTTTGCAACTTGTGTTCATCATAAAAATCATGTTTTTCCTCTAGGGTGTCGATTTTGGAGTCCATTGCATATTGTTTTTTTTGCTAGTATGAATCACATTTTTGCAAGCTTGAAAATTTCTTTCTTGTTGCTATTCCTTTGCCTTTTGCCTCTCATTCATAGTCATTTGCCAAAGATTCAAAGATGACTGATTTTTGCATTCATTCTTGTGAAGATTTGGTCAAGCTTGGTTGCCTATATAGTTGAAATTTGGGGATTTTTTCCCAAATTTGAACCAACAAAGATTTGGAGATTTTCTTCAAAGTTTAAGCATCTTTTCCTTCATATTTTGGTTCCAAGTGGTTCAAGTTATTCATGTTTCAACAGTCTTGCTACATGCTACATGGCACATAGTTGGAGATTCAAAGGAGGATTTTTGGCTTCAAAAGTTCGATTGTCTCATTTTCAAAACAATGCAAGTTCTTCCCAAGAAGAGATGCAAGTTCTTCCCTTCATGAGAAAGCTCCAAACACTCAATTTTGTTGCATATGCATTCGGTATTAAAAATCCTACTCATAAGGTTGTTCTACCCAAGAAGAAGAAGGTTTTTCCCCTATATGCAATGCAAGCTAAAAAGCCCAATTTTTAAGTGTTTTGCATGTACTTTTCTACTCTTTGCAAAGACTACAAATGGACTTCAAAAACCTATTTGTAAGCATCAAGATCTTTTAGGGTGACTTGTAATGGGACATAAAAATCCCACTTATGAGTAAATAACCTTCCCATTTGTATATATATGCATATGCACCTCATTTCCTTGCTCAAAGCTTGTTGTCCATTCTTAGAAATCTCATTTTCAAGTTTTTCCCTCCTTTGAAGAGCTGGTTTTGCCTAAGATCCTTCACCCTTTGTTTCTCAAAGGCCTTCCACTCATATCCTATATGCATACTCTTCTAGGTTTGCGCTTAAAAGACCATGTTATGGATTTTTCTAGTAACTAAAGAATGACACGAGGCAAAAATGACAACATGATGCAGTCATACAAAGAAAGGGATGAGAGATGCAATGATTGCAGGCATAGAATGCTTTCAAGACTGAAATGGTCATAAAAAGATATTTTTCCAATAACCACCACTATGATGCAAAACAATCAAAGATGTAGATTCATATTCCAGTTTGAGATGCTTTAACCAAACCACAACACATCAATCATGTAGCATCCAGTAGCAATATGAGGACCAATAAAGGATAATGTAATAGAAGTAATGTCTTATCAAGTACTTAGAATATTTTCATCATGTATTTGTAATTTGTATTTGATAGATTACATGTAATGTAAAAACAAGATGTAATTGCATGTGATAGTATCACATGTAAAGTTGTTCCATGTAATCATGTTGCAAGTGCTTTAAGCCTTATAGCATTGAATAAGTCAAAATTAGCTTGTTGGTTAGTTAGAGAATCAGTCAAGGTGGTTAAGGAATTTCTCCTTTCTCCACCTTTCTCTCCACTCCTTTCCTATATAAAAGAGGGAGCTCACTATAAATAATCATCTTTTGGCAATGCCAAAAAATTTTGTCAATTTGTATTTGCACTCTAAGACTTTGAGCTTAGACGTAAAATGAATTGCTTTTGGAAAAAAAAGGGGCAATTTGCTTTCAAACTTTGTGTTGATTCAAGGTGTTATGTGATGAAATTTTTTGGATATTGATTGTGAGTTTTAAAGTTTTGCTCAAGAGGGATTTGAGTTCAATTGTGTAGACTTTGAGCTGCCTATTGCATTTAGAGCCAATTTGAACTTTTGAAGACTTTGTGTTGCAGGAGGACAAAATGTTATAGTTTGTAGTGGCTGCAATTACTTAGAACTCAAGACTTTGGGCTTCAGTTGTAGTTATTTTGATTGAGTTTGAGAGTTTTCAACAAGAGACTTTGTGCCTTACTTGTTATTCTAGTTAGTGAATCCCCATTTGAGACAAGCGCAGGAGACTTTGGGTTCCTGATTTTGTTTCACAAAATATATAAGTAGACTGTTGTCTCAGGTATTGTTCTTATGTCAACTCCTAAGCCACTAGTATTATCGTAGCAATAGGACCCTTTTGTTAAGTTTGTAAAATTATTCTTGAAAAAAGAGGAATTGATTAAGAGATCCACCCCTTTTTGTAATTTCAGTTAAGTTCTTATTGAAGCCACCTACGGTAAGAAGGGAGTCTCCCTTATTGCTAAGAGGAAAGAGCGAGAGAGATCTCATGAATATTGCCTGAAGTCACAATTTTGTAAGTTGTGGCTTTAGTGACTTACACAAATTTTAGCCAATAATTTTTGGCGACTCTACTGGTGGCACGACGCACATTCAAAAGCCTCGTGCTTTAGTTTGAAGTATGCTTATGTCCTATTCATTGTAATTATTCATTTGTATTTTTATTTCTTGTAGATTTCAAGATTTTACCAAGGACATGTAAATGGTTGCCCAAGGTCCTTAGGAAAGTTTTTTTGGTCTATTGAATCTAGCTCTACCTCTACATGCTCTTCCTGATGACTCATAGAAGAATTTTTCAAAGTTCTTTGGTGATGGACAACAACATCCTAACAAACATATTATTTTTTTTTACATTGCATGTGGTGTTCATGGTGTTTAACATGAGGATGTATCTGTAAGGTTGTTTGTGGAAACTCTCCAAGGCATGGCAACTGATTGGTTTTACCATCTTGCACCACAGACTATCAAAAATTGGGCTACTCTCGTAGCCAAGTTTGAAGAAATATTCAAGCTTCTTGAAGATGCTCATGCACTATTGGCCCAACCTACTCAGCTGAAGAAAGCATCTCACGTACCTGTGTGAATTTGTTGCTCGAAGAATTCCAGTTGTTGTTCAGCCTACAATTGCAAATTTGAAGTTTTTCTTTGTTAATGCTCAAATTCCTCAAGTCAAATTTTTGTTGAGAAGAGCAACCTTGACTACTCTTGCAGCTGCACAGACTTTGGCAATTGGCATTGAAGAAAATCATTCCTGAAAAAAGAGGAACTGATTAAGAGATCCACCCCTTTTTGTAATTTCAGTTAAGTTCTTATGGAAGCCACCTACGATATTAAGGGAGCCTCCCCTATTGCTGAGAGGAGAGATAAATCTCATGAATATTGCCTAAAGTCATAATTTTGTAAGTTGTGGTTTTAGTGACTTACAAAAAATTTAGCCAACAATTTTTAGCAACTCTACTAGGGACATGACGCACATTCGGAAGCCTCATGCTTTTGTTTGAAGTATGGTTGTGTCATATTCATTTGTGTTTTTATTTCTTGTAGATTTCAAGCTTTTACCTGTTGTGCTCAAATCAACAAATTGAATTTCCCATGGATTCTTATTTCCAATTATGAGAAACCCAAAGGGATTTGGCCAACTGACAAATTCCACCCTTTCTAAGATGTGAACTTCTACAATTTAGGCTCTATAAGACCAAGGCTGGTAGACCTATACCTTAGGATCTTCTAAAGCTTTTTATAGAAGATTATTGTACTTCTTCTAAAATCTGATTGCTTTGCAAACTAAAACTGCCTTGATTGTATACTTTATTTAGAATTGAAAATAAATTGTGAATTGCTTGAAATTTCTTTCATCGGGATGTTTATTGATTAATTCTAGATTATACCTATCTGTAACCGACAATGAAACCTCCAACATAATATGTCAGACCAGTGCCTCATTATTAAAGTGAAATATATTATATCTTTATCAAATTTGTTTGTTAGTATAACTCTGCAGACAACAAATAGCCCCTCTAAGATAGTTTGTTATCACTTTGATGATGCTTTAATTGATTAAGAAATTTAGGGAAACAATAATCTAGTCTTATTGATTTTAACTTCCCTGTAGAAGCCCAATAAGATAGAACACAAGATTGACCAAACAATACACATGTTCTAATTTTTCTATTTTAGAGTTCATCCAAAATAACCAAATCAATTGTACTATCAATCAAAGTAAATCACTGATTTAATCCAAAGAAATCAAAGAAAGACATAAGACAGAATAATATCACCAGAATTTAAAGACCAACTAGAACTTTGATATTGCATTCAAAGTTTTCATTACCACAGGAGTATTGATGATACATCCAACATATAATCCAAGAATATAGAAGTTTTTTATATAAACCAGAAGAGATCCTTTTTTCTAATTGTTATTATGTCTCTTTACATTTTATATTATGTATATGTGTGTGTGTGTGTGTGTGTGTGACTTTCACACCTCTTTAGGGTGAAAAGACAAAACCCTTATTACAAATTATTTTGAAAAAATAATAAACTAACTAAAAAATAACTACCGAACTTTAGATTTGGGTCTGGTCGAAAAACCAAAACACATCATGGAAAGCTAAGATTTTGTTTGGAGATAGGAAATTTGATTTCCCGAACTGGGTCATTTTTAGATTTTTAAAATTCAACCATCTTAAGGCTCTATCGGCATCATCTTTGAAGCGGGTCGAAATTCCAGCATTTTCTGAAGGCTTCGATTAGTTAGTTCTATTTATTTGTGTCATAAAGCTTCCTTCTTTTGATTTTTTTAGTATGGAGAAACTTGCTTCTTGATAATGGATTGGGACTCCTAAATTCTCAAAATTTAGGGTATCACCATTACCAAGGACATGTAAATGGTTTCCCAAGGTCCTTGGGGAAATGTTTTTGGTCTGTTGAATCTAGCTCTACCTCTCCATGCTCTTCCTGATGGCTTACAGAAGAATTTTCCAAAGTTCTTTGGTGATGGACAACAACATCCTAAGGAACATATTGCTGATTTTAACATTGCACGTGGTGTTCATATTGTTGAACATGAGGACGTGTCTATAAGGTTGTTTGTGGAAACTCTCCAAGGCTTGGCAGCTTACTGGTTTTACCATCTTATGTGACGGACTATCACAAACTGGGCTACTCTCATAGCCAAAGTTGAAGAAATTAGCAAGATGTCTATTCCAGCCTCCTGAAGATGCTCATGCACTATTGGCCCAACTTACTCAGCTGAAGAAAGCATCTCACATGCCTATGTGTGAATTTGTTTCTCATTTCAACAAATTGACACGAAGATGAATTCCAGTTCTTGCTCAGCTTGCAGTTGCAACTTTGAAGTTTTTCTTTGTCAATGCTCAAATTCCTGAAGTCAGTTTTTTGTTGAGAAGAGCAGCCCCGACTACTCTTGCAGTTGCACAGACTTTGGCAATTGGAATTGAAGATGATCTCATTCTTTTTGGGCAGATAAAAATTGAAACTAGTGGGTTTATAGAAAGTTCTTTTTCTTCTGATCCATTTTCTTCTATGACAAGAACAGATCTTGCAATGTAGATTGGCAAATGAGTTGTTTGTCCTCAAAAATAAAATAGCTCAAGGCATGTTCTTCACTCCTCATGAAGATGTACAAAGGAAATCTCTTCTAAATGTTTCTCATGGTCTCGCTAGTGGAAATCAACAAAAGTTAGTTTCATCACTACAGAAGCTTGCTATTGAGGCACCATCAGCGAAGGTAGCAATGAAGCATTCTGAATCTGAGGATAGTGATATTACTATCCTCTTCCAGGAAAAGGAAGCAAACATAGTTGGTGACTCTTATTTATAGTTCATGCAATCTCAAAAAGTCGTTGATAAAAATCAGAAAGATGAAATTTATTTTTCTGATGTTCATTTCACCAAACATGAAAAGATGGACATCCATTTTCTTCTATGACAAGAACAGATCTAGCGGTGTGGAGGTTGGCAAATTAGTTGTTTGCCCTCAAAAAGAAAATAGCTCAAGGCATGTTCTTCATTCCTCATGAAGATGTACAAAGGAAATCTCTTCTAAATGTTTCTCATGGTCCCATTGGTGGAAATCAACAAAAGTTAGTTTCATCACTACAGAAGCTTGCTATTGAGGCAGCAACGAAGCATTTTGAATCCAAGGATAGTGATCTTACTATCCTCTTCCAAGAAAAGGAAGCAGACATAGCTAGTGACTCTTATTTATAGTTCACACAATCTCAAAAAGCCATTGATAAAAATAAGAAAGATGAAATTCATTTTTCTGATGTTCAAGCGAATGAAGATAATCATGTCACCAGACATAAAAAGATGGACATCCATTTTCTTCTATGACAAGAATGGATCTTGCAGTGCAGAGGTTGGCAAATGAGTTCCTTGCCCTCAAAAAGAAAATAGCTCAAGGCATGTTCTTCATTCCTCATGAAGATGTACAAAGGAAATCTCTTCTAAATGTTTCTCATGGTCCTGCTGGTGGAAATCAACAAAAGTTAGTTTCATCACTATAGAAACTTTCTATTGAGGCATCATCAGTAAAGGTAGCAACAAAGCATTCTAAATCTGAGGATAGTGATCTTACTATTCTCTTCTAGGAAAAGGAAGTAGACATAGCTGACGACTCTTATTTATGGTTCACGCAATCTCAGAAAGCCGTTGATAAAAATTAGAAAGATGAAATTCATTTTTTTGATGTTTAAGTGAATGAAGGTAATCATGTCACCAGAAATGAAAAGATGGACATGGAAGCAATTCCTAGTCAAGCTAAAAATGATGCACTTGTTTCTCAAGGTCATGAACTTGAATCCACTTTGCATAAATGTTCTACCCCTGAGCTTGAATAGGATATTCTCATAAGCAATTAAGACTTACCCAAGTTGGGAGTTTGTGAACAACATACTATAGTATGCAGTGCAGTCGTATCTTCATCTAAATCACATGAACAAGGATTTTCCACTCAAGCTAAGGTGCTAGTGATTGATTAACCAGTCAAGCAAGTTGTAGCTGGCAATAAGAGTTCATTCTTTGTATGATCAAGGGGATGTCCCATAAGACATCTCACTTGGTTGGAGGCCAACAAAAGGATTAATATTCCACTTGCACCTAAGCATGAAGATACAATTGAAGCATTCTGAATTCATGGTCTCATCTTGGAGAAGCAATGCATATGATTCATCTCAAGAAGGTGAATTTGTTCATTTCTTCCAAGAGGTGTTGCATCAAGTATTGACATCATTGCTCTAGTTGTTCACGATTCATCTGTACAAGGTTGCCTACAAACATGCAAGGTACTGCAAGTTGCTGAAAAAAGGTAGTTATTTTGTTTAGCAGATAAATGGTTTCATCTAAAATGTTGCATTGTCGGCTAGTTTTCATTAGGTAGGTTTTCTTTGTTTTCCTTAAGTGCACCTACAAAAGTTATGTTTTGTTTTAGTAATTTTTAGTTTGCGTCAATCGCGTTATCCTTTTTGTTTTGTGTTTTTTATGCTTGACTTTGTAGCCCAATTGATACTAAGGCACTTAGAGATTTGGATTCTACATTCCTCATTATTTCTAAGAACAAACAAGCTACATTCCCTAGTTAGAGCCAAATGTTATCCTCAATTTTGTATTCGCAAAATTGGGGCAACCCTACGAAAAAATTCGTAGGATAAACTCTCTAAGGCGTTTCCCTATTTATTTTATTTTACTTTGGTTTTGTTTTCGCCCTAGGATTGTAGCATTTTCAATTTTGCTCATTTTGAGCTATCTTAGGCCTCAAACGAAGTTGTCTAGCTAAAGTTATTAAAGAATTAAGCTTTTCTTGGTGGAGTTTTTCTCTCTAACTACATCCTTGTTCTTTAATTAAAATTTCTCATTAAGTGAGTTTTTTATTGACAATTACATGGCATAAAAAGTGTAATTTCCAGGTAAAATAGATTTAGAACCCCATTTTAAAATTTCACATCATTTCGACGAGGTTTAAATATATATTTTAATGAATTTCTAATGTAAAGGTGGACTTTTTAAGTCACATTACATATTTGTCATTAAAACTATAAATTAAATGTAAAATTGAATACATTGGTGGGGGTTTTGATTGATATCGCATAAACATATGCTTTACTTGGGAACATGCAAGTTGATTCTAACACTCCACCTTTAATGTATTCAATCCATGAGTCCACAATGGCATTTTTTGAAGGCATTACATATATGCTTCTAAAACAAAATTAAAAACATGCTTTTGGCTTAAAACAACCAATCCATGTAACGGTGGCAATTTTTGGACTCACTGCATGTTTTGAAGAACATATAAATATATGCAATGAGTGATATAAATCCCATTGCCACTTAAGGCGTTATTTTTGGGAGCCTTTACATCTTCTAAATGCAAGGTGAACATATGAAAAGACATGGTCAAAGCCCATTATGTTTTCCTAATACATGTATTGTGGCTTGGAAAGCATGTATTAGGCATTTAAATTTATTTTTTATTCCCTTTATGTAATGGTGGCAATTTTCATCTCAAATCATATGCAAAAGATTTTATAAAACACGTTTTTAAACCCTTTATTACATGTGTTTTATTATTAAATACCTTGGTGGCAATTTTGATAGCATTTGCATGTTGTAAAGGCATGTAAATGGTATTCTAAAACCCATATTTAGGCATTATCACTTGCATTTTGTATTGCTTAGACAAGGGCGACAATTTTTCTTGCTATTACATGTCTTTTATACATGTAAAAGTATATGGAAAACACGTTTTTACTCTTCTCAAAGACCTGTGTTCTGATTATACAAGGTTGGGCGACAATTTGTATTGCCAATACATATTTTGCAAATGCATGTAAATGAATTTACACCTACGTTTTCTCTTGAATAGCTCATCTAGAGCATTTGAAGGTTGAAAACGATGTGTAGAGGAGATTGCAAGTTTTTATTACCTGCGTTTTGGAACAAGAAGCCCGTCTAGGGCAAAAATGCTTTATTTTGCAGCTTGTGTTCATCATAAAAATTACGTTTTTTTTCCTCTAGGGTGTTGTTTTTAGAGTCCATTGCATATTGACTAGTTTGCTAGTATGAATCACATTTTTGCAAGCTTGAAACTTTCTTTGTTGTTGCTATTCCTTTGCCTTTTTCCTCTCATTCATAGCCATTTGTCAAAGATTCAAAGAGGACTGAGTTTTGCATTCATTCTTGTGAAGATTTGGTCGAGCTGGGTTGCATATATAGTTGAAATTTAGGGTTCTTTTCCCAAATTTGAACCAACAAAGATTTGGAGTTTTTCTTCAAAGTTCAAGCATATTTTCCTACATATTTTGGTTCCAAGTGGTGCAAGTTATTTATGTTTCTGTGGTCTTGCTACGTGCTACATGGTTGGAGATTCAAAGGAGGATTTTTGGCTTCAAAAGCTTAATTGTCTCATTTTCAAAACAATGCAAGTTCTTCCCAAGAAGAGATGCAAGTTCTTCCCTTCATGAGAAAGCTCCAAACACTCAATTTTGTTGCATATGCAGTTGGGATTAAAAATCTCATTCATAAGATTGTTCTACCCAAGAAGAAGGTTTTTCCCCTATATACAATGCAAGCTAAAAAGCTCACTTTTTAAGTATTTTGCACGCACTTTTCCCCTCTTTGCAAAGGCTGCAAATGGACTTCAAAAACCTGTTTGTATGCATCAAGAGCTTTCCAGATGATTTGTAATGGGACATAAAAACCCCACTTATAAGTAAATAACCTTCCCATTTGTATATATATGCATATGCACCTCATTTCCTTGCTCAAAGCTTGATGTCCATTTATATGCAGTGCTCCTAGAAAAATCCATTTTCAAGTTTTTCCTTCATTTGAAGAGCTAGTTTTGCCTAAGATCCTTCACCCTTTATTGCTCAAAGGTCTTCCACTCATATCTTATATGCATACTCTTCCATGTCTATGCCTGAAAGACCATGTTATGGCTTTTTTGGTAACTAAAGAATGACATGAGGCAAGAACGACAACATGATGCGGTCATACAAGAAAGGGATGAGAGATGCAATGATTGTAGGCATAGAATGCTTTCAAGACTGAAATGGTCATGAAAATATGTTTTTCTAGTAACCACCACTATGATGTAGAATAATCAAAGATGCAAATTCATATTCTGAATCGAGATGCTTTCCCCAAACCAGAACACATCAATCTTGTAGCATCCAATAGCAGCATGAGGACCAATAAAGGATGATGTAATAGAAGTTGTGTCTTGTTAGGCACTTAGAATATTTTTATCATGTATTTGTAATTTGTATTTGAAAGATTACATGTAATGTAAAAACAAGATGTAATTGCATGTGATAGTGTCATGTGCAAAGTTGTTCCATGTAATCATGTTGCAAGTGTTTTAAGCCTTGTAGCATTGAATAAGTCAAAATTAGTTAGTTAGTTAGTTAGAGAATAAGTCAAGGTGGTAAGAGTTTTCCCCTTCTTTCTCCACCTTTCTCTCCACTCTTTTTCTATATAAAGGAGGGAGCTCATTGTAAATAATCATCTTTTGGCCATGCAAGAAAATTCTACCGGTTTGTATTTGCACTCTAAGACTTTGAGTTTAGATGTAAATTGAATCGTTTTCAATAAAAGGGGCAACTTGCTTTCAAGCTTTGTGTTGATTCAAGGTGTTATGTGACGACATTTTTTGGATATTGATTGTGAGTTTCAAAATTTTGCTTAAGAGGAATTTGAATTCAAATGTGCAGACTTTGAGCTGCCTATTGCATTCAAAGCCAATTTGAACTTTCGAAGACTTTGTGTTGCAGGAGGACAAATTGTTATAGTTTATAGTGACTGCAATTACTTAGAACTAAAGACTTTGGGCTTCAATTGTAGGTATTTTTATTAAGTTTGAGAGCTTCCAGTAAGAGAATGTGTGTCTTATTGGTTATTTTAGTTAGTGAATCCTCATTTGAGACAAGCGCGAGAAAATTTGGGTTCCTATTTTTGTTTCACAAAATGTATAAGTAGATTGTTGTCTTGGGTATTGTTCTTATGTCAACCCCTGAGCCGCCGGTATTATCGTAGCAATAGGACCTTTTTGTTAAGTTTGAAAGTTGTTTGTAAAATCATTCCTAAAAAAAGAGGAATTGATTAAGAGATCCGCCCCTTTTTGTAATTTTAGTTAAGTTCTTATTAAAGCCACCTACAGTAAGAAGGGAGCCTCCCCTATTGCTGAGAGGAGAGAGAAATAATGTTGCCTAAAGTCACAATTTTGTAAGTTGTGGTTTCAGTGACTTGCAAAAATTTTAGCTAGCAAGACTATCTTTTGAGATTTCACCCTCCTCAAGTGAGAGATCCAGCATCATCTCTAGGCCAGGAGCCTCCTCAGAGTTATGTTCCATATTTTGACCGCCAAGCAAGTCCCGGTTAGCTTCCTTATTCTCCGGAATGCATCCAATGTCCTTTCCCTCCTCAAGACCATTTCATTAAGGGTTCTGCTTAGGGAAAGAAGCGTCAGTCACCACTTGAAGATGTTCTTCTTAGTCATTCCCATTGCAATCATCCTTGTAATGATCCATATGTAGGTTCTGCATGGGACAAGGAGCATCAGTCACCTCTTGAAGTTGTTCATCAAGAACCTTCTCTAAACTATTATCCTTTGTTGGCTGACCTAACAAACCCAAAGTCTCCTTCAGATCAACCACCTTCTCTTTCCAAAATTTCTTAATAGATGGAGCTTTTTGGTTAGTTCCCTTTGGACCTTTCTGAATCTTCCTCTTTTTTCCTATAGCAGGCACTTTTTCGCCCAATGTCCAGACTTCTTGCAAATAAAACACACAAAGGGCAGGGGTTCAAACTCAATTGGTTGGACCGGTTTCCCCAACTTAGAAAGGATTTCTATAGAAGAAGGAAGGTCAGTATTTTGGGCCACACTTACACAAATGTGAGCAAATACCATCCTCTTTCTAGCCGTGGTCATTGGGTCTATTGATATAAGTTCACCAAACGAGCTCGCTATCCCTCTAAACACATCTTCATACCAATGCTCCATCGGAAAGCTTGGGAGCCTAACCCACATCGAGACTGAGGCAAAGATGGAGTCAGTTAAGTCCAAGTTAGGGGACCATCTATTAAGAGTCAGAGAGGACTTCCCAATCACGGGCCACCAAATAAAACATCATATAAATCTTCGCCACAGGAGAAAGAGGAGAAAAACCCAATTGACATGGCTGAAATCTCAACTTGCCCCTTCAGACGCCATTTCTTCTTAGCAAAATCCCTAACCAAGTCGATATTGGGCCTAGGTCCCATAAACTTTCCTACCAATGACAAGACCATAAGGGATATGTTATGGTCAATCACCGGGTCAGGAACAGATATAGAAAACCTTCCACCAGCCGAGTCCAAAAGATTGCTAACTAAAGGTAACGTCGACTTCCCACTGGGTTTCACCCCAAAGAGAGAGGACCAAGGGCGTTTTGTCAAAGGAGCAAAACCCGCAATCCTCCTCGAGTCTCCTATGCAAGACCCATCACATGGCTAAATAGTACCACCTGGATCCCCAACATCATCCTTACCATCTGCTGACTTCTCTGATTCCAATCCTGCAGACTGCAGTCCTACCTGCAATCCTCCAGCATTCAAACCTCTAGGATTCCCCAGACCATTACCCTGCGCCATGTTCCTAGCTGAGCTCCCCATTGAAAGTCCCTCAATTTCAAAAGAACTTGTTGCTTGGCTTGAATATTTTATTTTACTAAGTAAAGACATGTTTTCCTTTATTCTTACTTTTATTCTAGTGTTCCAATCAAGAAATAAAGTATAAGTAACTCATTCACATTCATATAAAATGCTTCCATTTACATTTTATCATTATGATCATTTTGAAAGTGGTCTTGACATCCAAACTTGATTGATCTCGATTTTGTGTAATCCTGAACTGCAACCATCACAACTCTATGTAGTTGATAATTACTTGGAGGTTTAGAGGTCTAGGGTCATGGACAACATTCAAATAAAGATATGTGAGTAAATGAATAAGGCTATCTTATATATGAATGTAGTCACTAGAAATCATGGGTACCAAAAAGGATGTGGACCATGTTCTTGTAATGAAGCTTCCTAGGAGCTATGGTGTATCTGTGACTTGTAAGCACTATCCAATCACTACCCTAAGTTCATTGTGGGGCTAGGCCACCACATAAACATGTCAACCTGTCCCTATGCAAATGCCACCACACAATCAGTTGCACCTCTGCCCCTGCAAACATTCCATGATTTCCACCTTGAAATCACTCTTAATGAGCCTAAAGCATCCAAAATATTTAGTCTAATAGCCCTTTTAAAATCAATCACTCTCTCTCAATAAGAGAATGAGACCCTGACCTTAGAACCTTGGTTAACTAATAACATGATTTAATTCGGTTTTCATAACAAACATGCATCCACAGAACCCTTCTTTACAAAGTTTTAAATACAATTTATCAAAGTCTAAGCCATCTTCTAAAACAATAGTAAATTCAGTAGGATCAAATGCTTCAAAATAAAGTGCACTATTCAAAGTATTAGCGAATTCTGTCAAATGAAAGTCCATTAAAATATTAAAATTCTTCACTTGCATCTATTTTTTTAACCTCTTCCATTGCAGGAATGTGTATACGCTGGGTGATCACTGTCCTTAATGTTCTTCCCATGTGCATAAGTGGAACTTTACCCTGGAAGTTCTGCTACATAAATGTCAACAAATAAACATTTCTTAAGCAAAAGATTAGCAGAGAAACTCAAGATATGTAGTATGCGTCAATTCCAAACAGAAGTGTGTATTCACGGGGATGCAATTTATGAAAAGTTCAAAGTAGCATCTCCAAAGAATGCAAAAAAATAAAATCATGTAGAGAACACCAGTTACAGTAAAAATGAAATACTGAAAAATAAAAAGGTTTGCACAGAACCTTACCTAAGCTCCTGCAATAAACCCAAGTTTCATTGTACTTTCTGGAATAGCAATTACAATGCAAAGTGTCATCTCAAGATACATATGGCCACATTCACATGGTGACTCCGATGCTATCTGAAAAACATAGCATTGAAAGCAATAAGCAGAAACAAGAGATACACATCAATGCTCTGAAGTTTACTGTCATTAACTGAATCTTGAGAATCCTTTAAAACGATGCCTTCTTGCATGGAACTAGCTATTTATGGCAATTTACATTTAGAAAAAGGGTGTCTTGCATTTACACCTTACAGCATTTATCACAAACACGAAATCTTATATTCCAATATTTAGGTTAAATCTTGGGATTCTAATTGTAACATATAGTGTTTAGATCTTGCAAGTGAAGGCACAAAAGAAAAACTCTTTGTTACAAAAACGATGAAAAGCAAGATGAGAAGATAGAAAATCTCCTAATTGTAATGATAAAAAGAAAAAGAACAAAATTGCTAAATAGTGAGTTCATCTCTGAACATGATTTGTTAAGAATAAGCCTACTTAATAACTACACAAGATGTGATTGTCTTCAAGTTGTGCAAAGACCATGCATTTGATAACCACATTATACTTCCTTTCTCTGGAGCAAAGCAATGTTGATTCCTAAATGAGGGTTACAGTTCTAACTAACAACATAAGTGACACTCACCTATAAACCAATCTACAAACACATGCTCAACACTTATAAAACACAAGAGCAGTAAAATCTTAACTCTAATTTCCAAAACTCAATGCTTTCATCAGTTTGTCACATCCAAAACCAAGCAAACATTATTAGCTAAAGTGCAGCATAGTGCCACCACATGGAAGTTCGTAAAGTAGCAGCTTGTGATTGTCTTCCTTTTAGTAGATGCGACAGCAGCAAAGTGTATTTAAATATTCAGTGAACCCAGATAAATATTGAGAATATAGGAGTGACAAACACCAGATCGACAAACACGTCCAGTTGAGCTAAAGAGAACATAACAAGCTTAATATATAGAAATTATATTGGCTGAAATCTCTAAAAACTAATTCTTAAATTCAAAGCAATTGAGTCATGATCCATTTTGCAACTTCCACAATGTGTTCCCTCGTAATGCATTTCCACGTCATCCTACAGAATTTATCTGAGGAGAAAGTTGGATCACTGACATAAATAATGCCAGCATTTAAACATGTCTAGGTCATAAGTAATGGACATAAATCTAATGTTAGACAGGAGTGATTGACATTGATGATGATCCGGTTCAAACCCCATTGCACTTCTTCCCCTGCTGATTATATAGCTTGATGATTAAGCAGTCTTCCATCAAACAAGACCAGGCATAAGTCTTGGGTGAAATTTGATTGACGATGTACTCCTCTAGCATGGTTCTCAGCATTAAGGTTTCCTTCTTTGATAGTACACAATCTTCATAGCTTTTGCCTATTTGCCTAACAAAATAACCATCATCTATTACTACACCTAACATGATATAAGACAACCAAAGCAAAAACCACCATCATTGCGATAGGTACTGATAGTGTTAGACAAATTTTGCTTAAAATAGGGGAATGATAAAAGTTTCTAGAAAGAGATACATAAATATATGATGTTATATTTTGCAATAAAGAAGAAATCAACTGAGACTTAATGCCATAGTGAGAGGCTGAGAGCCATAACACCATTCAAGGCCAGATAATAAGTTGAACAATGATATTTTAATTACTCAAGAAAGCAAACTAAATCTTTCAACAAATGCAAGAAAGAAAGATAGTAAAAACAAAGCTAGGTGATTGCATTTAGAAGAAATGCAAAGTGGAGGAAGGTGGATGCCATCAATCAAGAAGTGCAACTCCCAGGATATGAAAAGAGACCTCAGTATCCAAATAGGGAAAGTGCAACTCTTGTGGAAGAGAGCAACAACTATCAGTCCCATTCACCATTACTAAGCCTACCTGAGTAAGTTAAACTAGGTGTACAAAAGGCCTAATAAACTAATGAAAAAGAATAAAACCTATATCAACATAACTGTATCAAGGAAGCCAAGGCCCATTGATGGAACTTGCAAATATTTTAATTCTACACATCGGAAACTTTAAATTCCAATAATTGCCCCAATTTGTTCTTGAAAAAATTTTGTGCACACATAAGAGGACCCAATTCCCCATGGGCATGCCAACAACTAATATCTAATCTTGAACCTTCCACCAGATTAATAGAGAGATTGAAAATTGATGGGCCAGAGAATTCCACGATACACTAGCACAACAAAAAAAAAATTGGAAGTGAGAATAAAAAATCCTCACAACAGATTCATACTAAGACAGTTGAGTTCATAGAAGTGTATGGGGTTTTGACCTATTGCAGGGAATGGCAGTAAAACAAGTGAATTATTTAGTCAAACTTTTCTCAAAAAACATTGTAGAATCGATAAGAATGTGTTTTGATTGTGATTTTTAACTACTCGGTGAAATTTTCAACAAACCATCCCATTTTATCAATCACTAGGGTAGCTTGAAATATTTTTCAGCCATTTTGGCATTAACAGCACAAAGGAGACAAGAAAATCAAAGCACATAAAAGCATTGGCAATGATGTTTTCTCAAATCAAATAGGCCACATTATTTTCCAATAAGTGGGCATTAATAGTTGATATTCGACTCACTCTTTCAAATTCAGCCATCACAAAGACACAATGATTCTTATTTTTTTTAGTTGTAAGTTTTAAATTTTAACTAGAGTTTGAATCAAATAACTTAGTATACAAAACCCAATATCCAAAGTATGAGGATGTTTGAATCACTTTCAAGCCTTTGGCAGGATTTTGAACTTCTTCATATTACCATATCTTCCATTTCTTGCTTCCCCCTCAATATCAGATATCCCAAAACCACAATCCCCAGCCTCACACTCCCTTGATGTTTATGGACCCACAGACATTCACTTCTCCATGCACTCGAGATAACCAATCCCCAACCCCTGCTAATTCTTACAATTGCATCCTTTTGGTAGAAGAATCCCCAAACCCTCAACATCAGGTCTACAGAGGACTGTCTACTCATTCTACTAGTAAGCATTTCCCCAAAACCCTACTTTCAGCATGTGCTTTCACATAAACCTACCATTTGAATAGAAATATCCAATCTTCAAGGTCAACTAGAGATGTCATTAATGGGCCCAATTTTAAAAGTAAAATTGCAAGAAACTCTCAAACGACTCTCCACATATTTTGGCCCACACTAGGCCTTCAACCTTTTGCAAGGAGACTACTTTATCAATTTGGATATCTTTGAAAATCATGTCAACAATCCCCAACCCTATTTTGAGCATGTGTTCAGCTATTGGATCTAAGAATGGAACTCTTGGATTTAGAGATTAAAGAACAAAAGCCCTTGGTTTCTAAAGGGTAGCTTCATATAGAGGATGAACTGGGGCTTCAATTAGGAGGTTTATTGCAATGTTGGGTATTTCAACAACTTAGTTTCTAGAATATCTTTCTAATAATTGCAATCTTGATTATAATTTATCAACAAAACTTTGCAGCTATAGATTTATGTAATCATTTGAACAAAATGCGTGAAATAAATATTTTGTTCCAATGAGTTTATATATTTCAATCTATATATTTTATGTGAGAATTTCAGATCTAATTATTTTGTATGAATGCTTTGGTTAATTTTCATTGAATTATCCTAGATCAGAGTAATTTATATAAATATTTTAACTCGAGGTCATTAGAGTTGTGGAGAAAACTTTAATGTAATACATTTATGAGGCCATGGATAGAACAAAAGAGGCCATCCAAAACTATTGAAGGTGGGATAAAAAATAGATATATCTCCATTTGGAGATCATTGAGTGGAGATGGAATAATCAACTCCACCAATCCATTCATGCAATAGGTTACTACCTTAATCCCGAGTTTTTCTTCTCCAATAGGATCATGGATATCAATGGGGAGCTTAGAGAAGGCCTCTCAACATGCATTGAGCTGATGACATTGAGGTTGAAGCAAGAGACCTCATTATTTCTGAACAACAAAATTATAAGCAAGCTAGGGAATGCTCTTTTTCTTCACACTAGCTATCGGAGGAAGATCAACTTAAACACTAAGTAGCAAAAATTGAAGTCTTATATCTTACAATTTACAAACTATAATTATGGATAAAATATTGCTTACATACAAACTATTAAATATCTTATTTGCAAGTTCTTGGTGGGAAGATTGAGGTGGAAAAACCTCAAATTTCCATAAGATGAAGGTTTTTTTACAACACTAATACAAAGAAGACTTAGTTTGTGTGCAAAACAACCTTTAGCTTTGCAAAAGAAATTTGGATGATAAATCATAGGAGCTTTTTAATTTGGATAAAGTTGGTCACTATAGTGATTGGACCATGTAAGATGAGGCCTCCTTGTTTACGAAGAGCAAAATTGTTGAATTCAAGAGGCAAGCTAGATGATGTGGTTGTAGCACATGCAAGAGAGATTGAATTAGATGACATCAATGTGACAAAGGATTCATCATTTCCATCCAAGGCATCAGATTCATATGTAGCCACGAGTGCAACCTTGAAGGTCAAGGTGCAACAAAGCGTAAGGACTAGACCGTCCAATTTTTCACTAGAATGGGGAAGATGAAATTGTAAAAACTTAATATTTTTTTTATTTTTATTTTTTATATTTTTTTTTAAGCAAAAGTGGCAAACCACTAATAATTATATTAATAATAATAACTGGTTCAAGAGCTCAATAGGGAAAGAACCAAAAAGAAAACCCTATATCATTGCTCAAATACAATATACATTAAGAAGAGAAGCTATAGATATAACCATCCAAGATTTTTAACCCAAAGAGCTAACCCCCTAAAAACCGAAACTATCCGCCAAAACGTCCATGTAGAAACTTAATATTTGTAACTTGCCTAGATATGAAATTTATGATGATGATTTCCAAAGATAATAATCATGAATTATAATATTCTCAACTCACTATTGTATCCACATGATGCAATTTTGTATTCTTTGTATTCAAATCTAATAGAAAATAGTTCCCTAATGTTTTATAGACTCAATTGATACATTTTGTAACTAAAATTTACATAAAATTTGTGTTTTTTTTCCAAAGAAATTTAAGTAATTTTTTAAAGTTGTCAATTTTTTGCCAAGTCAAATTTTTGGTCTAGCAAGTCAGTTGAGTTTGAGTTTGTGAAATATGCATCAAATCATGGGGATGTGTCCCCCCACCTCAAATTCCCATGTTTCCAAGATGCCGGGACATGGGGGAAACGTCCCCCCACCACATTGCCACTACCGCTAGGACGCCTCCAAGACATTGAGGGCAGTGGAATGTCTTAGGGAATCTCGAGAGTCCCCCATTGTCGCTAGTTAGAAACTCCAACCCTAAGCCAAAAATTGGTTAAAATTTTACAAAAATGACATTTGAAATGAAGGTTTTGCCCCTTGCAAGGGGTGTTGCCATTAATCCCATTGGGAGCTCTACCCCTTGACCCTATTAGAGGCTCTACCCCTAACCCCCACAAGGGGTACTACCCCTTGACCCTAAACCTCCACCCACCATTTTAATTGTTCATGCAATCATTGCGATATTTTTTTCGATTGGCTCAGGAGATGGTATTGTTTGAACAAGAGTTAGCGGAGGCTACAACTGAAAAGTATGTTTTGGAGATAAGTTTGGTGCAAGCACGGGAGGAATGTGATGTGACCGAAAAAGAACTACGACGCAACATTGATGGGGAGGGCGACACTTCAGCTTTTTCAAGGACGCCCTCCGCCCCTTCTTCTCAGTGATTTTCTTATTCTATGTCGTGTATTTCATCTCCCTTTTGTTGTGAGTCGCCGAAGATGACTTTGTTTTTTGGGGGGGATGATGTTGTCAGGATAATTGTATGTACGGGTTATTATATTAATAAAGTATTATGTTAGCCTCGGTCGTTAGTGACCGAGAGGTTAGACAGTTACGTCACGACGTTTTGGTCGTGGCCCTTCGAGTAGTTTATATACCCTCTCGGAGGATGGACACGAGAGATATTATGGTATGAATCTTATGATGTAAATGTACTTGCCATTCTGGGATGATTAATGAAAGTATTTATTATTATCTGATATATTTTGTGTTTATTATATTTCCTGTACTATGTCTGTGCAATACTAAGTTTACCCCAGCGGGCAAACATCATCCCCCCCAAAAAGAAAGTCGTCTCCGGCAACTCACAGCAAAAGGGAGATGAAATACACCACATAGAATAAGAAAATCATTGAGAAGGGGTGGAGGGGCGTCCCTGAAAAAGCTGGAGTGCCGCCCTCCCCATCAATGTTGCTTCGAGTAGTTCTTGTTCCGTCACATCACATTCTTCCTGTGCCTGCACCAACCTTGTCTCCAAAGCACGCTTTTCAGTTGTAGCCTCCACTAACTCTTGTTCAAACGATACTGTCTTATCCTGCCAATCCGACCTCAATAGCCACTTGTGCCGCCTTCTTTGCTTCCAACTCTTGGGTATGCTGAGCCAAGTGTTGCACTACTGCCTCCAACTAGGTGGTCAGCTCCTCCCAAGCTCTCTATGCATCCACCAAGACAGCCTCACGTCCAACCAACACCTACTCCGAGTGCCTCAAAGCGTAGTACCCCTCTCGAAAGGCTTGCTCCAGTGCTCTCTCCACCTCCGGCATGCAAACACTCCATGCCTGCAGCAACTCTAGGTCTCATCAACTGGTCACACTCCCCAAAGGCTGATAACTGAACTGACTGGGGGTCTAGGGGGCAACGCCCCCAGTGGGGTCGAGGGGCATCGCCCCTGCCGCCAAGACCAAATTAGCACCTTCAAACCCCCACAGAAGTCCATGGAACACACCATTTTTGTGATTTTCTTCCAATCCCATACTCTTTCTACCAACCCCGCTTATGTTTTCTTCACTACCTTCTTATGTCCTTTTCTTCGGTACCGTACGTTATTCACTGTGAACTGTTTTATTTGTCGTTTTTTTAATTTTTTTTTACAAAAGCTCCCTGCTGCTGCCACTCCTTGCCGTCAATACCCTACACATCTCCTTGATTTCTCTTAGCCGTACGAAAAATAGTCTTCACAACCTGTGACCGTACAGAGTGCAAACAATGATGCTATTTATTATCTCCTTCTAACCAGACAGTCGTGGGATCTCGTGCTGCCGTACAGACATGTGACTGATTGCTTCCTAGCATACGATGGTTTTTCCTCTTTACCGTACTGTGCTTCCTTCTGCCGCACGGTTGCTTTATCTCTTTCCACCATATGGCACTTATCTTCTAATGCTGAGTTTTTTCGTACTGTCGTACAGCAGGAATGCTTTTACTTCCTCCTTTTTTTCGTACACAACCTGCATTTACTTCCTTCTGTTTCCACCGTACGACAACTGTCTCCCGTTCGTGCAGCACTGATGTTGACTCTTCCCGTATGGCCATACAACGCAATCGAAATTTATGCGCGTGATGTTACTTTCGTATGGTGGCCAAAGGATCTTAATCGGCACTTTATTTCTTTTGTCATACAGTGCCTGGGTAGTACGGTTATTAGAAGTCGTACGGTCACATCACCGTACGGTGCTTTCCATGTTTTGTGCTTTTTGTTGTACGGCCATACAGTGCTTTCTTTTCTCTTTTTTTTTTAAATTTTTTTTTACATTGGACGGTCATGCATAGCCATACAAGTTTTTAACCATCCGGATGCTTCTTTGGTTGCCCGTATGGACGGCTCAGGTCGCCTGCCTGACCTCTCAAGTCCCTTTCCATCCTCTCAATTTCTCTATCCCTCCTCTCGGGTCCATCCCCTCCAGGTAAGGTTTCAATTTGGACCCATTGATGGCCTCATGTATCTCCAATCCGTCAAGAGTCCACAACTTGATAGCTCCGTCGTAGCCGACTTCCCAAAATTTTCCTGGCTTAATCTCATTGTGCAGTCGTTCCCTCAAGCTTTCCCTGTCGCCGAGTCCGTTTTCAATGGCAATCTAGAAGCTTGGAACCATAAATTCTACAGGGACCACAGTCTCTTTCCCGTACATAAGGAGAATAAAGATTTTGAAGGCTGCGGTCTTCCACATAGGATTCCAATCGTCGCAGACAGGAATGATCTTAGGTTCCTCTTCCTTGCCTAGATTCATTGGTTTGACAGACGACTCCTTATACCTCAAGGGGTTTCGCTCATCAAATTTATGTGTTGGGACTTTGCTTACTTTCGCATCCCCTTCGTTGTATTCATTGTACTCCAAGGGAAATGTTTCCGGCTCTTCCTCAATACCTAGTACATTACAGGATGGTGGAAATAATTCATAATCACCCATCTGCCAGTGGAATAGGTCGTCCATGGAGTCTGTATCATCCTCGAGTTTCAGTATCCCTTCAGCATTGGGCTCCATACTTCCCCATCATCTATTCCGTCATTCGATTTCCGAATCGGAGGATGCCATTTCTTCCCCGACCATTTGCGTTGTGAGATCTATCACAAACTTCCTTCCCCCTTTCTCAAATGACAGGATGTTCTTTTTCCAGTTATGATTGGCTCTGGCAGTCACCAGCCACCCCCTCCCTAGGATGGCATCATACCCTTTCTGCTTCAGGGGAATTACTACAAAGTCCAAGATGAATGGTTGGGTCCCGATGGTTACCTGTTGCACCATCAAGGTTCCGAGGGGCTTGATGCCGTGTTGGTCAGCCCCTAGTAGGTTGAAGGTTTGCAGCGATAGTGTTGGTTTCCCGAGGCTCTTCCAAGTTTCCTCCGATAGGACGTTCACCCCAGATCCACCGTCAACAATCGTGTTAGTGAGGATGGTACCCAAGATACCCATCACCACTGCAGGGTTCCGCCCACTATTTGTTGACAATGTCATGGGGTCGGCTGTCGAGCCGCCGAGAACCTCCGTCCGCTCAAATGTGCTTGCTGGAACATTTTGTCCTAGGAATAGGGCCGTTTTCAGATGCGGCATAGTTTCCAGTAGGTCCTTGACCTTTACGAGTATCTCCAGTTGCATCATCTGCCTTAGGATATTTTGCTCTGCCATGGCTCGAGTAGTAGTGCCGGTGTATGTGGAGTCCCTTCGGTCCTACATGCCCTTCTCGATCTCAGCCTTCGCCTTGAGCACCCTTTGTTTCTCCGTCCGAGGGTCAGGATATGTGGCCTTCTTGGTTTTCCCGCAGGTGATTGCCAGGGTCTTCTCAGTGCCCCCTTGTTCCATGTCAAGGATGTTGCAGCCGGGCTTCGGGCAGTTAGCGTCCTCGTGGTCCCCCGGTCCGCACCACCTACACAATTTTATGGAGCGGTAGCCTCTTTCTGGCAGTCACGGGCAAAATGTCACCATTGATTACAATTTCTACACTGTATCATAGGTCTCCCCTTCGCATCATACTGGATCCGAGGCCAGTTGTTATTGTTCTCATTATTTCCTCTGCCTCCCCGTCGGTTATTTATGTAACCGCCGGATGATGCAGCATTTTGTTGGCCGCCGATTCCCAATGTGGAGGGTTGCTCTTGGGTGAAGAGCACTTGTTGATTCTTGGCCCTCAGATTGTAGGGACATTCTTTGGTGGAATGTCCTGCAATCTGGCAGATGTCACAAAAGGCTTTCTTGGGACAAGAACCTTTCGTGTGGCCCGCTTCTTTGCAGTCTGTGCACCAAGCGGTGTCTTCCTCTATTTTGCTTGAGCTTCCCTTGGTGGCCTTCAATTCTTTCATCATTCTCTCCAGATCTTTCTATAGGGCAAGCACTTTCCTACTGGATTCTCCCTTGCTACTTTCCGCCTCCGATTCATCATCCGAAGACTTAGTCTTCTTGGAGGTCTTACATTCGCTCTCCAAATCCATTGCACAGTTGTACGCATTGTTGTACGACATGGGTAGGACGATTTTCATTTTCTTCCGAAGGGAAGTTTTTAGTCCCTCCACGAACCACCTTTTCTTGAGTTCGTCTGTTGGGGCTGACTCCATCTTCCCGATGAGTTCCTTCAGTCGCCGTCCGTAGGCGCGAACCAACTCACTATTCGTTTGCTTTGTGTTATAAATTTCAGCCATAATCTCATTGTCGTCCCTCAGCAACTGAAATTCAGTCTGGAAAGCCTTTTTCACATTGTCCCATGACGTCAAGCCTGCTTTATCTACATCCGAATACCAATCGATGGCTCCTTCCCTTAATGTAGCAGGGAACTGTTTGATCCATTCGTCCTCGTCCGTAACCCCGTTGGTGGTCCATATAGTTTCACAGGTTCGGCAATGCCGAACAAGATCCTCCTTTGCTTGGCCCATGAACTTGGGCAATTTCTGTTTACTCGTGGCCATGGTTGCTTGTTGTCTCCGCAGTGGATTGGGTGCTCCGGCACCGCCTGTGCCAGCACTCGTACCTGCACTTCCTTGATTATTGTGTGCAGTAACCAGTGGCACTTGGGTAACTAGTGGGATCGTACTGTGTGGAGTTCTTGGCTCCAACAGAGGGTTCGCCTATGCGTTAGTAGCACCTTCGGCTGTACCGTCCTCTCCGTGGGTTTGGTTCTCCACACCTGGTGTACAGGTCAGACCCTCCTTGAACCGATCTCTCTCTTCCCAAAGGAAGACTTTTCTCAACCGTGTTTCCTCAAGTAGTTCCTCCCTACTCCACACTCTCCAATGCTCCGGCGAAGTGAACTGCTCGTCGTTGGCCTATGCACCTTTCGTACCACTTCCAAGGTCCCCTTCGGGCAACCCTCCGACAAGCTGGTCCTGGGCAAGCTGCCTCAGCCTATGTCAGCGTTCACGTTGCTGTGCAGAAAGCAAAGCCCTCTGTGCGGCCTCCTCTTCTTCCTTCGTCCAGGCTTCTCTTGCTTCCGTCCGTGGGGTTAAGATTAAGGACCCGAACAAGCTCCTTGGCGGTCCTCGTCACTTCTTCTGACCTCCCGGTTAGATTCCTCCAGACCCTCACCTTCACTTACTCCCTTCGGTAGTCCTTCAGCGCGTCTTTGGAATCTCTCCCTCCGCTCGGCTTGCTGTTGTGCGAGTACAACTTGTCTAGCGGCTTGTTCTTCTTCGAGTTCCTTCTTTAAATTTCTATTTTTATTCAATTGATTAGGCATAAATTCTATTCAATGATTCCGTCCTCATTCATCCTCACATTGATATTCTCCTCCAATGGTATTCCCATCCGTCCACTCATTCCGTCACTTGCCAGATTCGTTTGGCAACAACGCCAGATGTTTGCCCGCTAGGGTAAACTTAGTATTGCACAGGCATAGTACAAGAAATATAATAAACACAGAATATATCAGAGAATAATAAATACTTTCATTAATCATCCCAGACTGGCAAGTACATTTACATCATAAGGTTCATACCATAATATCTCCCATGTCCATCCTCCGAGAGGGTATATAAACTACCCAAAGGGCCACGACCAAAACGTCGTGACCTAACTGTCTAACCTCTCGGTCACTAACGACCGAGGCTAACATAATACTTTATTAATACAATAACCCATGCATACAATTATCCCAACAACATTTATTAGTCTAAAATTTACTTAGTATGCCAAAGTTTCATTTGCAATTCTTATGCTTATTCTTGGTTCACTCAAGTTTCAAAACTCTACCCTTCATTGTTAATGTTCAAATTTCAGTGAAGTCATTCTCATGTTTCTAATGTTTATTAGTGTAAAATTTACATAGAGTGGCAAAGTTCATTTACTTATCCCTTGCACATTTTTTCAAATAATTTATGTATATTTGTACCCCCCTGCTATCGTCAACAATCTTAGGCCCTTGGTCCCCCTGTCCCCGAAACCCATACCCTTGTACCCTTGTCCCAAACTTAGCGGAACATTGGAAATATGGTCTCAACAATGCTTACAAGTACAAGATTATCTAAGAAACATCGTTGTTAAATCAGTACAAACTTATTATTCAAATTTGTTTTATTCTTATATATATGTGTGGCTGAAACTATCTTATTCTAATAATCACTGTTATTTGCAGGAGAAGAAATCTGAATGTATGCAGATATAATACCCTTGTAATTCAAATATTGCTGATGGAGGAATATATATTAATACTGAGTTTTCTGTTTACAGTATACAACACTTATCAATTTCGGTGTCTTTTGATAAACAGTCAAACTCATGTTTATATGCTCGGTGATCTATGAATAGTCACGTCTATGATATACGTGACTCCTTGAGGAGTCACTCCTATCATAGGCGTGACCAATAATCACACCCGATAATGATTAATCTCAACGACTTGTTAATAGTCGATACTTTTCCAAGCAAATGTGCCGATTCAATATGATGTTTCAACATGCCGATAATAACATGGATGCCGATATTAACATGCATGCAGATACTAACAAATAGTAATCGGTCGATTACTATCTGTTAGTAATCGGTTGTTATGATATCGAGTGTTATTTCATTTAAGTAGTTGAACTTTAATTCGATCATGCCCAGAATACTGTGCACGACATAAGTCATATATATATATATATATATATATATATATATATATATATTGATATATATATCAATATATATATATGATGATAAGTCATCATTATATATATATTGCTATATATATATATATTTGTATTTTTTACTCTTGATCGAAAGCATATGTTATATGAATTCTCTAAATTATATATGAATTTATGCTATATGCAACAACAATCGTGAACAAATAAAGATTTAAGTGGGTCTTTAAACAACTATCAAATTATGACCCAAATGGCATAAGAGCACTCAATGTGCTCAAGGTGGTGTAATGTCCCTGGGAAATAGCTTTTTGTGAAGAATCACTTGGCTCAAGAACAAGTCTAACGAGATATGGTAAGAGATTCCACTATGTCCAATGATCCTTAACACCTTCTCCACAACACTTATAGTTTTCTTAATTTAATGTGATTACATAAGTATGGAAGAAAATACCAAAAAACATAATGAAACCCCTCAAAAAAAATGTGGTTGCAAAAACCCTAGAATATTTTTGCATTATATAGACTAGTGCATTTCCAAATCATCATGCAACAATTTTGATCTTGGATTTTACAGCTTACAAATAAAACCAATCAACTGAAAGTAATCCTGAATTAAAATGAAAACAAACTTAACAGCACCACTAGAAAGCAATGGCAATATCTAATTTTCTCCTATGGTTAGTTGGAGAATCTCTAGGATGGTAAAGGAAATCTTAGAGCAAGCTAGGTAGATTAAATTCTAAGGAAAAGCACCGTTTCTGGCTTTTGTGTGGCACCATTGGTTTTAGCTAGGTGATGGATTCATTGTGATTAGGCAGTTTGTATAATAACCAACAATCTCGTGTAGAGGAAAAGAGGGGGTTTTGTCAGCAATAGTTTGATAAACACCTCCTAACAATAAGAAATAGTATTTTTATACAACCAAAAATGGCTCATGTCATCCCAATTTTTTCAACTGTTAACCATTTTCCAATTTTTGGGCTTTTGTGCTTGATTAAAGGATAAACATATTGTTGTGTACCCAAAATAGGCAATTGAATGGCATATAATTGGGAATAAATGAATTTAAGTGAGTCGATAGTTCTACTTCTACCAGCTGGGTTTAGGGAGTTTAAATAACTGAGGTGTTTAGGAAGTTTGCAAGAGATCTTAGGGACTGAATAAGTTATCTTAGGGGTACTTGTGTGCCCAAGTGATCTAAGAATTGTATTTCCATTGGAAATAGCTATTAATTGAGTGTCTTTGTTCAGATTTTGCTTGAGGTTTTCCTGGAATTTAAAGTCTACGGGGTAAATCTTTATTTCTTCAATTATGTGATTGTTTACTCTCATTTTCTTGCATTTACTGAAGCTAACATTGTTTAGATAATTTCAGTCTTTTATATTGTTCATTATGATCTAACTGATGAGCCATTGTATGGAATGTCCATCATAGTTTATGGATGGCAGAGGGGACAGCTAATAAAAACTATATAAAATTTGATATCTGATATCTGAAGTAAAACAAACTAAAAGAAGGTGAAATTTTAAATTAATATTACTCTAGTGATTTAGAAATACAGGCATATACATAATAAACCCTCTTGTCCCATATGAATATCTCATTATCATTATTTATTATCCAATAATACACTCATAATCATAATATTTTTTTTACTTTCCTATAAGGTAAACAGCTATGGAAGAAACATCTGCTTCAACAAAGTGCTTCTTTGCAATCTCAGCATGGTGCAGGTTCGACTGTAAGCAGTGCACTGTCTGGGTTCAATGCATTGACAAATGATGATAGAACTTGAAGAATTCTTGTTAAAAAACAATCCATGAGCATTAACAAACATAAAGTGGGATATCTTACATTTGTGATGCTTGATGCCCAGGAACTTTTTGCAGAGGTCCTGGATGACAGATTTATGCAGTATCTCCACCAAATGGTCACTTTGGTACATGCTTCTATGCAGTGGATTCTGATTATTCTGATAATGATGAAGCTGTAAATATATTTTGCAGTGGATCCTACAATGAAGAAGTCTACAAGATCAGTGTGAGAACTAAAGTCTTGGATCAGAAAGCAGCTGCCAGTCAAGCTATTGATTTGTTTGCCTTTACAGCCTATATTAAAGATGCACTGAAGATATCGACAAAATATGTTGGGTATTTTCATGAAGATACTCACCTTCGGGCAATTATTGGGCTCTAAAGGTTATTAGCAGCGACCATATAAACTTTTCCAAGAGCCCCAGTAAATTAAGAACATTCTTGATATGATGACGACCTTCTAGGTCAGGGATATTATGCATGAGGATGATGGCAAGGAAGTAGTTTCTCAAGCAAAGCATGTCGTTCCAGCAGAGCTATGGATTGCTGTCAACTTATCGAATCACTAGAAGGTGGCCTTTATGAATTTGTTAAAAATGTTTGAGGAAAAATGGGCATAGGGTTATAGTTGTTGCCAAAGCAACTGATGCTATACAAACTGTTGCAAAAAAGCACACAGATTGTTGCATTGTCCTATTGGAAAATGGGAGATGTAATGTCCCAAAATTAGGAGTACCAAAATTTTGCCCTAGATTACAATTTTTATATTAAAGCAAGTGCGGTTTAGGGATACCTTTTTGCTTTGATTGAGATCCTGCAAGCAAGTTAGGAATCATTTATAATCATAATTCATAAATAGACATTCTTGAGTTAGAAATAAAAATATATTGAGAATTTAGATCAGATCAATAGATTGCTTGAATAAGATTTAAGATGTCTCAACCATAGAAGTGATAAGATAGGATGACTTGATGAGGTGTTGCAGTGACCCCCTACCCTAGGCCCAAGAGCGGATATACCATCCCTCTTGGTCTCATGTGGCCCATGCCATACATACGAGTGGTGTACCTAGTGTGGTGTCCTATCACCATTTTCCTCGGTCTCGTCACTTTTATCTTACCTCCAATGATTAAGCATCCCTATGCATTTTTTTATCATGATAGAGGTCATGAGGAACATTCACAACAAGGTGCCCGGATAATCCCTCCTTCAAGCCCAAAGGAAGCCCCTTTGTCCCCCATTGGCCCCATGGGACTCATTAATCATATACTATGAGGTGGCGTAATTAGAAGGTGACCTCATCGCCGTTTTCCCTCTTGTGATCCACTCATTTCCCCTACCATGGCGGTTACAACAGTCAAAGTACATATAGTATTTCACACAATAAATAAAATATTCCTGAATTAGCAATGCAATATGAACCAGAGTTATGCAGATTATCTGTACAAATGCCTGCATATTTATCTATATATATAAACAATTGCATGATATCCTAAATATGAACTGCATATATAATTTAATAACGACAATAATAAATAGATTTATTATGTATGTACCACAATATTCATACCCAGATCGCAGTCTAAATTATTATTATAATCTGCTCTTATCTCTTTATGTTTTTTCTTCTCTTTCGGTGATTGAATGAATGTGATGGAGTCTCAGAATTTTGCCTCCATTTATGAAATATCTCTGACACCTTGGTTATGTTCTTTATGTTGCTTTTCTGTAGCTTATGATTTTCATGTTTTTGTATTTCTTTAGGATCAGACTGAGTGTATTTCTGCTTGCAATTCACTAAGGATTGGCGCAAAAGGATTCAAATGTGTATTCCAATGGCTATGGCATCAGAAAGTTTAAATCACGGCTGTTGATTTCCTTTAGATCAAACAGCGTGAGCAAGTCACCTTTTCATCGGCACAAGTTTCAGCGCTAGAACCATCAGGGATTGGTGTGGTATTTCTTGGCCAGCCCGATAACGTGAGCTACACCGATGAAGTGTCATCAGCCAAAGGTTGGCCTAGAGGATCATCAGGCATCGGCATAACATATTTCACATTGGCCCGACAGTGTTAACCATTCCGAAACGAAGGATCGGCAAAGGCTATGTTGATGAACTGAGCAAATTGGTCATCAGCAAGGGTTACCCCGAGGATCTTATCGGCCCTTTGGAGCAACAAATTCCTCATTACCCCGGCCATGTATGTTACACCGATGAAGACTCCTCGGATAGCTATGTTGAGGGAGTAAAGTTCTTTCATCAGCAATGGAGTATAACAGAGGATGCCGAGGATAAGTTATCAGAAATCCCGACTTTCCGAAACTATCGGGAATCGCAGTGAAGGAATACGATTTCCGAATTTCCATCTAACTGTCGGAAATCGCAGTAGGGGAGGTTGAATCAGAGGTTGACAAAGAAAGACTCGTGTGATAAGTCAAAGGAAATAAAAAAGAACTTAAGAAATCGGAATTTGAAGGGAAGAAGTGAAGTTCCCCAAATTTCGATAAAGAGTTCGAGGGTAGCTGCAAAGGAAGCAAAATCTCAATTTTTCGAAGTCATTGGAAATCGCAATGAAGGAGTGCGATTTCCAAACTTCCGCCTAATTGTCGGAAATCGCAGTGAAGGAGTGTGATTTCCAAACTTCCACCTAACTGTCGGAAAGCGCAATGGAGTGTGATTTCCGCACTTACGCCTAACTGTCAGAAATCACAGGGAGCAGGTGCAATCTCTGATAGGCCATTGGAAATAGGAGCAAGGTACTATGATTCCCGAAATTCCGAAGGAAGTCTGGGGCCCACCTTTTTGAAGTTATAGCTATACAAAGACTGACAGATTGGTGACAAGTGGCAAAAGCCTGGACTCCTGTGAGCAAAAAGCTTAGGGCCCGTTTGGTTCCGGGAATTAGCCTGGAATTGGCATTTGCGATTTCCGATTTCATCGAATCCTCGGTTTGGGAGTGCAATATGAAAATAGAATAGGAAGATGTAAATGCTCATTTTGCCCAAAATGAGCATTTACATCTTCGACTTGAAAAGGTGGAATTGGAATTTGAAATTGGAATTGGAATTGGGGGTAAGGCAAAAAATTTAAATTTTTCATGTCTAACATTTAATTTTTTAATTTTTTATTTGTGTGCGGAGGGATTTAATTTATTTTTTATTTGTTTGGGTGGTTTGTAACTTTTTTATTTATTTGAATTTTTTCGAAAAAAAATTCAAATTTTTTGTCAAATTTTTTTTTTAAAAAAAATTGATTTTTTATTTTTTTGAATTTTTTCTCGAATTTATTTTCCAGATTTTTTGTTGAATTTTTTCTTCGAATTTTGGTTGCGATCAGTGATTGTAACTTGGTTGCCCACCTCCAACTTTGGCTGCCTAAAACAGTCTGCGATTCCATTTTCCAATTTTCAATCACGTAGGTTGCAATGACACAAAGCGCATTCAGGTTAGGTTTGTTGACGTACATGAATAAAGCGAAAATTCATTTAAACTTCTCTTTTCTACCGATGACCTTACCTTGCTATTTGACGTGAATTAAATTCCTTTAAACTTCGCTTCGATTTTCTATGTAAAATTAAATTAATAAAAATAAATTATTAAATTCAAAAACATTAAAACTATTAAAAAGTTTTTAAAAAAAAATCATAGTCAAATTCCAATTCCAATTTCAAAAAGTGGAACCAAATAGAGGAAATACATCTTCTCGCTCATACTCTGGGTCAACCAAACTGTCCAAACATCGGAAATGAAAAACTGGATTATCAAATCCATGATTTGACCGTTTCTAGCATTTAATCAAATCCAACATTTCCTAATTCCCACAACCAAACGGGCCCTTAAGGATTGAGGAAAAACCCTGGAATCGCGACATGTGGCAGTCAAGAGGTGGTTGACCAAGCATTAAATTTTCTATATGGCTGACGAAACACGAAAGGAAGGCCAGGAAGTAATAGTCAAAATATCCTGTAGCGATCATCGCAATAACATAAAGCAGCGGCCAAAGGGATATTGAGTTATTCTGATACCCGATGAGAGTATCAGGATTACATATATCGATCATATGAGCGACACATCCGTTGGGGATCGGTATGGCATTTTCTAATCATCCCGACAGTGTAAAGCTATTTGGAGGAACAAAGGAAGGGTATGCCAAAGACAAATGGAGAAGTTCCACATGGTTGTACTGGATAAATCAATATAGATGTAGATTCCCAGGGATATAATCTTAGCAGCCTAGTGCTTATAACGGGATCTCAACTGATTTTTAATAACAACGGCTATATATATGAATTTCAATAGCCAATTGCAGACTAATCAAATAGTTATGGAGTTTTAGCATTTGCAGTTGTTCCTTCTTGTTTGATTTTGAACAATCTGTGTTGTAATTTGGCAGTTGCAGTCGTTGGCATAGGATTAGTTTTTCTTTATAAAGAGTCACGTTGATTTGAAGCTTGTATGCATCCTTTCATTTACATATAAATGAGGATACCAAAATCAACGAGGAGAGATAGATAGGAAATTGATGCCAAATTTGTACCTAGGATTGTAGAGTGGATGTCACGGCTGACAAAAATGAACACGTGTAATTCTTTTTGATGATCAATAAAGCTTATTGTTTTTGTTCATTTAAGGCATAGGGGTAAATTTCAACTTGGATTAGTCCTTTATGGTCACCAAGAGAATTGGTGGATTTCTCCTAACAATGCTTGTGCATTAAAATCACTCACTATATTCTTTGTTTGACAATCAAGGATTGCGTGAAATATACATGTGTTTCCTCATCCTTGTCTAAGTGGTCTTCCTTCCAAAGAAGTTAAAATCCTATTAGACTAACACTGAATTGCACATCTGTTTGATTTTCTGCATTTAGAGCGCATGAACAATTGATAATATTTTGGTTTATATTCTCCTATGAAGTTGTACATAAGGATCCTTATTGGGAGTGACTCTATTGCCCATGTGAACAAGGCACTAGTCTTACGATCATTTGAAGGTAATTATTTGGTTCATTGTTTGATGTTTTCAAAGTGACTCTATTCTGCATTTCATCGTCGAAGCATCAATTCTCTTATTGAAATACTCTAATTAAGCATTCAGATTACATTCAAGCATTTTATACTTTCAAGCATTCACACTGGTTGTTCTAAGTGATTGCATCCAAAGGAACTTTCTCAAGCCCTTGCCATTTGAGAAAGACCTTGCTTGCATTGGTGAGAAGGATATCTGCTATAAAAGGCCTAAGGCCAAAGGATTTGGCTTAGGAATAGGTGCACCCGCCTTGGTCCTGCAGAGCCAAAAGTACAGAAGATCTGGATCAATCTGATCAAATCTTGTCAAGTTGTCCATAACTAGTTGGATATCCCAGCATTGAATTAGCAAGGCTCATAGGATTCCAACTTGCAATTTTGGGAACCAATAGAATGAATGTGGGTTTGATAGGACCACATTTAAATGATTGATGTTTGAATGATGAATTGATAGAAATTTGATGATTGATTTCTGATTCCAAGATACGAATTGATTGACGATGATTTGATTGCTTGTTTATTCATTTTTTTAAAAATTGATAGATTGTTTGATTCAACCTTTGCTGATTCATAGATTGCTTGATTGGGTGATGCATTGATGAGTGATGATGTATTGAATTTAGCTTGGAATGATCTTCCCTTTATTATTTAGAAGTGCAAGGGCCACCACCTTTCATAAGATTTGAGTCACCACTTTTCCTTTCTGCCTTTGAGAATAAAATATTATTCTCCCAATTGATCTCCCCTTCTAATGTCTTCTTCAAATGGAACCTTCTCTTCTTAAATATCTCCTTTGAGTGTAGGGAGTCACACCCTTTCATTTTTTAATGCCCTTATGAAAGTGTCATACCCTTTGGTTATAAGAAGATACATTTGTTTGACAACTGCTACCCCTTTCACTCCTTATTTAATCTTCACCTATCTCTCACTTCTCAAATCTGTCTTTACTGCTTTTCAAATCTGCACATATCCCATTTAAGATCTGCATATTCTTTTCTTCTAGATCTACATATCTTATTTTCTTCTTTTCTACTCAATTCTTATTTCAGATTCTTATCACCAAACAATGATAGAGCTCTATCATTGTGATGAACCTTGCCAGTTCAACCTCTAACCAATCCTGTAACTGTCTGAGTTTTTTCTTTTGTTGGCTTTGCAATGGTTTTGTATTTTTTTGTATTTTTGAAATATATGCTTTTTATGAATTTTTTGAAAATAATTGACAATATCAATGAAGCTTGCGTGAAATGAAATTGAAACTACTTGCAAACCTCGGGCAGGAATTGCTCTCTATTTATTGATAAACTATTACAATGCAAGTAATTGCAATTATTAAATACTGAAATAAGTTTGCAGCTTGGATGAAGAAACCTGGATTGAATCGCCCCTTTGGAAATTATCTAGAAACCCCTTCAATCTACATACAGTGATCTGTAATGGTTGGGCGTCCAATATTGGAAGAGAATGGAGCACAAATTGCCCTTGAAGCCAAACACCAAAGCCATGGGTCACGTGGGCCTGTAATACTGGTCGGCTGCCATGAAATCATCATTTCCAGTCCACAAAATGTAATAAAATGCAGTTCCAGGTCGGCCTTAGCAATTATCTGCAAACATTCCTTTATTCAATTCACCAAACACCTTAAATCTACACAATTTTAGCACAATTATGACTCCAGAATTAAGCCATCACTAAAAGACAACTTCAATGGGTCTTTCACCACCTCAGAACTGAAACTAAGAAGAATTTCATTCTCCCAAGCCAAATTGCTGAAAACCCATACAGAATTTCCAGAAACATCCAAGAAGCAAAGACAAATATCATGGGATAATGAATCGATTTCCTTATTTTGGCTTTTTATAATTCCTCTATCAAGTTCAAACCAAGAAGCTTCACTTACAAGTCATTTTAATGACTTATTTACATTTGCTTTTGTTGCACAAGTTGACTTTATTATTAAATTACAAAACCCCTTGATTTAGGTGCCATCTTTAATAACTCAATTAATGCTCATTAGTGGTACCTTTTTGGCCTCATTCACTTTATTACTTTATAATAAGCTTTTATAATGAATTATTAATAAAGCACAACTTTATTAATAATCAAATCACGTTAACTTATGCCATAAAACTAATTTCACTAAGTCAACTAGAAATCAAGATGACCATTGCATATGCCATGCATTCAGGAACTCTGCCAAAAGTAGTAATTGAGCAAAGATGGCTTTCTATAAATAGTAAGTCCTCTCAAATTGATCCAAGGTGCCAGAGCTCAACTTTGCAAACATAGCCCATTCAGGTGCCCTTCTATAATTAGAAATCTTGACTTTCCTAAAATAGTCACTTACTATAAATACTAATAGTAAGTGTGTCGAACTGTACCAAACGAAGAGCAGCCCTGAACACTTGTGACCTACGGAATGGAAATAGGCCCCTTACTCTACCAACTGGGACCCTCTAACCATCATACTTAGCCTACAAGGGCCAATGATAGGCTAAACTAAACATAATCCATGGTGAGCTAAAATGGGGACATTACCGTCATAGCTCTTAGGAATTGTTGTCGAATAAGTCAAGACTATGATTCGAGAGTTTGGGACTGAGAGCTTAAGAACACAGCTCAAAGCTACACCTTTCCAAAGGTCAAGAGACAGCTTGATGGAGCCCCGCTTGGTTCAAGATTTGTTTTTCTAGAGAAGATTTTCTCAAAATGTGTATTCATATTATGTAATCAGCAGATTTTGTTGTGCTAGGTTCAAGGGGGGTCCCTTGGTAATTTTGCGGGAACAATGTAATGTGGAAATGTTGGAATATTACATTTACTAGACACTTCTATAATTGTCTAATAACAGTTGTCATTGCAGTTGCTAACTACTCAAACTGCTCACTCGACATTATATGAATGTATCTTTTCCTATACTTTAATCTATCATGCTTTTTACCATTTCTCCCTCACATTCTAATGCAAGAGCATCACTTTCATGATGTTTTATATTATATGTGGATGTTACATTTTTTAATTGTGTGGGTCTTGGAGGATCCATGGGATCCATTTCAATAACTTATGATAGGTTTGGAAGTCTAGGAATTCAACTATTGGTTTTCCCGCCAAAAAGACAATTTGAATTTCTGGAGTGTTTTGGCTTGCTTAGGTGTTAGAAGTTTGTTTTTCAAAGCTTAGTTTAGCATGCTGAGTTAAATAAGGCCTTATTAGACCATATTAGACCTGGTTAGGTCTCTCTTTAATGTTTCTTTTTGTGTTCAAGTTTTGTCATGCTTATAGACCTAGGAGCTTTTAGATATCATGGGAAGCTTTAGTGTTTATAAAAAGACATGTAATGGGGAACGAAAAAAAAACCATGATGTAATCAAAGCATATTCATGCTAAGAATTGGAGAGGGAATGGGAAGGGAAGAAAATTAAGAAGAAACTTGTTTTGAGGGTTTTTATGACTGTTTTTCTGCTATTTCACTGTTAACAATCTGCAAAAGTGAATGGTACAGTCATGTACCTTGCAGTATGGACTTGAAACCAATTGGAAATGAAAGTAGAAAGTCTTACCTTTCTAATGCTTTTGGCTTGGTACAATTTTAATAAGATTTGAATGAGTGATACCATTTTTGGTGAAAGCAGGTCTGATTTTCTGAGTTTTCTTTTTGCTGCTACAGTCTGAAAGTTATGGTTTGTACAGCCTTTATGTACTAGATACAGCCCTACACACATGTATGGAAGAAAGTACATGGTCTTAGATTTTGTTTGCATCTGGTATCATTAATTTTCATGAAGATTTGAAGAAATAGCAAGTTTAGTAAAAGCTGTTCCAAACCCTGCCTAGGGTTTTCAGTGAGCAAATTAAATTAAAATCTTGGATTTACACCATTGGAAACTCGGTAAATTTGGTGGAATGGTCCGTTTTGATATCTTCTATGATTCCCCAAAAGGAGTTGATCCTTGATTGTTTGTAGAAGTTTTTAATGACTGTCCTCATACTTGTAGGGCTACAAACTCTAAGGGAATCCAACTCAATTGATGTTTTGGTATTATACTTTGGCCTGATGAATAAAAGGGAATTGTCTTGGAAGGTTGTCAAATACAAGGTAGAAGGTCTGATCAGTCAAGGCTTGAATGGAATTAAGAAAAGTAACAATCGTAGGCTCCTTATAGATCTAGTGACAAATTGCCTATGAATGAGTACCTAGGGTGCATCTAAGTTGCATTCATGAGATCTTTGTGATTTTCCAAGTATTTGTTTTGGTTTTCACTTCTTCCTATGCAACATTTTTTGTATCAGAGCCTAAAAGGTCTGGGAAAAGAAGTTTGAGAGCTCAAAAGATCTAGGCAAAGACAAATTGGCTATTGATCTTTATGAATATTGATGTTTTCTTGAAAATATGTGAAGAAAATTGACAGGTTGAGGAGAACCTAGGTACTAAAAGAATGGGCAAGAAGAATAGTAAGAAAGCCCTAGGTGAGGTATCAAGAATAAAAGAAAAGAGTTAGAGATACGACATCAGGATAAGAAGGAAAGTTTCAAAAAAAAAAGACAAGATGAAATAAAATATGACCAAGAAAGATTCAGAGTTCGCTAGAGATTTCCTGGAGTTATGGAGAGGTCTTAAAAAGAGTAAGTTCTTGCTAAAGCAATGGCTGGAAGCAATAAGCTCTAGGAAAAGAAGTTTGAGAGCTCAAAAGATCTAGGCAAAGACAAATTGGTTATTGATCTTTATGAATATTGATGTTTTCTTGAAAATATGTGAAGAAAATTGACAGGTTGAGGAGAACCTCGGTGCTAAAAGAATGGACAAGAAGAATAGTAAGAAAGCCCTAGGTGAGGTATCAAGAATAAAAGAAAAGAGTTAGAGATATGACATCAGGATAAGAAGGAAAGTTTCAAAAAAAAAAGACAAGATGAAAGAAAATATGACCAAGAAAGATTCAGAGTTCGCTAGAGATTTCCTGGAGTAATGGAGAGGTCTTAAAAAATGCAAGTTCTTGCTAAAGCAATGGCTGGAAGCAATAAGCCATGGAAGTGATTGGCACATGAAAAAGAGAGTTAAGTGGCCTATAGAGTTATTGGCCAAGAGAAGAAGAAGGCAAAGGATGATTGTCTTGAGAAAAGAAGAAAAGAACATTGGGAAAAACCATAGGGTGTGAAAAATGAAGAGTTGCCAAATGAGCCACAGGCAAAGGAAGTGAAGTAGCCAAGAGAACAGCATGCACAGGACAAAAACCAGAAAGGGAAAGAGGATGAAGTCCAAACACCACTTGAAGAAGAGACCAACAGCGAGACAATGAAGGAAGATATCAGAATGCCTATTGCTGATCCTAAAGTCAGTGTTGAAGAAATAAAGAATGATGTTGCAGTAGAAGCCCATCTTCTTGAAGACATAAAGATAGTGGAGAATAAGGATGCATGCATGAAGAAAGATAGAGCATGGAAGAATGAAGTTCAAGAATGTCTTTTAGCTTCAAAAAGAGTCACAACAAGTATAGAATTAATCACAGGAACTCAGATATAGGCAGCAACCAACCAAATAGTACACCAAGACAAGCATAATGAGGCATATGAACAAGAAATAGAATTTTGGAGCTTTGCAATTGAGAGGAAACTCATCAGGAGAAGGTCCAGAACGCAAGCACGACACAAATGTGTGAAGATCAAGAAACGAGGAGCAGATCAAGCTAAGCATGGGGAGGATCAAGCAGAGGTCAGAGAACAATTAAGCATGCAGCACAATTGGAAGAAGGGGAAAAAAAACAAACCATCATTTGAGATGGAACTCAAATTTCTTTAACTTGGGGAGTATGATGCAAGAGCATCACTTTCATGATTTTTTATGTTTCATGTGGATGTTATATTTTTTAATTGTGTAGGTCTTGGAGGATCCATGGGAACCATTTCAATAACTTTTGATAGGTTTGGAAGTCTAGGAATTCAACTGCTGTTTTTCCCGCCAAAAGGATAATTTGAATTTCTAGAGTGTTTTGGCTTGCTTAGGTGATAGAAGTTTGTTTTTCTAAGCTTAGTTTAGCAAGTTGAGTTAAATGAGGTCTTATTAGACCATATTACACCTGGTTAGGTCTCTCTTTAATGTTTCTTTTTGTGTTCAAGTTTTGTCATGCTTATAGGCCTAGGTGCTTTTAGATATCATGGGAAGCTTTTGTGTTTATAAAAAAGACATGTAATGGGGAATGAAAAAAAGATCATGATGTAATCAAAGAGTATTCACGCCAAAAATTGGATATGGAATGGGAAGGGAATAAAATTAAGAAGAAACTTGTTTTGAGGGTTTTTATGATTGTGTTTTTCTGTTATTTTACTGTTAACAGACTGCAAAACTGAATGGTGCAGTCCTGTACGTTGCAGTATGGACTTGAAACCAATTGGAAATTAAAGTAGAAAGTCTTACCTTTCTAATGCTTTTGGTTTGGTGCAATTTCATTAAGATTTGAATGAGTTATGTTGTTTTTGGTGAGAGCAGGTCTGAGTTTTCTTTTTGTTGCAACAGTCTGAAAGTTTTGCTTTGTACAGCCTTTATGTACTAGATACGGCCCTGCACATGTGTATGAAAGAAAGTACATGATCTTAGCTTTTGTTTGCATCTGGTTTCATTAATTTCCATGGAGATTTGAAGAAGTTATAGCAAATTTAGCAAAAGCTGTTCCAAACCCTGCCTAGAGTTTTCGGTGAGCAAATTAAATTAAGATCTTGAATCTCCACCAGTGGAAACTTGCAAAATTTGGTGGAATGGTTTGTTCTGATATCTTCTATGATTCCCCAAAAGGAGTTGATCCTTGATTGTTTGTAGAAATATTTAATGATTGTCCTCATACTTGCAGGGCTGCAAACTCTAAGGGAATCTAACTCAATGAGAGTTTGATGTTTTGGTCTTATACTTTGGCCTGATGAGTAAAAGAAAATTGTCTTGGAAGGTTGTCAAATACAATGGAGAAGGTCTGATCAGTCAAGGCTTGAATGGAATTAAGAAAAGTAACAAGTGTAGGCTCCTAATAGATCTAGTTACAAAGTGCCTATGAATGAGCACCTAGGGTGCATCTAAGTTGCATTCATGACATCTTTGTGATTCTCCAAGTATTTGTTTTGATTTTCAGTTCTTCCTCTGCATCACATTCTCCTACAACATGATTGTTTTGGAAAAACAATAAATTTATCTGCACTGCAACTCAATAGCTTTGATCAAGATTACCACTGTTAACCTCAAGTACAAGGCTGAGTTATTTTCAATGCATCAGTCATCCTTCTCTTTATATCATTCCTAATGAACTGTCATTGTTGAAGAAATTGGATCTGCTGACATGGATGTTTTGGAGAACTGCATTAATGAAATTCTTAGCTTAATTCTGAAATTTCCATGGAAGTGAACCCGTGTATTTTTATAATGTATCTGTTGATGTCAGTTTTGTACCACTACATAACATATAGCAATTGAATACTTGATATAGAATACCAAACACTCAACCCTCTCTTGAAAAGTATATACTCATGAAGAACATGAGATAACTCCAAGGTTCCTTACACTTGTGGATACTAACTCAGTTATATTAATGTGATTTGCTGGTTAATCACGTAGGCGGGCTTACGTTGTTTGTTCAAGGATGTCAAATTCTTGCTATGATGGTGATGGGATCTAGCTTTGCAATGCATACGCAGATGATTTTCTAATTTATATCACTTCCAACTTTGCTCTTCAAACTTCAACTACTAAGCTACTTGTTGCTTTAATACTACTCCTATGGAATGGAAAGATTAGCAAATGGACGGGTATCAAACCTAATGAAAGCTTGCCAACGGCATTACCTCCATAGATGCAATGATTCAAGGGGAATTAGACTAGATTACCACACAAGGCTTCCTAACAAGCCGCTAGGATGCTAGTGGCCTAGCATATAGATCCCTATCAAACATTCTCCAATATCACCATACAACTAGCCATCTACTTCTATTCTTACTTTAACAACTTTAAAATGAAATCTACTTTAACAACTCAATGAAATCTAACTTTAACTATTGGAAGTAGAAACCATGCAATAACACCAAGTGTTCTTAATCACCATGCAAGACACAACAATGACAAGAGAAGCAATTTTGGTATTATATAAGCAACAATTTTCTTCAACCCTTTACAAATGAGAGTACATGGCCTTATATAGAGGCTCAAAATTACGAGTGGCCAAGATTAAGGGGCAAAATCAAGGGCCAAGATTAAACCCTACAAACCCTAATTAGGGTTACCATCTTTCAACCAATTACATGAGGGCACCAACTTTGTGGGCCAATGAGAAAATTACAATAATTTGTCAACCAATGAGAACATAGGACACTTGGCATGATTCGATTGCATGCACATGAAATTGCCACCTCATCAACCTTATCTTATAAATTTATTTAATCCTTGAGATGAGGTGAAGCCTTGGATGCTTGAGCTTGTCCTTAGAAACTTTCTCATCACCACTTGAACTTGCTTGTACCTGATGTCCTGACCTTGAAAGAGTGAGGTCTCTATGCACTTGGGGTAATCTTGCCTTGGCCTCGGTGGCTTGCCTGGATGTGAACCTTCTTGCAATTTGAGAGCCTTGCTCTTGGCCACCACCTTGAAATCGAACTTGACCTCTTCAACCTTTCGTCTCGCTTTCCTCCTTCATTATCCTTGCCTTCCTTAACCTTCTTGGTCTTCTCTAACCTTCCTGGTCGAATTTGGTTTGCATGCACCCCCCTCTGCTTCAATACTCTTGGGTTCTGGGGGCACCTGCCTAGGCCATACCTCCCTCTCAAATCTAACCAAACTAGCTTGCACGAATAACCAAGCCTTGCCTAGCCTCCAATATCTTCAAATCTCTTCCAATTTGCAATGAAACCTGCCCCCTCGCCAATATTTTCCTCTTTGGCTAACCCTTGAATGTCATCAATTGTTCGAACTGCCACAACCTCGCCCCTTGGCATAAGCATCTGCCTCAACCATAGTGGTGCAGTGCATCTCCCCAAATCTAGATTTGGTTCGACTAGCAAAGCATCACCAACAGCCTTGCAATCAAATAGAAGAGGTAGGACCCCATGTAGAATTGCTTCTGATTTTGCACTACCCTAAGTTGCAACTCTAAATTCTCGCTAATGATCCTAGCCCAATCAAACTTTCTTTTTCCATTCTCAATTCTTTCAATAAAATAATACATCCAAGGATCAAACTGCATACCTTGAGCGGAGCCCATGACTCGGTTGAGAAGCACAATGAGGTCGCCATACTCTGATTTGGAATCTGACCTGGTGAGCCTTGACGACTTGGTAACTCCTTTCTTGCCTTCCTGCAACCAACTCTCAACTGTACCATGTCCACTGTGCCGATGTTGGTGTCACCCACTTGCTTCAATTTTGAGAAGAAGGTGGTCGTGGGCATCATGTCTTCCTTGTCTTTCTTGGTATACATTCCCCTTTGGTTCTTGCTTGCACTAGCATCCGCCATCTTAACCCTTATTTCTACCTCTTCTTTCTACAATGAGATGGGACTACACTTATTTCTGCCCCTCCAATCCTAGGGATGAAACTACCACTTATTTCTGCCTCTTCAATTCTTATCACAGTACACTTATCTCTGCCTCTTCGCCTAGGCATGGAATTACCACTTATTTCTGCTTCTTCGAAAACTTATGAGATGGACTACACTTATATCTCCCAACTTCAAGCCCTAGATGAAATGATGAAGTGATGGATGGATGATGCAAGCAAGAAATGGAAAAGAACCAAGTAAGAACAAGAAAGCATTCTACTTTATCAACCAGCCTTTACTCAAAATCGAAAATCCTCCTTTACAACCAACAATGAAGAAGACAACCCCACCAAAGAAGAAGAAGACAACAAAATATACAGTCCTCACCTCAAATCTACTCTTTCCCAAAAAAAAATCGCAGTCTTCTCTAATAAACAGCCCCAAGATAGCAACTAGGGCACAAAATTGCAGCCTCCCTTTAGCAAATTCGCTGGCCCCCTAATAAATTCGCTGCCCCCTTGGCAAGACCATAGCCTCCTCAAATTTGCAGCATCCTCTGATTTTTTGCAGCCCTGGACAATTTGCTGCCTTCTTTTCTGATTTTCGCAAGTCTGCTTTGCCCAGATTTTCGCAGGTCTACTCTGATTCACAGCCTCTTTGAAATTCACTGCCCTTGGATAATTTTTGCTAGCAAGCACAGACTTGCAGCCCTCCTAAACTCATTGCCTTCCAGATTTTCGCTCCTCCTTGCTGCTCTCCCCAATTCGCTGCCAAGCACACAAGACGAGAGGAATGAGAAATGAGGAGGGGAAGTCCTCCTCTTATATCAATTTTTTTTGCCTCCTTAATTATAGGGCCGACTTTATAGGAGGGAAAAAAAAAAAATTAAAATTGTCAAGTTTAACATGAATTAAATGAAATAAATTGCACAGCCCTAGGGGATTTAATTGTAATTTAAAATTGGGCCAGCCTAATGCAAAATTATGGGTTTAAATTAGCCAAATCCGAAATTATCATAGGCCCTAAAATTGAAATTTTGAAAAAAGGTCATGTAGGCCTCCAATATAGCTTTAAACCTTCCCCATTGTGCACCCAATAACTTGCCTTGAATTTCACACCTCTTAGGCCTTAAAATACATTGAATTTAACACACAAAGGGGCCCAAATTAAATTTCTAAATTACAAACACAGCCCAAAAATATGATTTTAATGCATTTAATCATGACAACCAAAATTAATTTTTATTATTTTGCAACCCAAAAATCATTTTGCAATTTAATTTCCATTTGGCAATTTAATTTTTTTTTACAATTTATTATCTCCAATTGGCAATTTAATTCAAATTTCATTTAATTTCCATTTTCACCACCAGAAATTTACAAGATTTTCCCAAAAATATTCAATTTCACAATTAAATTTCGAAAACGTTCATGTTTTTCAATTTCATCAATTTTTAAAAATTCATCTAAGTCCAAAATTTGCAATTTTATCCCGCCAGATATTAAAATAAAATTTTCTCATCGAATTTCATTTGGCCTGGAGACAAAATCGACCACTTAGGAAAACCAACGTTCTGCGCAAGGTAAAAACAAGCTACACCCTCCCAGGCACTTCAAAATATCCAAGGTGTGAAATTTTCATTCCAAAACCTCTGGATCGCCCAAAATTCGCTAAGGCATCCAAATACCCGGATCTAGGAAATTGCCAAGGCCTGCTCGAAAATTGGGGGGTCCCCAAATTCTTTGGGGCGATGGTGTGAAAACCTCACAACAATATCACCATAGATATAGACTGTAGGAGCACATTCCTTAGATTTGTATTTTCTATCCTCGGATTATTTAAGTTCATAACAAGAAAAGTCCAGAAATGATGAGACCACTTGTTTCAATAGAGCAAAAACAGAGACAAATGGAAGACCCAATCTTCTCAGTGCATGGAAGCAATGCATGGGTCATAAAATGACATGAGGAGGTTGAAATTTTAAACGGTTTAAAAATGCAGGCAACACACTTCAATTAGCATCAAGCTCCCGGAGGTAACTATATCCATATTAACTTCAAGTGTTATGGGATGAGAAGGTGGTGAATGCATCCACTGTTCTTCAATGTTCGTGTTGGCCTCTAAAAGAGGTAAACTAAAAGTCTTATTCTCATGAACTAACTGACCCATCAACAAGCTCATCGGTTTTGGAACAAGGGAGTCTAAATGTCCCCTGGACATCTTCCATTTAATCGGTATGTATAACCATGGAATTTTCTTGAAAAACTTACAATTCCTCCTCACGGAGGTTAATCTTAGACAAATTGTTCCTCCCAACAACATAACTAATATCTTGCACATCAACATCATGTGGTCCAATCATTTCCATACCTTGCAGACTATTTTTATATGGATCTGTTGATGTGAGTTTTATGACCACTTCAACAAGCAGAATCGAACACTTAGTATTCCAAATGAAACACCAAATCTCCAACTCTCTCTTGAACAAGGAAACTCATATGCTAAACAATGTATATGGATTGTGTGATCAAATGAGGCAACCCCAAGGTTCCTTCTAGTTGTGGAGTCAACTCAGTTTTTGTGATGTGATTTGCTGGTAATCACAAAAAAGACTTATGTTGTTCATTCAATAGACTTCAACTTTGCAAGTGCAAAAGATATGGCAGCAATGTCTCTTCAGCTACTTCTAACAAAACTAATTGCAAAGGGATTGGGTTTAGAAAGCTAATCAAAATTTACCAATGTAAGAGATCATTGATGGTGAGATGAAACCTTAACAACTAGTCCTTTCTTCGCCAAATCAACTACGCAAAGGACACTACTTGTTTCTAAGGATGTGGGAATGATGTTCAAATTGTCAATACTCATTCAAATACCCTATGAAGGCACAATCCAAGTGAATATCTCCAATTGAAGTTAGATGCTTGCAATTAGGCCCAGACTAACCTTACACTATTACTTACAATCAACAAGTACCAAAAGGTATGGACCCTTGTTTCACCATAATTCACCATTCAAAAATATCTTCCATTCAACTAATTCTACTTCTACTCAACATGAAATAACTCTATGTGAGAAAACGTAGAAACAATGCAATTCTCCAAATTAATGCAATTAATCAACCATGAAAACCAACAATGAATTATGAATAATTTTGGCAGTAGTATTGCAATAATCTCTCCAAAAATCTCTCCCTTCTCTAGCTAATCTAATCTAATGAGTTACAAATGAGAAGGCTTGACCTTTTATAGTTGTTCAAATACAATGAAGGGTCAAGATCAATTCAAGATCAAGGGCCAAGATTTAGCCAACAAAGCCCTAGGATAACTACTAGCTACAAGTATTAAATGCTTGACCAATTATATCAAAGCACCACCTTGTGGGCCAAAAGAAAATTATATTGGTTTTATTGACCAATCAAAAAATAGGTTAGGTAAAAGCATTATGTGGACTCCACATGTACACTTGGAATAATCTAGTTGGATGAGTTTGGACGTGTGGAACTAGAATTTTTTGATTGGTTGAAGATGAGTGAGCGCCACCTCAGCATGCTTGTCTTGTACACTTCATCAATATCTCTTGGAGATGAGGAAATATCTCTTGATACTTAACATTATTAAGTCCTCAATCCATTGTGATGGCTCATATTCCCAAATTGCTTCATCTTCATGAAGTCTTTCATCCTTTGAAGTTCTTCACCTTGAAATTTTTCTCATTGTCATGACTTTGAACTCGCCCTTGTACTTGAAATCTCGACGTCATCTTGATGTCCTGACCTCGATCTTGCACTTGCAGAAGTGATGTAGGGAATTCATGTAGTTGGATCTTTTAATTGAACTTGGATTTCCAAAGGAAATTCAAGTTCATAGTGATTTCTTTATCTTTGACTTGTTCATTTCCTCGTGCAACTTGCCCTTTGAATTTCAATTTTGGATGTCTCGAACTTGGATTTGGTATTGTATCTTGACTTGATCTTCGACTTGGAAGCACCTCCCTTTCTTGATTAACAACTTGTGGTTTGATGATGCTCTAATGTCTCCATGTTGTCTTTGGTGTTGAAATCACGTTCACACTTGAATCATCCAACCCCATATCACCTCCACTTGAACTTCAACTTGAGCCTCACCTTTCCACCTTTATCAATCCTTTCACCTTGCAACATTCTGGTTGATAAGATTATTGGAAGTGGATTCACTCTGAGAGGGGGGGATGAATCAAAGTGATAAAATTTAAAACAAAAAGACTTGAAACACAATATGTGAAGATGACCTTGACAATGCAAGGAATCAGTTTATGCAGGAAGACACAACACGAATTCTGAATTTGATATGCAGACAAATAACATTAACTCCTCATATTAAAAGCATCATAGAATTGTTTCATTAATAAACAAACAATCTTGTTTATGTTTTTAACAAATCAATGAATAGATTTAAAACTGAGACTTTACAAGCTAAGATGATGACTGATTTGAATATAGAACTATGAAAACTTTATGAACAAACTGAAAGTATCAGAACATTAACATAAAGACATCATTTAACATATAACAGAATGAGACACAAATGACATCACATAACACATGTATTTGTCAAGTGGAAAACCCTCCTGGGGTAGAAAAACCACTCCAAACTTGTATCCTTCTATTAATTCAAAGAGCACCAACTCAGTACATATATGTTTAACAGCACCAACTGCAAGGAGCACCAACCCCTATTTCTCAATGAATCAAATATGTCTAAAGACCAATAACTTTACAATCGCATTATAGATTTGCAGTTATAAAGTTACTAGTTGCTGAGTTACACAAGAATGATATTCAATGTTTCCAACTACAAGATACTGTTCACACAGTACAACAAATGTCTCTCAATATATTCAAAACCCTTTCACCGCATATGAATGTTCTATATCTCTCTGTTTTCCCTCTGTTTTCCAACCTAACAACCCTCTTTTTCATACAAATGTAAACACATACACCTGTATGTCCCTCTTTTATATGTTTACATATCCATGTAAAAGATTTGTTTTCAGCAGGAAAAAACAAAAAACTATGTCTTTACATGGTTACCCTTGTAGCAGGGTACCAAACCCTAAGAAGGGTTAATCAAATACAAAAATATTTTCCATGATAGCAAATCTGAGATATTCCTCAAGACAGGGTATCAAAATAGATTCACCTTTCCTTGTTTGCAGAAAGCAAAAATTAAACATTTTAATTTACATAAACATATTTCTGCACTTTTCAAAATATTACTAAACCAGTAAACAAACTGTAACTTCTCGTTTTCAAAAGAGAAGAAAATCTGCAAACCGTTTCTTGTGATGTATCGATGATACCCTCAATCTAGGGTATCTAACCCTAAGAGGAGTTAAACAAAATTTCATCTTCAAAGTAACTTCCAATTTACAAATCTTTTGAGCAACAAAAAACAAAAAACATTTCACCTGCTATTGTGAACAAATTCACAACAAAATATCTAACTGAACCAACTATATTCATTTTCACCATGGATTTTACCGTTTTCAAATTGATATAACTCAAACTAAAATAAGTCAAAGTGAAGTACCTGTTGAAATGAAGAAATAACAAACAAAACCTGTGAATTTGACCCTCGAAATCTGCCAGAAAATCCTACCAAATTCGGCAAAGAACCCACCATATCAAAGTTCGTTGCAAGTACTTAGTAGAGCAACATAATAAAAACCCACATGAAGATACCAAAAACCCGCCTGTAACTACTTCATGTTTTGTCATGGCGGATACCTATAGAGTTTCGACCTTTCTTTAAAAACAAATGAGTGAAAATGTGATCTACTTTCCCTTTTCCCCATCGATTAGTCCTTTACTAAAATGCATTGACATTTGAGATCCATTCATTATAATGAATGATATTTGAAATCCATGAAACATAATAAAAGCCATGTTGAAGTCCGAAAGGAAAGTCATGGTATATACTCAAGCAATATCCATGTGAGCAATGAGTGCCAAGCTACAACCAATCAAGACCCTGATTGATCCGGTACAGTCATCACTATAATGCTGTCGACTATTGAAACCTTTTTGTCAAGTGAAGATTTGACACTTACTTAAAATCTTTAAAACATGAACATCAAATGCTTTTTGTGACCCGACAAGTCTCCTTTTAATAATGCAATGGAATATTAATGTAAAGTGGCTATGTCCACTAAGTGCTTGGTTAGCACTTTAAATATCAACCAAAATACATCCTTGTTCATTATTGTGATCAAGTGCTTGGTGAGCACTCTAAACATCAACCACTAATCAGTGCTACATGATACAATTATCATATTAATCAAATGCAATGATAATGAACCATATACCTGAACCCCTGAACATGAGATCAATAAGAATGAGAAGTGAACTTATCGCCTGTACTAGTGAGCTCTGCAAAATACATTGCAATCATCAGTAACATAAATGGAAAACAGCTGAGTATATCATCAAATGAATCACCGTGAATAGTAACAAAGGCATTGATATATCCTTTTTGTCATCAAGGACAAACACCAGGGGCAACAAAGATGATTAGCAAAGGAGTTGAATGTGAAGGCATTTATCATATTCATTTTAAACAACTTGTAAGTCCTGATTTATTTTGGAGAACATTCTAAAGGAACTTCATAACCTGGAAATGACATCTTAAATTCTGCAAATGCATCAAGCCCATGGGAATATCTGATCCTTGTGTACATGAAATCAAGATTTGAACAAATGATCATCTAACCTTTTCAAATTTTATTTCCAAATCTGGAATTTGTCCCTTAAACTGCTCAGATTTGCCTTTTATTGCTGGAAATCAGGGTGTTTTTGCTAAGTATTGGGTTTCAAATTCACTCCTCTCGAATCTGCTGTAGATCTGCCCTTGAATTAGATGGATCTGTACTTTGACCAACCTTTAGGCTTGACAAATATTGCTTGTTGTTTGGGTGAGATACACAAGGCTTGGAGCAGAAATCGGGTGTCCATTGGGCAAGTCATGTGATGATTTTCAGAAATCGTGAGTGGATTGGGTGAAGACGTGATTTTGGGAAATTGCAAGAAGATTGGGCAAGATATGGATGCAACTCAGAATCTACATGCTGATTAGGCAAAGGCATGATCTTGGAGCAGAAATCATGTGTATTGGGCAAAATCATAACCTTGGAGTGGAAATTTTCCATCCATTGAGTGAAATACAATATGCCCTTTTGGAAATGGCATGTGGTGGGCAAAGATATGAAGGCCATTATCGGAAATTGCATGTGGATGAGGCAAGATCACATGGATGCAAATCGGAATTCACAAGAGGATTGGGCAAAAACACTTCATGATTTTTGGAAATCTTCTTGTGATTGGGCAAGATCACCTTGAATTTTTTGGAAATCTCCTATGGATTGAGCAAAACACTCTGCATTTTTCCCATTGTTACTTGGAACTTGCCTTATTTGCCTCATTCATTAAGCTCGAACTTGATCTTTGCCACTCGAATTTAGACTTGTTGCTGAGCACTTGGATGCTGAATTTTGTATTGGTTCGAACTTGGCATCTTGAAGGTTGATTGAATTGGCACCTAAGTTAAACACAATGTTTTGTTATTCGTTTGCCAAGTCCTTGGGCTTGAGTTGAACATTTCCCCAAAAACGATTAAATTAAGTATGGGTTCATCTCCACTCCTCACCTATCATCATAAACTCCATGTTTCTCACTTGATCATCTCAAATTTAAACTTCACCCATCTCTTTGATTATTCACACCTACTTGATCGAAAATTTGCTGCACTTGATAATGTTTGGATCAATATTGAGTTTGAATTGGAATTTGTCAAGCCTTCTTGGGCTTGACCCAATTTACCTCTTTGCCCACCTTTCATGAATTGCCCATTCACTATTTGATCATGATCAATCTCAACTTCATTATTCTTTTTTCCAAGATTTGCACACCATAGATTGTCTAAGGCTTCAACTTGATGATCACACTTGAACACTCCCTACTACCTCGACACCTAGGCTTACCCAAGACTTGGACTTCCGCAATGTAGCCAATCTATTCCTAAGCTAGCACCTACTGATAGAAAATGCAAAAAGAGGGGGTCCCCATTTGCAATGGGGCAATGGTGTGAAAAGGTCACAATAGGATCAATTACTTCCATGCCTAAAAATTGGATGGGATGTTCTTGGACATCATTTGCAATTATTGACACCTTCAACACACACTGTTAGCTCTTCTTCCTTGGTTTTAGCAACTTCTTGTATTTTAATTCTAACTTCTCTTCTGCTGTAACTAACCACTCTCTTAGATCTTGCTTCTTAATTTTCTCCTTGGCCATTTCTCTTATGTACTCATATAGATGTCTTTGGTTAAGATAATGGTTCCCGAATGCCTCCAAGCACTCATCAAGGGAACACTAGTTTGAAATATTCTAACAACCTTTGGTAATTGTCAATAATTTTGCGGGCCTAAGGTTTGTACAATAATTCTTGAATAGGATCCATGTCCTCTTCCTTTTGTAGACTTTTCAAATCTCTTTGATTAGAGTACATCCATCATTTTAGCTTTGCCCTGCAAGCTAGCGAGATTGCTACTCAAATACCACTTGTAATGTCCCTTTCTAAAACATTGCTTTTTTTTTCCTGAAAACAATATTTCAAATCGTAAAATGATAATTGCATTTATATTTATAAATATAACTTAAAGCAAAATTGTGAATTTCATTATCATATTTCAAATAATTCAAATAATCTTATCTTTATTTTCTGCTATGTTTCTTCTTCCAATTTGCAGCTATTTCCTTCTTAAGTGTTTGTCTTTGACATTTAAACAAGTTATGGGTTTTAGTCCAACAATTTGATAGGAGAAATTAAGGGTTTTCATCCTTAAGATCTTTCCTTCGAGGGTTCACGTCCTCTTTGGCTGTAATTATTTACATGCAAGTCACTTCATATTTCCAATTGATTGATGTCCTCTCTAAAATGAAATGATCTCCCTTTATATCTTATTATTGAGGGAGCCACAACCTTTCTTATTCACAGCTGCCATTATAGTTTACTTTTAATTAATTCTTCTTTATTCTATATCACTCATATGAAAACTAGTGAGCTTATTAGCAATATCTTTCGCACCACTTTCAAATCGCCCAATCACTGGAAACGGGCAGCTATGTATATTACACTGATAGGCAATTAAAAATTTGGAAAGTTCCTCATCAAATGATGAATATGTAGCTAATACAAACTCTGATATATAAATTCCAATAGCACCTCTTACAAACACATCAACAGCACATGTCCATGACAGTCCCAACTGGTGCTGAGAGGGGAGGGGTGAATCAGCACCTATAAAACGTCTTGTTCAATAAATCTGATGAAGTATACTTATAACTGTAAGCAAAACAGATTCAAGCATCAAAGTAGCATCAAGCAATCAATCACAAAGTGACACCAGATTTATCATGTAAAGAGCCCAGCTGGCTCTCTATTGCATTTAATGCTCTTATCTCAATTTCAATTGCAATTTTATTTTTTTCGATATAAATAAATTTTAACAACTTCCAGATTTTTAAATTTAAATAACAGCAGCAATTTATCTTTAGCATCACTTTATTTCCCTTTTACAACAGAAGTAATTATCCTTTGCATACAATCAACACTTTACCAACGAAGATTTCTATAAAAACATTTACCAACAATAACACTTCAATTAACAAAATGTAAGACTGGAGTAATTGCTGAAAATGACAACTTAATATTTGACGCCACTGGCTGGAAATCAAAACGCAGCTTGTATCATACTCACGTGCTGCCAAAGGATGACGTCAACACCTTTAACTTGCCGGTTGCTTGCAACTGTTTGAAACGCAGCCCCAAAATGGCCCAAGAACCCTTGATAAACGATCAAACATGCCTCACGTCAAGGAGATAATACACCAGCAGTCTGAAACTCTCTGCAGATCCATACGGCACCAGCATTAAGACTGTACGACCCTTCTTGAATATTGTACGACAATCTCTAAAGGTTGCAAATTACAAAATTTGCAGCTCAATAACAATCAGCAAGAAAATTAGCACTCTTTCCAGAGATGAAGACCGAGCACTAGAAATAGATGAAGAACTCTCTCCAGGATTGAAGACCAAGTTCTTCCAAAATCCTCCAAACCCTAGCACACCAAGAGAAACTCGATTCCTTCTCACAAAATAATTTTATCAAATCATCCATGGTAATGTAAAGTGCTTTTTCGAGTTGTATAAATAGCTTTTTGAAAAAGCTTCAACTTTACATTATTCATTAAAGAAGCTTCTTCCTTACAACATCACTTTATAACATTAAAGTTATAAAGTCGTAAAGTTATTAAATTAAAATAACTTAATTTAATAATGATAACTTAAAATAAGAAGCCACTGAAATCCACTGACTGCAAAAAACCCATTTCTGACATCAGAACCTCAAACTCCAACTGTCCTGCCAGATATAGCCAATTGCCAAAAATAGACTTACTATAAATAGTAAGTCTCTCAAATTGGAGATCCCCTGAAACTCGATCCAGAAACATCTGACACCCCGTGCAAACGCCCTGCTAAACCTGGCCATACCCAAAATACCACTTACTAAAAATAGTAAGTTGACCAAACTGAGCCGAACGAAGAGCAGACCTGGTAACCTGAACCTTCAGAACGGAATCCAAACACTGGCTCCGCCAATTGACCCCCTCTGATCACCTGATTAGCTTGCGAGGGTCGCCAAACTAAGCTAATCACAAGAGACTAAAAAACGGGGACATTACAATCCTCCCTTCCCAAGATTGTTTGTCCTCAAGCAATCAGGAAAAACAAGCAGCATCACAATCCACCCGAATCCCAAGGATGGTCATGAGTAATGTCCCGATCAACCTCATACTCCTGTGAAGAAGTCAACAACATCAACAGTACCAACATCAGCAACTGGAAAACTGCACTCAACACCCGAACTGATGATGCTGCAACAGGATCACCTCGTGGGAGAAACTCAACCGAGAGTAACTCACACGGGAGTAACTCAACCAACAGACTGGACTTGGTCCCAGTCTTCGAGCTAACCAAAACATCATACCAGTCATCAAAAGGATGCTCTGAAGAACTACGTGATTGATAGATGTCCTGAATGTGAGGATCGAATGTAAATCTATAAGCACTCCTCACCATGTACACCTCTGTAAACTGTTCGGCTAGGCCTAGCTGGCCTCCTGTGTAATATGCTTGATGATCAGGTGTACAAATTGGATCCCAAACGTCATCAACATCATGATCGTACAACACCTGTAAGGGATCATCACTAAGCTCAAACAACGGATTGTCATAAGTCATAACGACATCCACGTCAAATAAGGGGTTATTCACAAAGTGAACAGCACCCATCTGCTGATCTGAGCCATAAAACGGTGAACTCTGAGAGACATGATGTGTAATCGGCTCTACCTGTAAGGACTCATGTCTCCGTGAATCGGTACTATCTACAACACAAAAGGACATAGTGCGTAGACTCCTCTCAGCAAGGCCCGGCAATACATACTCTCTACCCTGGTACTCAAATCTGATCTGTATCGGGCTCACGCTAAGGCAGAACTCCTTAATCTCCTGTATCCACTGCATCCCTAACACCACATCCATCTCCCCCAAATCAAACACATAGAATCAAATATCAACTCATAATCACCAAGAAACAAGGACAGATCTCGGATGCGCCTGGTACAGGTAAAATTGTAGCCATCAACTACCCTAACTCTAAACCCTGCAAACTCCTCTACCTGAAGCCCACACTGACTAACAAGTCGCTCATGAATAAAGTTGTGCATGGCTCCAGTGTCTAACATAGCAACACAGGGTTGTCCTTCCACTAAACCCTTCAGTCTGAAAGCAGAGGGAAGTGGCACAAAGGTGGAAAACACAATCGGAGATAGTTTGACGTCAGGACCAAACTCTGGAGTAACTCTCTGCTCCTCCTCTGTATCAAAACCAGCAGCCTGATGAGAAGACTCGGCCTCACTCTCACCAGAATAAACCCACATAGAGCGATTTGCCCTGCCCTTGGGCCTCATAGTACAAGTATGCTCTCTATCATAAGGCTCTTTGCACCAATAGCAAAGCTGCCTCCTCAAATCCTCTCGCGTGGTATCATCAAGTCTACGTACAAACTTCTTTCTATCAACAACTGGTGGAGGTAGCTCATCTGCAGGAGGAATAATAGAACTAGGAGTAGACTTGCCTTGTGAAGCAGAAGGCTCAAGATTCCTTGCCTTCTTCATAGCATCTTGCAAGGTAGGTGGATCCAGGGACTTGACCCACCCTCTGTGCGGCTCTAACAAACCCTCTATGAAAAGCATGACTCTCCTCTCGGAGATGTCATATACCATAATTGATAGGCATTGAAATTCACTGATGAAGGCTTCAAGGCCACCTGTCTGTCTCAGCTGAGCTAACTCTCTGAAGTAAGTCTCAGGATCCTTCCTGTCAAACTGCTCTATCAGTCTATCTACGAACTCCTGGTATTGCACAATATGATCATGATGCAGAGACACTAACCCATGATACCACCAATCATGGGCTACCCCATCTAAATGAAGCACAGCAAAACGAATAGCGTCCTCCTCAGACATAGGACGAAGTGATAGGTACGTATCCAGCTTGTGGACCCATGCTCTATCTATAGTCTTTCCACTTCCATCGAAGTGGTCTAATGTCAACTTGTTGGTTGCCTGCTTAAGATCATTCTGCCTAGGTCTCTGTCTCCTGTCAGGAGCTGGCCTACCTCTGGAATGCTCACGCTTCTGTGTCAAATATCTGTCAAACTTCAAATTTCTCTTTAGTGCCTCAGGAAGAGCATCCCACTCTACAAAATGTGCCACCATGTCATCGACAAATGGTGTTGGCTCTGACTCTACATTAACTGCATCCAGCTCTGGCCTCAAGAAAGTCGGGCGATGAGGCCTATCATAAGTACCAGTATGATCAGCTCTATAATCTCACCTGTCATCAGCTCGTGACCTGTGTGAGCTGACTGAAGCACTCCGCGCACCTCTGTCTCTAGTACGATCACCTGGTAATGCCATGCGCTGTAGAGTGTCTGAAAGCTGTCGCAATACAGTTGCAACATGATGCTGACCATCTGCAATATTTCTGAAGGCATCTCTGGCCTCCCTGTCAATATCATTTCTGATATTATTCCCGTTTCCTGCCTGTTCATTCTGTGGGCCCTGTTCATTACCTTCAGGAGGTGGTGAATTTCTACCTCTGCAGGTATAGTACCCTTCTAGTATAAATTTGTCTGCCATTATTTTAATTTCATACCCTTCAGGATGGCAAGATCAATGCTCTGATACCACTGTGAAGAGCCCAGCTGGCTCTCTATTGCATTTAATGCTCTTATCTCAATTTCAATTGCAATTTTATTTTTTTAGATATAAATAAATTTTAACAACTTCTAGATTTTTAAATTTAAATAACAACAATTTATCTTTAGCAATCACTTTATTTCCCTTTTACAACGGAAGTAATTATCCTTTGCATACAATCAACACTTTACCAATGGAGATTTCTATAAAAACATTTACCAGCAATAACACTTCAATTAACAAAATGTAATACTGGAGTAATTGCTGAAAATGACACCTTAATATTTGACGCCACTGGCTGGAAATCAAAACGCAGCTTGTATCATACTCACGTGCTGCCAAAGGATGACGTCAACAACTTTAACTTGTCGGTTGCTTGCAACTGTTTGAAACACAGCCCCAAAATGGCCAAAGAACCCTTGATAAACGATCAAACATGCCTCACATCAAGGAGATAATACACCAGCAGTCTGAAACTCTCTGCAGATCCGTACAACACCAACATTAAGACTATACGGCCCTTCCTGAATATTGTACGGCAATCTCTAAAGATTGCAAATTACAAAATTTGCAGCTCAATAACAATCAGCAAGAAAATTAGCACTCTCTCTAGAGATGAAGACCTAGCACTAGAAATAGATGAAGAACTCTCTCCAGGAGTGAAGACCAAGTTCTTCCAAAATCCTCCAAACCCTAGCACACTAAGAGAAACTCAAGTAAGTCTCTCAAACTAGAGATCCCCTGAAACTCGATCCAGAAACATCTGACACTCCGTGCAGACGCCCTGCTAAACCTGGCCATACCCGAAATACCACTTACTAAAAATAGTAAGTTGACCAAACTGACCCGAACGAAGAGCAGACCTGGTAACCTAAACTTCCAGAATGGAATCCTAACACTGGCTCCGCCAACTGATCCCCTCTAATCACCTGATTAGCTTGCAAGGGTTGCCAAACCAAGCTAATCACAAGAGACTGAAAAACGGGGACATTACATATCACGTGGAAATCCAAATCGGGTGAAAACCACGGTGTGAGGAGATCTCACAAATTTTGCACTCTTCTGAAGTGCGCCCTGTTAGGAGCCTTCCATGTTAAAGGAATACAACGCACTATTAGATCCGACCCGGTTAATGGATTTGATACAATAAGGCCGGTTAGTGCCTGCCTAATTAGAGGACTTAGAACACCTGAAAAGATATCACCTGGTTAAGGGATTTAGTACAAGGGACATGTTAAAGTCCACCCAAAATACTGGGATTTAGCTATTGTAATTATTAGAAAACAATAGAAGGATTTGACCTTTTACAAATGGTTTTGCATAGCCTAATAAGATCTTTGTTATACTCAACTGAGAAACATCACCAGTCACCGCTGGTATGTTCTCCTTTTCTGTTGTGATTCTCTGCACACTCTTCTCTCTTTTCTTCTCTTTTCTATTCACCTTAGCTTCTTCAGCGTATAGGTTCACTCTTTGCTTTGGCAGAATGAGGGCAACCCATATTCTTAATAGGTAGAAGAATATATAGAGTCCTTGCCCTAATTGCGCTACTCATGCACGACCTAATTACATATCTCCTTCAGATTCATCACCCAATGGAGTATTAGTTCACTAAAGAAACATCTGATGCATGCCCTTGCTTTATCTACTTTATGAAGAGAACAATAGATGTGTGTCAAGCACCTTTCCTTTGCATGAGATAACTCCATGTTTTAAAGCCACAGACTTTGGCTTTAAAACCTTTAAACGCACCTCAAACCGATCACCATGTTAACTCAAAGTCTTCCAGATTTAGTGCAATAAATCCCGGTCAAAGAGTTGGTTGAACAGATAGTTGACTATGACTTCCCGGTTCATCTTATCATACCGAAGTCTTTTCTTGATCGGTTGAGATCCTTATGTTGTGAACAGGTAAGAACTTTGACCTATTTACCTTTCCTTCCTCTGCTTACTGATTGCACCCTTTCCTCAGTTGCATTGTCGACACCGGTTGTCCATTCCTCGGTTGCCAATGCACTTGGCTTAGTGACCGGTTTCTCTTGATGAGCAGATAGTCTTTTCTTTCTTGCATAGTGTCACCGGTTGCCAAACCAGTCTCTTTACATACAGATTCATCACTGGTGTTTGTTGATGTCAGTTTTGTACCACTACATAACATATAGCAATTGAATACTTGATATAGCATACCAAACACTCAACCCTCTCTTGAAAAGTATATCCTCATGAAGAATATGAGAATACTCCAAGGTTCCTTACACCTGTGGATACTAACTCAATTATATTAATGCGATTTGCTAGTAATCACGTAGGCGGGCTTACGTTGTTCACTTGAGGATGTCAAATTCTCGCTATGATCAGATTTAACTTTGCAATGTATACTCAATTGATTTTCCAATTTATATCACTTCCAACTTTGCTCTTCAAACTTCAACTTCTAAACTACTTCTTGTTTTACTACTACTTTTATAGAATGGAAAGATTGGCAAATGGACGGGGATCAACCTAATGAAAGCTTGCCAACAGCGCTACCTCCATAGATGTAATGATTCAAGGGGAATGAGACTAGATTACCACACAAGGCTTCTTAACAAGCCGCTAAGATGCTAGTGGCCTAGTATATAGATCCCTATCAAACATTCACCAATATCACCATACAACTAGCCATCTACTTCTATTCTAACTCTAACAACTTTGAAATGAAATCTACTTTAATTTGAGAGATGAGAAGAAACATGCAATACACCAAAATGATCATGTATATCCACCATGCAAGCCACAACAATGAATAGAGAACAATTTTGATAGTATTTTGGCAACAATTCTCCAACATAACGCTCTTTACAAATGAGAATAAATGGCCTTATATAGAGACTCAAAATTACAATGAGTGGCCAAGATTAAGGGGCAAAATCAAGGGCCAAGATTAAACCTTACAAACCCTAATTAGGGTTACCATCTTTCAACCAATTACATGAGGGCACCAACTTTGTGGGCCAATGAGAAAATTACAATAATATGTCAACCAATGAGAACATAGGACACTTGGCATGATTTGATTGCATGCACATGAAATTGCCACCTCATCCACTTTATCTTATAAATTTATTTAATCCTTGAGATGAGGTGAAGCCTTGGATGCTTGAGCTTGTCCTTAGAAACTTTCTCATCACCACTTGAACTTGCTTGTACTTGATGTCCTGACCTCGAAAGGGTGAGGTCTCCATGCACTTGGGGTAATCTTGCCTTGGCCATGGTGGCTTGCCTGGGTGTGAACCTCTTGCAATTTGAGAGCCTTGCTCTTGGCCACCGTCTTGAAATTAAACTTGACCCCATCAACCTATCTTCTCGCTTTCCACCTTCATTATTCTTGCCTTCTTTAACCTTCATGGCCTTCATAGTCTTCTTCAACCTATCTCACTCGAATTTGGTTTGCATGCACCCCCCTCTGCTTGAATACTCTTGCGTTTTGGGGCACCTGCCCTGGCCATACCTCCTTGATTGTTCCACAATCCACCCATTACTTGATTCAAAATAATCGTTAAGTTCATCAATTGCCTCCTAGTTAATGCCTTCCTCTTTGGCTAACCCTTGAATGCCTCCAATTGTTCGAACTGCCACAATCTCGCCCCTTGGCATAAGCATTTGCCTCAACCATAGTGGTGCAGTGCATCTCCCCAAAATTGGATTTGGTTTGACTAGCAAAGCATCACCAAAAATCTTGCAACCGAATAGAAGAGGTAAGACCCCATGTAGAATTGCCTCTGATTTTGCACTATCCTAAGTTGCAACTCTAAATTCACGCTAATGATCCTAGCCCAATCAGACTTTCTTTACCATTATCAATTCCTTCAATAAAATAGTACAACCAAAGATTAAACTGTGTACCTTGAGCAGAGCCCATGACTCGGTTGAGAAGCATAATGAGGTCGCCATACTCTGATTTGAAATCTGACTTGGTGAGCCTTGCTGACTTGGTGACTACCTTCTTGCCTTTGTGTAACCAACTCTGTTGTACCATGTCCACTGCTGGGGTATACTGAACATTTCTTCTACAATTCCACACTTACTGATCTTCTTTGCCATAGAGGATTGACCTTCTTTCAACCTATCTCTCAATTGTATCATGTCAATGGTATCGATGTTAGTGTCTCAGACTCGCTTCAATTTCGAGAAGAAGGTGGTCTTGGGCATCATATCTTTTTTGTCTCCTATTTTGGTATTAATTCGGTTCTTGCTTGCACTAGCATCCGCCATCCTAAACACTTATTTCTGCCCTTTCATTCTACAGTGAGGTGGGACTACACTTATCTCTCCTTTCCCTTCCTAGGGGTGATCAAACATATTTCTGCCTCGCCAATTCCTATCACACTACACTTATCTCTACCTCTTCGCCTAGTGAGATGGACTACCACTTATTTCTGCCTCTTCGTTATCTATGAAATGGACTACACTTATATCTCCCTTCTCCTTCCTAGGGGTGATAAACATATTTTTGCCTCACCAATTCCTAAACAGAAACTACACTTATATCTCCCAACTTCAAGCTCTAATGAGATGATGAGGTGATGGATGGATGATGCAAGCAAGAAGGGAAAGAAACCAATCGAGACAATCGAGAAATCTGCTTAATGAGCCAGCCTTCTCTCAATCCTGAAACTTATCTCCAACACCCAAACAAACAACACCAAAAACAAGATAACAATTAAAGAGAATAAGCTAAAATAAACCACATACCAATTTGCAAATTTTCTTCATTCCTATGGCATGGCTGGAGTAAAATCTGAATCTGTAGCTTTCTCTTTCTTTATCAAACTGAGATCCTCCTTGTCAAACTGTGGCTTCTTACTAAAATTTGTGGCTCTATCAAAATCAGATCTCCTCCAAAATTCTGCCCTTACTATATAAATCGCTGCACCCTCATAAATTGGAAGCTCCACAAAATTCTGGCCTTCATACAAATCTGCCCCCCAAATTCTAACATTTTTTCTTTTTGAATCTTGCTCCAAATAACAATGCTCACAAATCTGAGAATTTCGGATCTTAAGAAAAATCACTGGCCCTTGATATTGCAAGCCCTCCTCAAAATTCGCTGGTCTAAGATAAATTTCGGATGCCCTTCCTCTAGCAATTCGAAACTGCTGGCCTTCATACAGATCGCTGCCCTCTTATGCAAATTTCGGTGGTCCCCAATCTATGTTCGCTGCCTCTTCTTATGTCACAGTCGCCCTAATATTCAGATCTGCTCCCAATTGCTATTGCACTGCCTCCTCTTAACTTTCGGATCTGCCCTTAAGTATTTTCGCTCTGCTCCTTAACTTGCATTTGATGATGCCCTGGCCTGATGCGCTGCTCTGCTCCTCCTATGTTTCGCTGCCTCTTGACAACCAAATCGCTCCTCAATGCCTTGTGATATTTCGCTCCTCTGCTCCTTAATGTTCGAGGGCTGGGAATGGATGAGGAGAGGAAGAGGGGCTTGCGCTCCCCTATATACCCAATCCTGGCTCCCATTTAGAGGGACGACCTGCCATTTAAAAAACAAAAATCTTAATTAATTGCCAATAGATAAAGGGGCCGACCTTGTCATGAAATATAATTTGCATTGAAAATCTTGAAAACTAAACTCTATTTTCGAAATCCATTGAATGAAAAGGCTTGCGCCATAAAAGAAAGGGTTAGATTTTCGAACATAGAGCCAAACCTTTATATTTTCAATGCAAATTTCGATTAAGAGTACCCAGATTTTTCATTTATTCCTCAAATTTTCATTTTCAATGCCCAAACTTAGAACTTAGTGCCCAGATTTTTTTTAAAAAGGGCTAGACCTCTGAAATAAATGCCTACACTTTAATTTTCAAGGCAGATTTTAAAATGTATAGGCCAGATTTAAATTTCAAAGCCAACATTTTCGAATTCACTAGCCTAGACCTCAATTTTAATTGCCCGAATTTATGATTTAAAGGCCTGATTTTTTTATTTTATTGGCCCAGATTTATTAATTTCAAAGCATAAATTTCGATTTTAAATGCTCAAAATAAATCCAATTCGCCCAGATTTACAAATTATTGGCCAAAATTTTGAATGCCAAGGCAAGGTTTTACTTCTCAAAGCTCAAATTTAAATTTAATGCCCAGATTTACAAATTTATTTAGGGTGATGGGCTCAAATTAACCTCAAAATTCCATTTTGCAAACCAAAATAATTTGACCATCTAATTTTCTATTTAATCCCAATTTCATCATCCAAAATTTACAAAATTTTCCAAAAAGATGGACAAATCAACAATCAAATTCAAAAAACGAAATCAAAGCTCTTCAAATCCAATAGTTTCCAAAAAAAGTCATCCATCCTAGCCCAAAATTTGCTAAGGCATCGAGATATCCGGATTGAGGAGAAAGCCAAGGCTTGATCGAAAATGGGGGTCCCCGACTTGCTTGGGGCAATGATGTGAAACCTCACAACAGTGTTCTCCTTAGATCTTTAGACCTTAGATTGAGATGTCAAACACCTCTTTCCTCTTTCCTCTTTTGTCAATCAATGACAATACTTAATTGCCATGTACCGGTAGGTAGTAAGCTTACCGGTTACCATCTCTTAATGCCAACAATCTCCCCCTTTGGCATTGATGGAAAAACCTTAATGGGCAAAATCATGTCACTTGTCCTAAGCTTGTATCTCTACTTGTACCACTATGCACTGCCACTACCGGTCATCTACCAGTCCATTGCCAAACTCTCCCCCTTTTGACAATAATGCCAAAGGCTAGTTAGAAAGACTACCTTTATCAAATCTGATCCCCCTTCGAGCAGCAGTCCTTTTCATCAGTCCAGAAAAGATAAGGTGAAATCCTCTGTTGAAGCATAGTGAACTGATGAACACCTTTGCAAGTTTACTGATGATCAGGAAGGGGTATCACCCCTAGTTTACCTCTTACATATTCAAAAGTAGTCTTTGGTAGTGGCTTTGTGAAGATATCAGCAATCTATTCTTTTGTGGGAACATACTCCAATCTTACCTCTTTGTTTTGTACCAACTCTCTCAAGTAATGATGCTTGATGGCAATGTGCTTTGTCTTGGAGTGCATGACAAGGTTTTTGGATATGTTTATTGCACTAGTATTGTCACAGTAGATTGCAATCGGTTCAGGTATCTGTTCTTGGATTCCTTCCAGTAGTTGTTTGATCCAAATTACCTATGTGCAATTGATTGTTACAACAACATATTCAGCTTTTGTTGTAGACTGTGAAATGTAGTTATGTTTCTTACTTGTCCATGACACAATCCTCCTACCGAGAAAGAATGCACCACCACTTGTGCTCTTTCTGTCATCAATATTGTCAGCCCAGTCTGCATCTATGTAAACCTTTACTTGGAAGCCTCCCTTGTGAGGAAACCACAAGCCATACTCCTCAATCCCCTTTAGGTATCTGAAAATTCTCTTCACTGCTATCAGATGTGTCTCTTTGGGGTTTGCAGAGAATCTTGCAACTATGCCAACCGCATGTGCAATGTTCAGTCTACTGTGTACTGCATACTGTAATTTCCCTATCATGGACCGATACAATGTTTCACTCACTTCTTTTGCATCATCTTCCTTTGATAACTTGAGGTTAGTTATCGTTGGAGTACCAACTGGTTTGGATTCTTCAAGTCCAAAAGTCTTAAGAATTTCTTTTACATACTTGGACTAAGAAATAAAGATACCTTCTTTTAGTTGATGGACCTGTAGTCCAATGAAGAATTTTATGGCTCCTATCATAGACATTTCAAATTTTTTCTTCATTTCTTCAGCAAAGGCTTTGCTCATCCTGTCATCTCCTCCAAAGATGATGTCATCCACAAAGATTTAAGCAATCAGGTTCCCATCTTTTCTGGTCTTGAGATACATGTTGTTGTCCCTGGTTCTTGTGAATCCTATGGTCAGGAGGTATGAATGCAACCTCTCATACCAAGCCCTTGGAACTTGCTTTAGCCCATAAAGAATCTTTTTCAATTTACAGACCATACCATCTTTTTGTGTAGATGTGAAACCTTCTGATTCTTCAATGTAAACTTCCTCCTCCAATATTCCATTCAGGAATGCAGACTTGACATCCATCTGGTATACTTTGAATTTCTTGTGAGCAGCATAGGCAAGAAAAATTCTTACTCCTTCCAATCTGGCCACAGGTGCAAAGGTTTCTCCATAGTCCAGTCCAACCTCCTGGGCATATCCTTTGCAGACCAATCTTGCTTTGTTTCTTATGACTTTCCTTTCTTCATTCAGCTTGTTCCTGTAGACCCACTTTGTACCAATGACATTCTTATCCTGTGGTCTAGGCACAAGCACCCATGTATCATTCTTTTCTATTTGCTCAATTTCTTCATGCATGGCCTTGACCCAATTTTCATCTTCTAGAGCTTCCCTGGTGGTTTTGGGCTCTATACAGGAGAACAAACAGATATTCTCTCTAGCCATTTTCCTGGTCAAGACATTTGCATGTTTGTCACCAATTATATTATCAGTTGAGTGATATGTGACATACCTTGGGAGAACCAATCGCTGTTCCCAGTTAGGTTCTTCTGCTTGAGCAATTTCTTCATCATGGTCATGAACAACTTCTTGTTTATCATCATGAGTGGGTCTGTCAGCTTCAGGTACAGCCTCCTACTCCAGATGTCTATTCACATGTTCTTGTCTTTCATCTTCGGTTGTTACTTCATTGAACTCAAAGAGATTTCCTTCATTGTGACCTTGCAGACTGTCATATTCATTATGACCAGTCTTCTTAATTGGTTATGAATATTCATCAACTTTTACATTGATGCTTTCAATTATTTTTCCCGTTCTCTTGTTCAGACACCAGTAGGCTTTGCTTTTGGTAGAGTAACCCAAAAATATTCTTTCATCACTCTTGGGATCAAACTTCCCAAAGTACATATCTCTTTTAATGTACAATTACTACCAAAGATTCTGAAGTATGATTGAACCATAGTTCATAGGGGATCTTACCAGTTCCTTTCTTGACTTGAACTCGGTTCAGTGTATAGACAGCAGTGTTGATAGCTTCTCTCCAGAAGTGATGAGGAAGATCCTTCTGAATCATTAGGGTTCTTGTACAGTCAATCAGCATCATGTTTCTTCTTTCTGCTACTCCATTTTGCTGAGGAGTCCTAGGTGCGGATAGCTTCTTTTTTATGCCATGTTTCTCATAGTAGTGGGTGAACTCTTGAGAAGTGTATTCACCTCCTCTATCTGATCTCAGACACTTTAGGCTTTTACCGGTCTCCTTCTCCGCTCGAGCTTTGTAGATCTTGAACATGTGAAATGCCTCTGATTTTTCTCTAAGAAAGAGTGTCCACATCATCCTTGAGAAATTATCTACAAAGAGCATGAAGTATTAGTTTATGTAGTAGCTCTTAGTTCTTATAGGTCCACACAGATCTGTGTGCACAAGATCTAGAACATTTTCAGCAGAGAAGGATTTACTGATGAAACTTGTTCCTGTCAGTTTTCCTAACTGACAATCTTTACAAATACCTCTTTCAGGTTTTGTGATCTCAGGGAGCCCTCTTACTGATTTTTTCTTGCTCACTTTGACAATGCTGTCAAAGTTTATGTGGCAGAGTCTCTTGTGCCATAACCAGCTATTGTCCTCTTTGGTTACAAGATAGATCTTGTTGGATTCTCCTTTGACTGATGCAATGAGACAGGCTCCTTCCATTGAATCCAGGTAGAACAGGTTCCCTTTGCTCTGTCTACCAGTTGCAACATGAGCTCCAGATTGATTCTTGACAACACAAGAACCCTGTTTGAATTCCAACAGGAATCCTTTGTTGTTCAGTTGTGCACCGCTCATTAAGTTGTACTTGAGTCCTACCCAGTACACATCTTCACGGGTAGCATCATTGTTGAGTGCAATAGAACCTTTACCTTTGATAGCACAGGGAGCATTATTTTCGAAGGTTACTGATCCACCATCATTGAGCTTCAAGCTGATGAACTTGTTCTTGTCACCGGTCATGTGGTGAGTGCATCCGCTATCAATGATCCAATCATCATGCTGATGAGATCTTGAGATAAGTGTCATTTCACTTACCACTGGGCTCTCTTCTGTTATTGCAACAAATGCAATTTCTGGATCTTTGGAGTCTTCAGATTCATTGTCTGTGACTCCTTCTGCAACGTAGCACTCCTTTGCTTTGTTCTTGAACCGGTTGCTCTTGTCTTTGTTGTCGTTATCTGGACATCTTGCAGCAATATGTCCTATCTTATTGCAAGAAAAGCATTCCAAAGGAAGTTTTCCTTTGTACTTCCCTTTTCCTCTAGGAAATCTCCTAGAGATGAGTGCTTCAAACTCATCTTGCTCCATCTCTTCTTAGAGCAGATTCTCAACAAGATTACCAATCTTACCGGTAGAGCAGTTACCGGTTTCTCTTCCCTTTTTGGTGGAAGAGGTATTGATAAAAAACTTAAAAGTTGCTTCCTAAATGGGTAAGCTATTATCAAAATTACTTAATTCAAATGCAGTCAACTTACCGATTAGGGAGTCTAGAGTGACTCGATCTATGGTCACTAATCTGAGCTCTTGAATTGCAGAGATCTTGATGGCATACTAAGGTCTGAGCGTTCTCAGTATTTTGCTAACCACCTCCTCTTCACTGAGTTTTCCTCCAGCGCTCTTGGAGTTGATCACTTCTTTGATCCGGTTGCTGTATTGCTCAATGTCTTCTCCTTCATTCATCCTCATGTCATCATACTTTCCTCTGAGGCTTTCAACTTTGGCTCTTTGTACATTTGGGTCCCCTCCATATACTAGTTGCAGCTTAGCCCACATCTTGTGAGCAGTTTCTAGATTTTCAATCTCAGCATAGACATGATCTGGTAGTGTGTTGGCTATCATATCCATGGCAGCCGTGTGTTCAGTCTTGATCTTCAATTTGTCAGGAGTTAGGGTACCAGTGGGTTCACTATAATCAGTGGTTACATGAGTCCAATATTGATCTCTGATAGTCTTCATATACAGCTTCATTCTGCTGCACCACAGAGTAAAGTTTTCCTTTGAAAACTTTGGTCCTTCCTTTCTCATCATCTTGACTTTTTCTTTATGTGGTTAAGCATTAAAGAAAAGAAACCAGAGGCTCCGATACCAATTGATAGTCCCAACCGGTGCTGAGAGGGGAGGGGTGAATCAACACCTATAAAACTTCTTGTTCAATAAATCTGATGAAGTATACTTATAACTGTAAGCAAAACAGATTCAAGCATAAAAGTAGCATTAAGCAATCAATCACAAAGTGACACCAAATTTATCATGTGGAAACTCAAATCGGGTGAAAACCATGGTGTGAGGAGACCTCACAAATTCTGCACTCTTCTGAAGTGCGCCCTGTTAGGAATCTTCCCTGTTAAAGGAATACAACACACTATTAGATGCGACCCGGTTAAGGGATTTGATACAATAAGGCCGGTTAGTGCCTACCTGGTTAGAGGACTTAGAACACCTGAAAAAATGTCACCCGGTTAAGGGATTTAGTACAAGGGACATGTTAAAGTCCACCCAAAATACTGGGATTTAGCTATTGTAATTATTAGAAAATAATAGAAAGATTTGACCTTTTACAAATGGCTTTGCATAGCCTAATAAGATCTCTGTTATACTCAACTGAGAAACATCACCGTTCACCGCTGGTATGTTCTCCTTTTCTGTTGTGCTTCTTTGCACACTCTTCTCTCTTTTCTATTCACCTTAGCTTCTTTAGCATACAGGTTCACTCTTTGCTTTGGCAGAATGAGGGCACCCCATATTCTTAACAGGCAGAAGAATATATAGAGTCCTTGCCCTAATTGCGCTGCTCATGCACGACCTAATTACAGATCTCCTTCGGATTCATCACCTAGTGGAGTATTAGTTCACTGAGGAAACATCCGATGCATGCCCTTGCTTTATCTGCTTTACAAAGAAAACAATAGATGTGTGTCAAGCACCTTTCCTTTGCATGAGATAACTCCATGTTTTAAAGCCACAGACTTCGGCTTTAAAACCTTTAAACGCGCCTCAAACCGATCACCATGTTAACTCAAAGTCTTCCGGATTTAGTGTAGTAAATCCCGGTCAAAGAGTTGGTTAAACAGATAGTTGACTATGACTTCCTCGGTTCATCTTATCATACCGAAATCTTTGCTTGATCGGTTGAGATCATTATGTTGTGAATAGGTAAGAACTTTGACCTGTTTACCTTTCCTTCCTCTGCTTACCGGTTGCACCCTTTCCTTGGTTGCATTGTCGACACCGGTTGTTTGTTCCTCGGTTGCCGATGCACTTGGCTTAGTGACCGGTTTCTCTTGATGAGCAAATATACTCTTTTCTTTCTTGCATAGTGTCACCGGTTGCCAAACTAGTCTCTTTACATACAGATCCATCACTGGTGTTCAACTTAGATCTTTAGACCTTAGATTGAGATGTCAAACACCTATTTCCTCTTTCCTCTTTTGCCAATCAATGACAATACTTAATTGCCATGTACCGGTAGGTAGTAAGCTTACCGGTTACCATCTCTTAATGCCAACAATCCAGACTACATATAACTTCTGTAATCAATCAATACTTGCAAGCTGCCATTTTACAATGCATTGATATCCTCCTTGGTGCCCACACACTCATGATGAAAACCATTCAAACAGATGATCTGGCAATTTGGCAAAGTATACATCATATAACTCCTTATACAACACAAGCTCACGCCATCCCCGCGGCAATTCACCAACCAGGGCCTACCTGCAAGTAAACTCTAAAATATTTACCTTCAACCAGAAATTATATCATTGCAGTTACTTGCCATAACATGCCTTACATTTTATGTGCAGGTTACTTGAGTCTTAACAATGGAACCAAAATGTTAGCCATACTCATTTGCACATATTAGAATAATTAGCTATAATTTAGAAAACCTAGTGAACTGACATATCAGCCTGAGGACCAATCACCCAACGCACATGGAGACTCAGAAACCCTCTGCTATCTTATGCATGCACTGAATAACAAAGAAAGATATGAACGGACAATGCAGCACACATAAACAGAACACAGACATGTGTCAAACAAGCTTCTCTATTCATCCAACATTTGCATGCACTGCTTCAACCATACATTGATCATTCAGAAAACATGCTAGCTCTTCTATCCACCAACTATGGCATGCATCCTTAAAAATGAATAGGAGGTGTGTTTATATAGACATGCAAGACACTCCTTTGCATTAAATGCTTTAGACCTACTTATCAAGCGCTTTCTCGTAGGCACAACTACTTTATTTATCCCAATGTACCCATGTGTGCACAATTAATTATTACAGCTTCTTTAGAACTAACTTTTGGTGCCAACAAATCCAACACAAAAGGCCTACAACTTAGGACAAGATTGAAAATCAAAGATCCAAATATCTTCAAACAATGATCACAAAGAACCAACAGATGGATAAATATAAACATCAGGGCACAGCAGAACTTTTACTATCCCCAAGAAATCTGGGGCCATCTCCCACGTTGGTGCATTCTTCTAGATTTGTAATAATCTGCTTAAGGGGAACCAAAAGAACCCTTTGTAAGACATGTTACAGTTCTATCTGATATCCCAGGGAATGGTTAATACTGACCTCAACCTATGGCACAAAATTAAAAACCTTTTGTATTTGAACTTGAAATTAACCTAAGGAGTCCACAATAGGTTGCAGCCCCAAGCATTAGGTCTCTGTGCTCTTGATCCTAAAAGGTAAGGATGAAAAGTGAACCGCACTAACTCCTATCAGCTAGAGAAGATTTTGCGAGATCAAATTGGCACTGCACAGACAGAGCTCATCCAAGAGAGGGTTACTAACAGGAAAACTTATGCAAAGGTGTGGCAAAGCTACCTCAACCAATTATTATAACCTTCCAGAAACCATTTGAATCACACCCATGGATGTGCACACTCCAACTCATGGCGCCCAGAAATGAATCTTCAAAACAGAGAAAACACATAAAAGAAAGCAATATATGTTTGGCTGATGCAAGATTGCTAGTGAGCAAGGGATGTCCTGTGTCAAACCATTATTCAGCAGTGTATAATGGCAGATTAAAAAGGATTTTCCACCTTATAAGTGTTACACTTCTCTTTTGCTATATATTTTATAATTTTGCTACATTATTTCACTTTGTCAGATGCACAATGGTTGTTTTTATTTTTTTGAATTGCAATGATGAACAAGTGGTTCAACTATGATATACTGCATTAATGTGGAAATGATAAATTTGACATTGGTCAGATGGACAAGATTCAGGACTTATAAATGTTTTGATAAGCAAGTGTGCACTTTATAATGCTGAACATGTTTGTGTATAAGCTTCAAGTTTATAAGATGTCAGCTGACTACATTTTATTTGTGCTCAGGTGGATGCAGGAGCCCGTTGTCCTCCAAGAAGGGAGGGGGAGCATCATTAGGTAGAAGGTGTGACATCTGAATAAAGGATTGAACTGTCGTCTGAAGCTCTTGGTAAGTGCCACTTCTAGGGCTTTTAACCTAAACTTCTAGAATCCCTGAGAGGTGCCACGTATAGGGTTTAAAACTGGTTTTTCGGCTAAGGACTAGGATTCTATTGTGTCATCTAGACTCTAGAGGGTCAGTTAAACCTGATAGGGTTATTCCTTTTCTCTTGCAAATCATTTAAATCAGAATATGTAATTAGGTTTTAATAAGTGAATTTAACGGTTATAAACCGAGGACTCATTATTTGAAACCAGGTTGATTATCTTATCAAATTAATTTGACAATTTAATACATATGTAATTATGTATGTATGTAAATTAAGAAATATATATAAATATACGAATGTACGTATATGTGTACTCATGCAAAATGTGATAAATTAAGGCATGGGTACATATATGTGCGCATTAGTGTGTATGTATATATAGATAGATAGATAGATAGATATAACTATTTACATAATACATACTTAAGCATGTATTCAATCCTCATATACTATTTATGATCGAATCTTTCGTTTGGAGAAGTATATTACAATTTAATTAATCATGACTCCTTTAGGAGAAGGTTCTTAGCCAAGCTTTCTATATTGAAACATTTAATTACATATTTTGTCAGCTTATATTAAAGAAGCTGTCACTTGTTAAAACCATCACGAGGAGGAATGAATTAATTGATTTATGAGTAGTCGGCAAGGAGATATTATGAATCAAACCTATTTAATAGGAAATGAGAACGAAACTGCATTTGGTGGCATTTCATTTCATGTAAAGGATTGGGATTTGCATTGAAGCGCACATGTAAGTGGAATAAGAGGTCGAGATATTTAAAACTCCAGCTGATTTTTGTATAACCGAATGTGAAATGAAATGTAATGCAAGGAAGTTATTTGAAATGAAATTGAATTTGGGAAATGGTTTATAAGTTCATTCGCGTGTATAAACATTATTATCAAGTAGTGAACAACAGTTGGGGAACGAAATACTTTTTCTTGGCTGGAAAGACTGAGATGACACCATAACTAGGGAGCTCGTGGAAGTGTTAGCATTCACCATGACCACATACATGGTCTCTGCAAAGTATTTTAAACATTGCCACAGCTACAGAGCGCAGGCAAGAGCAACTGTTCTTTCTTCCATAAGTTATTTTTCTGTATAACAGCATAGAACCTCTCTAGCTATGTAATGGAATGAAAAATTAATACTTCAATGCGAATTTAAAATCAGTAGAAGAATCTCAATTAATGATTTCTTTTTGAGTAGAAATTATTTATGCAACTTTATGAGTTGAACTCCAATACGGAGAGAAACCCAGACCATGGGGTAATAAGGCAAGAAAAGGGGTCTGTAAGTCCTTCTATGTACATGTTAAATGATTTTCCATTTAAAAAAAAAAAGAAAAATGTAGTTCCAGTGTAGAATTAACTGTATATAAATCAGCAAGCCTTGAGGAATCGATAAAGTTCTTCTTCCTCCAAGTTCTTGGAAGGAATAGCAAACTAACTATGCTTAACATGAAAAAATACTTCCATGGAATAACAAGAAAGCTTTTATGAAACTAAAATATGATTAGACTTAAACAGAAAGAATATTATATTAGAACTGAAAATGTTTTTCTGATACCAAGGGAAGGAATTCCACTCTTGGTTTAAATATATTATAGAAAGTATCATTCTCACCCAAAAGAGGTGTTTGCATTATTAGTACCATAGCATGTAGAGGGTTACATAGATAACAAACTGAATACGAGTATGTAAAAGTAGTGCAGTGATAGCACACATATTACTGACATGCATGTAGAGTGCAGCGGAAAGCACAACAAGAGCGCATGCAGAAACTAAATGTTCTACTTAACCCTATACATACAAGATACTGAAATGCAAGGTACTGATCATGAACTTGCCATTACCAAGAATAAGCTGGATCCCTGATAACAATTAAAACATCAGTTTAAATTGGGAAACTTGAAGGAATCAGAATTAAACCAGAAAAATTTATATACTTGGCTTGATAAGCTTTAGTTGACTTCCAATTAGAGCTGGTAGAAAACATAGAGTTCTAAAGTAAACATGATTCTAGGGAGCAGTGCAAGCTCAGAAAGAATGAAAATAAAATGTGCGCAGCTAGCACTATACATGGAAAGGAGGAACAAACAAAATGAATTAGCTAAATGACCGAACTATAAAATGATGGTTTCTCATAGAGATGTATAAATCTTTGCTTTGACAAAAGCTCAAACTGCATTAAAAACCTCTGTCTAAAAATAGATGCTAAGGAATCTAACATAATGCCAGTTGTTACATCTGAATGAAGCTTATATCTAGACCAGCAGGGTCTAAAATATAGAAATTAATTACGAGTAGGGTGGTGAACTAGGACTGCACATATAACGTGCTTGTTTACATGAATCCTTGGCCAAAGTGTCACATTGCTTAGCAAACATATCTGTTTCATAAGACCCGGCTACACCTCTGAGTCAGTAAGGTCATGCTAGATAGTGGTTTACCTAGCGTGTGACCAACTAGAGTAGTGTAGGGCCTAAACCCCAGAGCTCAGATGGCAGTAGATCCATCGGATGTTGCACCCTCGAGTAAGGCAGGGCCATTCTCCGGTTGGAGGATGTGTGGCAAACCTTTTGGTTCATGGTTGGGGGTAAAGCACCTCGATGATGCTCCCTCTCTCTAGCAAATAGTCAAATATACTTGGTAACACCTCAACATGATTCAAATTTGCATCAGGTTTCTATCTTTACTTCTGTAATTGTTTAAGGACTTGTTTTGCTTACAACTATCAGTAGTGATAGAGTTAAAAGCATGTTTCAGTTTAAAATTTATTTGAAATACTTGCTGCAACTATGAAATGATGATTAAAAGATGATCAACTCTTGCTATTATTCTCCTTTCAAAAAAAGGTTATTGCTATCTGTGTAGATTTGATTTACAACAAGTAATCTTGAGTTTCTTTTATTGCATAGTAGATGCATCTTACAGTAAGTAGTAGGCATGGAATTATGATCTCCTGTGCAGTGTACTTATTCCAAATGATAAGCAAGAGATATAAAAGTGTATTTAATAAAAAGGATGATTAACAAAAGTCCAATACAGGTTGTAGAAAAATAGCAACTAGGCCAAACACTATCAGGCCCCCAAAATGCATCATATACCATATTCATATTAGTTTTGGGAGCCCTACTTTTCCCATGATGATGTTTATTCATGTTGTAATAACTAGTGGGAACAAATGTTAATAGGCTGGCAAAATGACCATCAAGCCATCTAGATTAATATACCAATCAACTAAAGATAATAGATAATAATTTATACATGAATGAAAGCCTCGACACTCAGTACATGATGATATGCCACTTAAGCTGTTGGGTAAGAAATTATGTTTAAGTCATTTATCGGTCTATATGTGCATACATGATTGTGAATCCTATCCTAAGGAAGCTTATTCATCTGTAGAAAATATTTACTTCTCTAACTCTAATAAGAAAAAAACATGTTCAAGTACTAATACAGCAATAAGAATAATTTATATTGATCAGAATTAATTCATTGTAATAGTTTTCACTTTTCAAGAAGGCTTACTGTGGTGTCCTGGTAATTTAAGCTAAGAAAGGAATAGTCAAAGTGAATAATCATCCTATTACCACCAGCAATCACATCTCCAACAGCTGTGAGCAAAATATGAATCTCTGAGTGATGCACATTTCCTTTTCACTGCTACCATGTATGAAATATGCTTGTGTCATGTCCGCACCGTAAAGAATACAGAAAAATATATAATAAAGTATAATAGAAAAGAAAGAAAGAATCTGATCGGTAATCTGTTTGAATGAGTAGTGTTAATTATCCTTGAGCAGTGATTATCATTCTTAAGTGGCAATCCCTGAACAAGAAGCGATAATTTGTTTTTAGAGATTTGGCAGACTTCCCTATTAATACCCAAGACAAAGGCCTAATCGCTCAAGTCATTTATGTAATAAGTGACTCAAAGATAGCAGTTAAACCAATAACAATACGTTAGTTAAGTGCCAGTAGTTAGTCTTGGACAGCAATCCACTGGAGAATTGCAACCCTTGAAAAAGATGGATACAAAGTTCAAACAAAGGCTGTAACTATTCAATCCTCCCTAGAAAATATAAAAGGAAGATTCTTCATTCGAGGGAGGCATCGATCAAACACAATCTGATTCTGATTATAATACAGTGAGAAACAGTAGAGTATAATATCTATTAAGTGATTGGTATGAAGCGTGAAAGTATTTATTGTTTATTCATTTATCAATTGTTAAAAACTTCAATTTATTTATTGAGTTAAATTGCTAGTTCTTCAAGATATATATTAGTAATTTATCTATTTGATTTCCAACAAGCAATCACATTTGGAATCAATGTGAATTGTATGATAGGGAGATGCAGCAGTACTAGTTCCCTCATCAAGTACACCAACCCCAAGATGGATGTGCCAATACCTGGAGCCAAGGGGCCAAATGAGTCAGAGGCTCATTGCGTGCCCTTGGGCTTGATTGAGGACAGACTCCGGGATTGATTTCATAATGGGGTTGGCTGTTGGCAATAACTATGAAATGGGTTCAAATGCATTTAGCATTTTTGTATTGTATAGGGATTATCTATGATCATAATCTTTGATGTTTATTAGTTACAATCTTCTCTAAGTTTTATCACAATTGTGTAATTAATTTATATAATATTCCTTGTAAATAAATTGCATTGTTGAAATAGCTATTTTTGGGCAAAAACCATGTATATCCCAAAAGGGGACATTACAGCTTGGCATCCACATAACACCCAAAACTGGTAATCATAATCATTCACATTTTATGCTTTACTTGTGTCTCTGAGTCATTTAATATGATTATGTATCACCACTTGTTAAGAAAATCATGTGAATAGTTTAATGATGCAGACAGCTGATCTCAGTTTATTGTTCTTTGTGTTTGATCTCGAGCTTGGGATGCAATTGTGTTTAGAATTTTCATGCAATATTTTAAAAAATCATGGAATGATGTATCCCCTCATTCGAGCTTGCATTACAGCACTGACAAATGCACAATCATGTGTAATATCAAATGCATAGGTTGATCTTCTTTCAAAATTTGATCCAAATACTAATTGTTCAAATTATTATTCCTGCGAAGCTGGAATTTATGTCCAAGTACCAAGGCAAAACTTTTAACTGTTTTCAATTCTCTGAATTTTCTCATTTGTATCTATCCATTAGTTTCAGTATAATAAGAAACCTGCTGTTGTCTTAAAAATGGAGCTTACAAAAAGAAAAGAAGAGTTGTGTGCTATTATAACTAAAAAACATTTTGCTAGAAGACTACAAATAGGTAATTCAAAATGGCTGCAAGTCAAAAAAAACTGGAAATGGTCTTCAAATGCAAAATAACAAAATGAATTGAAGTGAACATATAAATAACCTTTTGTTATAAAAATTGGGAACTGGTAATTAAAAACGAATCTATAGAGGGGCTTCCAGGTGCAGGTCTCCTTTAATCATGGTATAACTACAGCACTTCTGCATCAAACTCTTCTTTTAGGAGCTGCTTTTAAATCTTGTTGACACTCTAGTGAGCGGTTCTGTTTGTTACATGGCTATTGATCTCCAAAACTGTTCAATAGCCAACATGAGTATCTTTTGTAATAGCGGTCCATCTAGACCAAGCTCTGTACAGCACAAAGTATTCATTATCACAAGTGTGTGGAATCTAGAATAATACAGGTGCCTGCTTTTAGTCTTTATTATTTTCATAAATGAAGGTCAGAATGAACTCTAAAGCAGAAATTTCCAGAAATATTGAAGAGGGTGGAAACAAGAAATCTTTCTCAAATAGAGATATTAATGTTCAATTACTAATGCAGGCAACCATAGACTTCCTTCCAGGTGCAAGTTTCCCAATTAATGATAGATATGATTATATATCCCTTAAAAACAGCAATGCTGATCCTGTATCACAGTCTTTCTTCAGAATATGCTCTTGTAAGTAATTAGCACTTTGATCATCATTAACCAATATCTCCTAGATGCACACAGATGGGCTTTTGATCACTTTTCTTGTCCAAACTATTGCAAAGCCATTATGTAATTTTGCACATACAAAGCCAGCTATCCTGGATTCCATCGAGTACAACTTATTCTACATCATCAATGCATGGATGAACTCATATGCTTTCATTCTATGCTTTGTATCTCTGATCATTGAGTAGAGAAGAATCATTATGCAACAAATAATTTAGCAGTTCAAATGATTCAGACAATCTGCCTTCCCTAGAATGAATTTGGTTCACCGTACGGTAAGAGACCTTGTCTGGACAATGTCCATGAACTGTCATGTCTAATAAAATTTTGTATGCTTGATGATCTTTACCATCCTTGCATACAACATATAACAAGGTATTATAAATGAACATATTTGGTAAGCATCCATTCACTAGCATTTGACCATAGATCTCAAGTGCTTTACTTACTCTGCCTACCGTACAATACCCATGAATCAAAGCACCATAAGTTAATACATCTGGTGTCCAACCTTTACAGCACATATCTCTAAGGATTGTATCTGATGTTGACATCTGGCCCGACATAGAAAACGCATTGATCAATATGTTGTAAGAAATGCGATCTGGAGCACATCCTCTTTTGTACATATCAATAAGAAGCTTGATTGCTTCTTGTAATCTCCCTTCTTTACAAAGGTTATCCAATAATACATTGTAGGTAACAACAGAAGGAAGACAACCTTTTCTCAGCATGCAATTCAACAGCTTAAAGGCCTTCCAGAACTTTCCAACCTTACAATAATAATATATTAAAGAAGTAAAAGTCCTTACATTTAGCATAAAACCTTCGACAAACATCTTACACAAAATTTGTTTCACAGTTGTCAGAGAGTTGCCTTCCTTGCAAAGTGAAGAAATCATTATATTATAAGAAACTATATCAGGACTGCAGCCTTTTGTGGGCATCTGAACAAAAAGATGAAAGGCTTGCTGAAATCTTTGTGCCTTGCACAAACCATTCAGCAATGTATTGTATGTAACCAAATTAGGACAAAAACCCTTGCACTCCACATCTTGCAGGAATGCATAAGCTTCATCCAATCTACTTTTCTGGCATAAACCATTCAAGAGAATATTACATGTAACAATATCAAGAGCACAACCCTTTGCAAACAGATGTTGCAGCAACCTATGGGCCTCTATGACTTGGCCTGCCTTGCACAGACATCCTATGGTAGTAGTGTAGCTGTATTTATCAGGAAGAAGGCCTTTCCCATAAACAAGATCCATTAACTGACAAGCTTTCTGTAACTTCCTAGCACTACAAAGAGCATAAAGCATTATGTTATAAGTGATCAAATTTGCAGAATAGTTATTCTCAACCATCATATCAAGGACTGTGCAGGCCTCCTCAACTTTGCCTTGCTTGCAAAGACCCTCAATTATTATATCAAATGTTACAACATTTGGAATAACAGCTTTGGATCTCATCTCATGCAAGATACTGTAAGCTTCCTCCCATCTACCTTCTTTGCTAAAGCCATGGACCAAAGCAGTGTAAGTGTACACATTTGGAGCACAACTCTTTTGCTTCATGGAGCTAAAAAGCCTTAGCGCAATAATAGTCTTGCCTGATTCACATAAACCTAGAATCAACGCATTGTAAGTAAATGCATTTGGAGAAAATCCCTTGCTAATTAATCTGCTCAGTAAGAAATAAGCCTCATCAAATTTTCCGTCTTTGCAAAGACAAAGTACCAGACTGTAAATAGCCGATGTTGTGGGGTAGAGCCTTACCTCCAACATTTTTTCCAAGACATTTAGTGCAGTGTCCAGATTTCCTGCCTGTAAATATTTCCTCAAAAGCCCCCTACAACTACTCATAGAAGGACGAATACCTTTCTGAGTCATTTCCTCAATAAGCATCAAACCAGTGTCCAATTTTCCAAACTTGATGCATTCAATAAGAAGTAAATTATAAGTAAGAATTGAAGATATTCCAGAGCCATGCGTTTCTTTCTGTACCTCAGCACGCTCGTCAATCTTTGCATCACAAGCAATTGAAGACCCACCCAAAAACAAATTATGTTGATGAATAGTACATGGGAGAGATTTCAGAGGCTCTTTCCCTTCTCTTGTCACTCCATATGGTGCAGACACTTCAATTGGGGATTGAAAAGTTGAGTCTGCATTATTCGCCACAGTTTGCTCCCTTTCCATTGTACCCCCATTTTGATAACATTCTTTCGTCAATGCAGGTGACTTTTCATAAGATAGTTTGTCATTGATCCATGATCCTTCTTGAAAGACATTTTCACTAACTGGGTAAGTTAAAGCAACAGCCACATTATGCACTCGTTTTAATGCACATACTAAAACTTTCTCATTGAGAGGCTCAGGACCAACAGCAAGTCTGGAGGTTTGTTTGTTTCTACTCCAATCCATAGCCTTTCTAGAAACAACTTGAAATTTGGTTCTCACATAGCTATTCATCTTTGGTCATTTCTCCTCCATCCGTATCGAATTGTCCCAACTTGCCACAGACAAAACATTTTATCTGTATCAGTGCTAAAGGCCATGGTCTACTGATTAAGGTACTAATTGCCGTAATGATAACCTGGGTCTAAATCTAGTTGGGCATGCTTTCAGTGTTAAAAACATGGGCAACAAGGCAGCATAGCGTGGAAGCATCTCACAAATTATGGTACATAGAACTCCCTTGAACATGGCTTATAAAATAAGTGTAAGTTTTCGACAACTGACAGGAGCGGTGTCGATAAACCGAGGAAAAAAATTATACTGTTCATCTGCATTGCATGCCCTTATAATGATCCAGTATGAGATTTGTCAATATTTACTTTCTAAAATACACTGTTTTCATTCCACTTAGAAACCCATATGACGAATAATGCTCACAATGCATCCGCACTCCCTACGACATATAAAATTCATTCTTTAGAGATACCCAGTTGATTGAACTTGTATTTATGACCTACCTGAGCCAATAGCGAACTCCCCTCGTTGAAAAAATACGTGCAGGCTTCACTTACATGCACAGAGGCCAAACTGAACAATAATATTTTCCATCAAAACGAGCTGAGAAGCTCTTGTTTGTGATGATTAAGGCGAGGCCGATGCATTGTTTGGGTTTTGGGGTTTAAGAGGAATAACTAAAGCAATTCTTAAAACTAGCAATTTTATGTGCAATAGGTACATGGAAGAGATGTGGAAGATTAATTATGAAATAAATGTATATTAGTTATCTAAATTTGTTAAGTAGAGGTTAATTGGCGTTTTATTTATAAAATCATGGTATTTGTATCATGAAAATTGAAAGAGAAGTAAATCAAATCAATTATACATCCACTTACAAGAATGTAAACAAGATTGAAAAATTTTGAATGAAGAAGACAATTAGACTTCGTTTCCAACGAAATTCTATATATGTGTGTGTGTGTGTGTGTGTGTGTGTGTGTGAATTAGATTTAAATTTTCATGAAGACATAAATTTCAAAAACTAAGTTGTCACGTAATATTATTTTGTCTTGACCAATAAGAATTGTTAGGATGTTATTGTGCACTACCATTTAAATTTTTTTCATGTAGAGTGAAAATGGTGAAAAACCATTATATTTAAGAGTGAAATTTGTTGGTCACAAAGCTTTCTACATGTTGGCCACTGGTGTAGGAGCACCCTCAATTTTGTCTGATTTAAAGTCTTTTGCTTGTAAGGATTTCCCTAAGGTCATGTTGACCATGTTTTGGGATCCACTTGGGATTTGAGGTCCTTAGGTCTTAGGTAGAAGATGAAAGTCTTATATTGTTTCCCTAGGATATTAAATGTGATGTGATGTCGGGCTTTAATATTGAGGTTTTGAGCATTAGAAATGAGTTTGAGGATCTAGATACCCTAGGACTCCATGATAGCTTCCTAAGTCCATTTGGGAGCAAGGTATGAAAAGTTGTCAATTTCGTTGTAAAAGTTGCTTAGCAACTTTTGCAACTTTTGAAAAGTTGCTCGGTCCACTAAGCCTTAAGGCCTTAAACAATGTTTAAGGGCTCTAAACCTCCCCTAAGCCTAACCTAAGACTATTTATGCAATGTTTGGCTCATATCCTGAGGTTAGAAGGAATATTGTACGGAGGATCTATTTTGAAAGTGTGCACAGTCTGGTTTTTGAAGGAGATTTGTAAGAACAGTGATTTAATGAAGGAATGTTGAGTTAGTTTTTGATCTCTTGATGGATATTGAGTGTTGATGTGTGGATCTACTTTCATTTCCTACAACTAGATTAGAGTTTTTTTAATCTTTTCCTAGCTTAGTTTTAATTCTTCAATAAACTCTTGTTCATTGGTTTCTACCAAGTAAGTTGAGAACATGTGGGTCTAGCTCACTATCCCACCATCCAATCTATACGGTCTTTTGGGGATAGTGAGTAGACTCCATGTATGTAATATATATGGAAGTAGGGGCCCTGGTCTGCATGCAAGGTATTTTTACAATCCAGCCCTAGGTGAGCCATGGTGAGCTCGACTAGGAAGGATTGAATGAAGAAGGGGAATAGCTTGCATAGGAGAGATGAAAGATGCATGGTAGGAGTTGGAGGTCTTGGATATGGTCTATGCCAAGATCTAAATGCAAGGACAGGGAGTGATCAATCCATTTGATCATCTAAAACCATAAGACACTTCACTGAATCAAAGAAAGGCCTAAATCCCACCAAAACCACATATTTTTGGTAAGGGGGTTGTACGGCCTAGGAGGGACCCAAAACCTCCAGAATCCTTGAGACATTGCCTCACTTAGGAAGGATCCATAATTTGTTTGCAAGGTTCTTTGGGAGAAATCAGGAGAAATGCCCTATTTTCTTGGAGAGGAGGCCTAATTGAGCCCTTCCTTATAGCCCTATTTTACAAAGGAAGTATGAGATCGGTAGAGAGGAATGATGAAGTGAAGTTTGGAGCATGTGTAATGACATTATTTAAGACATTTTTCCACACCTCCTTGCCTCTGCAAGCTCCCTAGTTCAATTGGAGGTGTTATACCCTTATTCTAGCCTAAGGGTCACTAGGTACATGGAGGTGCCAAATGCTAAGAAGTTGTAGTTGCATTGTTGGATTAGTTTTGGTAGATTGGTTGGGCCTAAGACCAGGGGATAGAGTCATCCTTGGCATCCTATAGGTCATTGGTGTAGGTGGATACCCTTGAGGGTCACTAGGTGGACCTAAGACCAAGGGCTTGTGATAAGCTCCTTCCCAACCTCCCTATCAGATTGGTATCAGAGCCCCAAAAGTTTTTGGGATTGCATAGTGCATGTTAGATTGTGAATCGAGTGGGTCTTCAATCATGGTGACCAATGTGGAGTTAGCCAAGAAGGTTGACTACCAAGAGATAGATAATAGGATGTTAAAGGAGAAGATAGCTCAACTAGAAAAAATATTAAGTGAAGTTCAATTGAAGGCTGAAGAAGTCAGTGACAAACTAGATTGGAGAGAAGCAAAGGAGAATGAAGTACCTAAGGAGGAAAAGACTCCAGAGCTAGACCCTATATTGCTTGAAGAACCACTCTTAAAGGCATTGAAAGCCATGAATGGAAAATCTTTAGAGGGGATACCATTGTTCAGTGGTAAGATGGAACCAGATCTAGTCATGGACTAGATAGAGGGCATGGAGAATCACTTTGAATGTGATGGAATCAGTGAAGCACAAAAGTTAAGAATAGCCAAATCTAGACTTAGAGGCTCTGCCTTGACATGGTGAAAATTTGTTCAAATAGAGAGAGAAAAGGAGGGCAAGAATCCAATCTTATCTTGGAAAGGCATGGTAAATAAAATCAGAGAAGCCTACATGCCAAATGATTATGAGATTCAATTGCACAAAAAGAGACAGAGTCTAAGGCAAAAAGATCTAGATGTGAGTTCCTATACAAAGGAATTCCAAAAACTTTGCATGAGATCCAATGTGGTAGAGGATGAGAGTGTCAAGGTAGCTAGATATTTGAATGGCTTGAAGTGGAGCATTCAAGAGGAGATGGTTCTTCTCAGTCCCAAGACAGTGCACCATTGCTATCAATTGGCTGTTAAGATTGAAGAAAAAGGTAAGAGGAAACAAGATCAAACCTCCAAGATTAGAGGTAGAGGGAGAGATCAAAGGGGATGTAGAGGGGGCTACCAAGGGAGAGGAAATGAACATAGGATTCAAGGAGAATCCAAGCCAACAGAACATGGTGGAGATTCATCTTCTAGAGGAATTTTTGGCAGAGGTAGAGGCCACCAAGGCAGCTCAAATAGAGGTAGAAGTGCAGGCAGGGGTAGTTCATACTTTGCTACCATGAAATGTTACTATTATGGACAATTGGGACATCCAGCCTATAGGTACTCAAACAAGCCATCTTCTTCCAATTTAGAGAAGAGAGTTGCATACACCCAAGAGGACACTTCAAGTGTCAAGTCATCAAAGGTTAGCCACATTGAATCAGAGATGGGTGAAAATCTCATGTTTAGAAGGGTTCTCATCAGGCAGACAGCTAAGGAAGAACCAAGGCAGAGAAGGGCACTCTTTAGAGTGAAATGCAAGATCATGGGCAAGGTGTGTAAGGTGATTGTTGACTCTGGTTCAACTGACAACATCATAGAAGAAGAGATAGTGAAGAAGCTTAATCTTCCCAAGGTACCTCACACCAATCCCTATAAAGTGACATGGCTAAACAAGGGCCAAAGTGTATTGGTCAATGAGCAAGCATGGATTGAGTTCTCTATTGGAGGTTACAAGGACAAACTATTGTGTGATGTACTCCCTATGGATGCATGCCACCTATTACTAGGAAGGCCATAGAAATTTGATAGAGAAGCCATCTATAATGGCAAGGACAACACTGTCACCTTCAAGAAAGATGGAAAGGCCTTCAAACTTCAATCTTTGCTAGAAGAAGGAGAGAAGTCCAAGACTCCTAGTGTATTGTTGAGTAGTGGGAAAGAGATGATAAGTGCACTCTAAGAAAAGGATAGTGCAGGGTATGCCATAGTGGTAAAGCCAAAGGAAGAGGAGAAATCCATTCAAGCACCACTACCAAATGAAATTCAGGAGATACTTGGCAAGTATAAGGATATTATGTGTGATGAAGCACCTACAACCCTGTCACCTAAGAGGTCCATAAGTCATCAAATTGACTTCATTCCAAGAGCCTCATTGCCAAACGGTAGCATACAAGCTTACACCGGAGTAGAATCAAGAGGTGGCTAGACAAGTCCAAGAATTGCTTGATCAAGGACTCATCAAGAAGAGCATCATTCCATGTGTTGTACCAGTGGTCTTAGCATCTAAGAAGGGTGGAAAATGGAGGCTTTGTACTGATTCAAGGGCCATTAACTGGATAACAATAAGGTATTGGTTCCCCATACCTAGGATTGAGGATTTGATGGATTGTTTGGGAGGAGCACAATACTTCACCAAGCTAGATCTCAAGAGTGGCTACCATCAGATTAGGATCAAGGATGGAGATGAGTGGAAGACAACCTTTAAGATTACTTGATGTAGGGGCATCCAAGGTTAAGGTAGGGCATTTTGTGTCCTCGATGAAACTGCATGGAGTGTTTGTATTTTGGTCGGTGTTACTCAGTTGTAGCCTTGACCGACAGTCTCGGTCATTGAAGGAAGCTCGGTCACTGAAGGAACTCGGTAGTCTCTAGCACTCGGTGACATTGTTACTCGGTCATGCCTGTGGTGCTCGGTCGACACTGGTGCTTGGTGATGTCTGGTGTGCTCGGTGATTTTACTATTGCTCAGTAGTTTTGGCTTACCAACTAGAGTTCTATGTGATTTATTGAGCCGACTTGGTGAATTTATTGTTGGTAACCATTGTCTTGGGCCGACATGCAGAATTAAATGTTTGTATACATTTGTAAGCCAACTTGTATGGCATTTAATTATTTGTTTTGGGGAGTTAAGCATTTCATCTGGCTGACTTGTGGCTGATGAGTAGTATTTAAGGAGGGCTTGGGTAGATGTTCAAGGATAGAATTTAGGGGAAGAACAACTTAGTAGATTTGGAAGTCGGATGCGAAGCTTGAGAGTGAAGTTGTGGAAAATTTCTTGATGTTCTTGCAGATCAGACTGTAATCTGATAGTTATTTGTAGCAGAGCTAGGGGTTTGCATACTTGGGAACAAGGAGATTTCTTGGAGGCTTGCGAGCTCAAGTTTAGATCTGTCGTAGGGTTTCCATCAGTTTCTAATTGTCTTCAGAGCTGAAATAGGTAAGATTGTATTGGATCTGGTTGTGGATCTTGCAGAATTATTTTCTAATTGTAATTGGCCCTAACCCGGAAGGCCTTACAGTTGGGCATGTTAATGAAAATCAGTGTTAAACAATTACATTGTGTTGCATTGTTGAGTAATCCACTATGTAATTCTGTTGGCTGCAAGGTTTGGACTGTCCTTCATTGGATCCACCTACCTTGATTGCATCAGGTGGTATCAGAGAAAAAGTTTGTTCATGTTGGAGCGAACGTTGATCTTATTGAAGTAGAAGCTTGACCTAGCAAGGCTGATCTTTTGAATTTGATCTTGTTGGAGAAGAGATTGTACGCAATCTGGATTGCAGATATGAAGCACTGAACTTGTGAAATTGTGCCCTAGTTGTTTGCAAGGTTGCAGGTTGAGATCTGACTTGTTACAACTTGGAAATTATCACAAGGTGGTCGATGAGGGTTTTTTGCAGAGGGTTTCTCTATCTTTAAGGATGCCTCTAAAAATATTGGACCCTAGAGTTATTTCAGATCTTTGTGGTACTGTTGAATCTTGGATCACAAAGAAGGTGAAATTAGATTTCAGATCTGAGATGGAATTGATGAAGAATGATATGGTCGCCGAGATCATGAGAACTGTTGTTGGTATACCTTAGAATGTTGGTACTGAGGATGGCTATGAAGAAGCTGCTAAAGAATTTGAGACTACTGGATCTAGTGGTGATGACCGGAGGAACATATCTGGTGAAGATAGAACTGCTCAATTGCCTAGACCTATTGCTCAGTTTAGTAATTACTGAATGGAAGTTTCTACTTTCTCTAGTACTTTGAAGCCCAACAATTTGATTGATTGGATTGGTGAACTTGAAGATTTCTTTGAGCTGGAAGAAATTGAAGATCCTCTTCAGGTGAGATTAGCATAGACAAAGTTGAAAGGACATGCTGCTCTTTGGTGGAAGGAACTACAGAGAGACCGAGAAGATGAAGGTGAAATAAAGATCAATCAATGGAGATTGATGGTGACTAAGTTGAAAGCTAAGTTCATACCAGTTGACTATGAGCTTGAATTGTTTAAGAAGTTGCAGAATCTAAAATAGAAGGATTTGTCTGTTGAAGATTATACCGAGGAGTTCTACAAACTTACTATTCGGTCTAGACACTGAGAGCTTGGTAAGGAAAAGGTAGCTCAGTATGTGAATGGTCTGAGATTCAATATTCAAGATGAGTTTGGTATGCTAAAGATTGATTCTATTGAAGATGCTTACTAGTATGCTCTGAAGGCAGAAGATAAGTTGAGGAGGAAATAGCCTAGTAACTCCCAAGGGAAATAAATATTGATCACTTGGTCAAGGAGAAACCGACTGATGCAGAAGATGAATAGAAACCTGTGGAACCAAAGAAGAAGATAGGTAGAGTTATCTTTAAGGGTACTTGCTATAACTGTGGAGAGGAAGGACATCATTCTTTTGAGTGCACACAGAAGAAGGTTGACCGACTAACTATTGTAATGAATGAGAACATTCAAAATGAACCTGAATCAGAGAACTTGCTGCTTCGGTGAACATTGCTCGGTACAAAGAATGAACCTTGTTAGAGGAGTAACTTGTTTAGGACCCAATGCAAGACTAAAGGTAAACTCTGTGATGTTATTGTTGATAGTGGTAGTACTGATAACCTTGTATCTGAGGACCTGGTTCAAAAACTTGGTTTGAGTAGAATGAAACATCCTTGTCCTTATTGGATTGGCTAGTTAAAAGATTTTCATGTTTTGGAAGTTAGAGAACAATGCTTCATTGATGTTTAGATTGGATAGTACAAGGATCTTGTGCTTTGTGACATTGTGAAGATGAATAGTTGTGATATATTGCTCGATAGACCTTGGCAATATGATTGTAGAGCTATTTATGATTGTGTATGGAATGTGTTTACTATTGAGAAGAATGACAAGAATTTTTCACTGATGTCTTTGATGGATACAATGCTCAGTAGGAGAAGCCTAAGTATTGGTAGCCGAGTTGAGATTGTGGATCCAGAGAAAATGAATGATCAGTATGGAGAACTGACCTGTGCATTGTCAAGAAAAGACTTGAAGAGACAAAGGAAACTAAAGTGGAAGACTTTGCAAGCAGAAAAGGTGGAGGACTTGTATGTGAAGAACCAATTTAGAATTTATGTGTTGAATCCTGGAAGATGTTCTTCTCACATATGAACATCTTTTGGAACCTAGGGTGTCTGATGCAGGGGCATACAAGGTTAAGGCAGGGCATTCTGTGTCCTTAGTGAAATTGCATGGAGTGTTTGTATTTTGGCCGGTGTTACTTGGTTGCAACCTTGACCGACAGTCTCAGTCATTGAAGGAAGCTCAGTCACTGAAGGAACTTGGTAGTCTCTAGCGCTCAGTGACATTGTTACTCGGTCATGCCTACGGTGCTTGGTCGACACTAGTGCTTGGCAATACCTGGCGTGCTCGGTGATTTTACTGTCGCTCGATAGTTCTAGCTTACTGACTAGAGTTTTGTGTGATTTGTTGAGCCGACTTGGTGAATTTATTGTTGGTAACCATTGTCTTGGGCCGACATGCAGAATTAAATGTTTGTATACATTTGTAAGCCAACGTGTATGGCATTTAATTATTTGTTTTGGGGAGTTAAGGGTTTCATCTGGCCGACTTGTGGCTGATGATTAGTATTTAAGGAGGGCTTGGGTAGATGTTTAAGGATAGAATTTGGGGGAAGAACAACTTAGTAGATATGGAAGTCAGATGTGAAGCTTGAGAGCGAAGTTGTGGAAAAGTTCTTGATGTTCTTGCAGATCAGATTGTAATCTGATAGTTGTTTGTAGCAGAGCTAGGGGTTTACATACTTAGGAACAAGGAGATTTCTTGGAGGCTTGCGAGCTCAAGTTTAGATCTACCTTAGGGTTTCCATCAATTTTTGATTGTCTTCAGAGCTGAACTAGCTAAGATTGTATTGGATCTGGTTGTGGATCTTGCAGAATTATTTTCTGATTGTAATTGGCCCTAACCCAGAAGGCCTTACAGTTGGGCATGTTAATGAAAATTAGTGTTAAACAATTACATTGTGTTGCATTGTTGAGTAATCCGCTGTGTAATTCTGTTGGCTGCAAGGTTTGGACTGTCCTTCATTGGATCCACCTACCTTGACTACATCACTACTAAAGGTCTATATGAGTGGCTTGTAATTCCATTTGGGCTTACTAATGCCCCTAGCACATTCATGAGGTTAATGAATTAAGTGCTCAAGGATCACATAGGCAGATTTGTGGTGGTATATCTTGATGATATACTTATCTTTAGCAAGAAAAAAGGAGAGCACTTGGCACATGTGGAGACTGTACTCAAAAGGTTGCATGAGGAGCAATTGGCAATCAATCTAGAGAAGTGTGAATTTCTTAAACAATAGCTAGTTTATTTGGGTTTTGTGATATCCAAGGGTCAACTAAAAATGGATCCAAGCAAGGTGGAAGCAATCACAAATTGGCCTACACCTACCACAGGGATAGAAGTAAGGAGTTTCCATGGACTTGCACAATTTTATAGGAAGTTCATAACGAACTTTAGTGGCATATGTGCACCAATCCTAGATACCATAAAGGGTGGAGTGAAGACTAAGTTTAGATGGATAGTAGAAGCCATCAAAGCATTTGAAGAGTTGAAGCAGCAAGTGGCAACACAACCCATCCTCCTATTACCTAGCTTTGATAAACTATTCACTTTAAAGTGTGATGCAAGTGGCATAGCAGTTGGAGGAGTGTTGAGCCAAGAAGGTAGGCCCATAGCCTTTTTCAGTGAGAAGCTTAATGAAGCTAAGAAGAAGTGCTCAACATATGACTTGGAGCTATATGCACTAGTTCAATCACTAAGGAAGTGGAGGTACTACCTCCTTCCTAAGGAATTTTTAGTGTTAACTGATAATCAGGCACTTAGCTACATAAACACACAAGAGAAGTTGAGAAATAGGCACTTGAAATGGATGGAGTACTTACAAGCCTTCACCTTCACCATCAAACACAAGAAGGGACACTTGAACAAGGTAGCAGATGCACTAAGTAGGAGGTTGTTGATAGTGCAAGAAATTCAGTTACAAAGCATTGGCATTGAGAGTTTCAAAGAACTCTATGGTGAGGATGAAGACTTCTCTGAAGCATACAAGGTATGTTCTGAATTTGAAAACCATTTTCATAGTCCATTCTCTGAATATACTTTCCAAAGTGGGATATTGTTCAAAGGGAATCAACTATGTTCCCAAAGGCTCAATGAGAGAAAATCTCATCCAAGAGAAACACAATGGAAGTTTGAGTGGACACTTTGGTATCAACAAGACATTGGAGTTAGTACAGAGATTTTACTATTGGCCCAAGTTGCCAAGGGATGTTAGGAGATATGTAGAACAATGTGTGGTGTGTATGAAAGCAAAAGGGGGAGCCAACAATGCAGGTTTGTATCAACCTTTGCTCATACCAAATAGGTCACGGGAGTGCATAAGCATGGACTTTGTGGTAGGTCTCCCTAAAACCAAAATAGGGTTGGATAGTGTATATGTAGCAGTGAATAGATTCAGTAAAATGAGTCACTTTATCCCTTGTAGGACCACTCATGATGCAAGCTACATAGCTCATTTGTTTTTCAAAGAGATTAGAAGGATTCATGGTTTGCCTTTAAGAATTATGTCTGACAGGGATGTGAAGTTCATGAGTGACTTTTGGAAGACTCTATGGAGGAGACTAGGCACAAACCTATCCTTTGGGTCAACATACCATCCCCAAATGGATGGGCAGACTGAAGTAATAAACAAGGTACTAGGAAACCTATTGAGATGCCTCACTAAGGAGTATGGGAAAACATGGGACATGGTCCTTCCCCAAGAAGAGTATGCCTACAATGATAGCATAAACAAGACCACATGGAGAAGCCCATTTGAAGTTGTGTATGGGATGCATCCAAGAGGGATGTGTGAGCTCAGAGATCTAGAAGCCATGGAGAATAGGAGTGGCCATGCTGAAGATTTTTCTCAGACCATGAAGGAAGTACAGGAGCAGGTTAAGAAGATAATCATTGAAGCAACCCATAAGCTAAATACCAAGGTGGACATGTCAAGAAAGGACATACAATTTGTAGTTGGAGACCATGTCATGGTGCATCCCAACAAGTCAAGACTACAAAAGGGACTACCAACCAAACTGCAGATGAAGAGAGTGGGGCCTTGTAAGGTAATAGCTAAGTATCGTAACAATGCCTACAAGGTAGAACTCTTGATAGACCTGAACATTTCACCAGTGTTCAATGTGGCAGATTTGATCAAATTCAAGGGGCCATTATCTGAGATTAGTCAGAACAGTGGACAAATTATTAAAGACATCAATGATACAGTCCTACCTCCTAAAGAGAAGCCATAGGATGAAAGGGTTCTTGAGTCAAGAGAAAAGAAGAAGACAAGGCACAGGGTATACATGGAGCACCTCATCAAGTGGAAAGGGTGTTTTGAATCTGAAGCAACATGGCTAGAAGAGGCTAACTTCAAGAAGTCTAGCATAGATACTTCTATCCTCTCCTCCACTATACCTTAAAGTTGTTGTGTGTAGGGGGGGGGAGTATGGTGCAGGAGCACCCTCAATTTTGTCTGATTTAAATTCTCATGCTTGTAAGGATTTCCCTAAGGTCATGTTGACCATGTTTTGGGATTCACTTGGGATTTGAGGTCCTTAGGTCTTAGGTAGAAGATAAAAGTCTTATAGTCTTTCCCGAGGATATTAAATGTGATGTGATGTCAGGCTTTAATATTGAGGTTTTGAGCATTATAAATGATTTTAAGGGTCTAGATACCCTATGACTCCATGATAGCTTCCTAAGTCCATTTGGGAGCAAGGTATGAAAAGTTGTCAATTTTGTTGTAAAAGTTGCTTAGCAACTTTTGAAAAGTTGCTCGGTCCACTAAGCCTTAAGGTCGTAAATGGTGTTTAAGGGCTCTAAACCTCCCCTAAGCCTAACCTAAGACTATTTATGCAATATTTGGCTCATATCCCAAGGTTAGAAGGAATACTGTACGAAGGATCTATTTTGAAAGTGTGCATAGTTTGGTTTTTGAAGGAGATTTGTAAGAACAATGATTTAATGAAGGAATGTTGAGTTAGTTTTTGATCTCTTGATGGATATTGAGTGTTGATGTGTGGATCTAATTTCATTTCCTACAACTAGAGTAGAGTTTTTTTTATCTTTTCCTAGCTTATTTTTAATTCTTCAATAAACTCATGTTCACTAGTTTCTACCAAGTGAGCTGAGAACATGTGGGTCTAGCTCACTATCCCACCGTCCAATCTATGCGGCCTTTTGGGGATAGTGAGTAGACTCCATGTATGTAATATATATGGAATCAAGGGCCCTGGTGTGCATGCAAGGTATTTTTACAATCTAGCCTTAGGCGAGCCATGGTGAGCCCGGCTAGGAAGGATTGAATGAAGAAGGGGAATAACTTGCAGAAGAGAGATGAAAGATGTATGGTAGGAGTTGGAGGTCTTGGATATGGTCTATACCAAGATTTTAATGCAAGGAAAGGGATTGATCAATCCATTTGATCATCTAAAACCATAAGACACTTCACTGAATCAGAGAAAGGCCTAAATCCCACCAAAACCATGTATTTTTGGTAAGGGGGTTGTACGGCCTAGGAGGGACCCAAAACCTCCATAATCCTTGAGAAATTGCCTCACTTAGGAAGGATCCATAATTTTTTTGTAGGGTTATTTGGGAGAAATCGGGAGGAATGCCCTATTTTCTTGGAGAGGAGGCCTAATTGAGCCCTTCCTTGTAGCCCTATTTTACAAAGGAAGTATGAGATCGGTAGAGAGGAATGATGAAGTGAAGTTTGGAACATGTGTAATGACACTATTTAAGACATTTTACCACATCTCCTTGTCTTTGCAAGCTCCCTAGTTCAATTGGAGGTGTTATACCCTTATTCTAGCCTAAGGGTCACTAGGTACATGGAGGTGCCAAATGTTAAGAAGTTGTAGTTGCATTGTTGGATCAGTTTTGGTAGATTGGTTGGGCCTAAGACTAGGGGATAGAGCCATCCTTGGCATCCTATAGGTCATTGGTGTAGGTAGATACACTTGAGGCTCACTATGAGGTGGACCTAAGAACAAGAGATTGTGATAAGCTCCTTCCCAACCTCCCTATCAGCAACCATATAGTCCTTAAAAAATTATACTTATCCATCCTAAATGAGAATTTCTTAAACATGCTTATGAGACAAGTCCTCATGGAAAAAAGGGAGAAAAGTAAGTTGAATCCTCCATATTGTGGGTCCAATGATATGGAAACAAAATTAGGATGAAATGAGGAGTCCATTCTCCTAGAAAAATCTAGAAGGGAGCAAAAAAACATATTTTATGCTACATTTTAAAGTTTTTTCTAACCATCTAGGATAGGCTCACAATTTATAAAAGGAGTATCATTATATTTTTCATATTGCACATAGTTTTGGCATTGATCAACAAACATAAGAGGTGAAATAACCAAGAAAATATGAGTTTACTTGTTACCATCCAAACAATGAAAGGCACCTCCGCCATGGATTTAAAAGAAGTTAAATGTCAATTAAAAGCCTAACACCATTCATGAATACAATGACCACAAGATTTACATTTAGAACCATACACATGGGTATTATGATTTCTACCTTATCAACAATGAGGAATTTAACCCTATTGAAAGAGAGGTTGGAATAGCTCTATCATTGCATAAAGTACATTACTGGAGTGGTGAGAAATATTTTGATTTTATCGGTATTGTTAAAATATGAAATCATAAGAGAATAAATTGCTAATCATTATACAAGCAAACATAAATATTACTTTATTAATTTCTAATAATAAAAGATATTTTTTGGAAAATCAAAAGTATGAATGTTGTAATAAATGTATATACTAAAACAAACTAATAAGTAAGATGATGCTAACACATTAAATAAAAAAAATTGAAGTTAAAGACATAATTTCAAATTATAATTATTTTTATCACAACAATAATTTTTTTTTAAATATTATATTATTTCAAATTGTGTAATACTTTATTAAATATTCATGAATTCGATTTTATTGAATTTGACTTAAAAACTATACAATTAGACACAAATAGCATACCTTTAATCAATAATATTTTATAAGTTACATCTCTTTATATCTCTAAAAGATTTGCTTTGTTTATAACTACTATTTATTATTAGAACATCTTTTATGATCTTAAAGAAGTGTGACTTCTTTCAAATTTCATGTTAAAAAATACAATCGTAAAATAAAAAATTAACAATATGAAAAATAGAGACAGGGGGGACGAGAATGAAAGATAAAGTAGGTGTGTGTGTGTGTGTGTGTGTGTGTGAGAGAGAGAGAGAGAGAGAGAGAGAGAGAGAGAGAGAGAGAGAGAATGTTGGTTTGTGTAATTTGATAACCTGGCGTAAACATTTGTGTTCCATGCACAATTGGGAGTCACTCAAAATACTTTGTTCAAATATAGAATATCTATAATTATATTATATTATATTATTTATATATCCTATAGTATATTGTATAAAGTTATTATCTCTATGGTGTTTAACATTAAAAATTAATAGTAAAAAATAATATGTAATATAAATATTATATATTGATGGAGTTGATGAACAACAACCCATGGCTCCAAAGAACACCTACACGCAAACACCTGTCATAGAAAGAGAGAGAAGCAAATAGCTATGGAGGCCTGAACGCATTGATCCACGAGAGAGGAGAAATCCTTGATGTGCAAAAACAAAAGTTGCAATCAATAATGAAATGTCAGAAAAGGTTACAAAACAAGAGGAGATCCATCCTTATGAAAGGAGATTAGAAACCCTAAAAAGGTAAAACCCTAGGTTGCATAATAATAATTAATAAAGATAATTAATTATTATATGCCTAAAGTTTAGCTTAAGTCAAAAGAGGTAATAAGTGACTGAATAATTAAATCAATATGATTCAATTAATCAGTAAAACACTTTATTACTCTAACACCCCCCCTTAAGATAAACTTTGGGGGAAGCTAAAAACCTAGAAAGAACTACTGAAAGAAAATGGGTCCCGGCAACAAAGGCCTGATTAGGTACCCAAGTACAAAAAAGAGTCTCTATAAAGCAGAGAAATAGAGAAAACCACATGGGAAAAACTCTACTCCAAAAAGAGACAAAGACTAGTCTGAAGGACTGAAGAAGTCTCCAAAACTAGAAATGTTCCAAAAAATAGGAACAAAGATGAATATGTACAACATCATTGAAGCATGAAACTGCAAACTCTGTCAAGAAGAAACTGATGATCTGAAGATCCTCCACAGAAATATGACTAGGTAGAGAAGACTGTAATCTGCACGAGTGCCCTCAAATAACACTACTCAAATCAGGAGGCAAACAAAGGAAAACACCTGAACTCGAAGATACAGATGGCATAAACACCAAAAGCCTAAAGAGCTGATCAATCAAAGCTGGAAGAGTGCATCCAAAAAATAGGAAAGAAAAGAGTGTCCATATGGTAAATGATCCATCTCACTGGAATGCATAGGTACCCAGCCACTGCAACCGCCTAGTACATAGGATCAAATACTGAATACATAGCTCACACTATCGAACCAAGGAAGCAGTAGAACCAATAGTAGAAACACCCCCATACTGCTGACAAGGGAGTAATGACAGGTACACTGAGAAGATCATCCAATATGAACTGCATGATGAAGATGAATCCGAAACATCGAATGTGCAGAGAGAGTACAAACACAAATAAAGATACCTGAGGCTAATGTCGGTGGAGGAACACTCACATGACAAAAGAAGATGGCAAAAAAATGCAAACATCAAACCCCCCTGACACTTTATAATGGAGTGTGAGTACAAAGAGCACGAACATGTGCAAGATCCCATCAAAGCAATAGGTTGGCACTTTATCTCAGTGCATGTGCATAAAAGAATGCTACAAAAAATGAAGTATACACTACTCAAAGAAGATCAAAGGCCACTGAAACAAAAGAATAACCTAAGACAAGCCATGCCTCAAAGGGAAGAGATCCCAAGACCTGAAACAACCAAGATATCCACTAGACTGCAAAAAAGAAAGAATCTGAATAAAATGAACCTAGAGAATAATCTAGAAAAATGACTCATAGCACTGAAAAGCTCTCTGAACAAGCTTTCCAACAATATATCATTTTCTAAAAATGGAGTCCGGATGTGCAAGATAGAGCTCCAGGAGTGCAAAACTAAAGATCTACCTTTGACAGAGAAAAACACCATCAAAAAAATAAAACTAGAAAATATAACCTCTAGATCTGGAAAGAGCTTGGAATCAGCTTTCTGACGATATCTCATTTTCCAAATTTTGACACCGTATGCTCAAGATATGAGAAAAAAACCAACAGCTGTGCTAGAGGGCCCAAAGAAGGTGTCTGCAAGGATCTGAGGATGGGTGATGTCAAAAAAAGGACAAAAAACCACATGAAACCATCAGATCTGATAAAATCTCAGAAAGAGATTTCTGGCAATATCTTGTTTGCTGAAAATGGAGCCCAGATGCAAGAGAAACGGATCCTGGAAGGCAGGAGGTTTGAAACGCCATGATCACAAAGAACGTCTGACTTTGATAAAAAAAAGAGCATCAAATGGAAAAATCACAAAACCATACTAGTGAATTTGGATCGGGCTTGGAACCAACTTTTCGACGATATATTGCAAGCCCAATTACGATCCCAGATGCCTGAGATATGCGCAAAAAGGCCCAGGTACCCTTAAAAAGTCTCAAAAAAGAAGAAATGTATGTTGACGTCAGCAAACGCCCGAGCTAAAAATTGACGGCCAAATGGCTGTCATAAGGCAAAACCCTCGGGGGTTGAAAAAAGATAGACCCTGGTCATGTGGGTGACTAGGGGGCTAAGACTTGGGCACAGGGGTTGGCGGCAGGACCCCCATAGGACCTGGGGGCTCGGTTGGAGGTGCGGCAAAGCATGAAGTGGGGGGCGATGCATACTATAGTGGTGGCGAAGGCCGTAGAGCGCTAAGTGCCGGGTGGCATGCGGAGGCCGTGATCTGGGCAGCACTCAGAGGCCGGCGGAGGTGGCAGTGGCCGCGGTGGGTGGTGGAACAGAGGCCGCTAGGCGGTGGTGGAGCGTGGGTGGCCATGGGTGGGCGGCGCCTATGAAAATTTTTTAAATTTTTTTTCACAATCGTACAACTTGCGTGCCTCGGAGTGCATGCTAGGGTCGTACAACTCTGGTACACAAAAAAAATTGCAACAAAGGCCAACTTGTCAAAAATGGACAAATCTTATATGGATTTTGACTATCTCAGACCTTTCGGACGCAACTGATGATGTCCGTTTGGGCCATAAGTGCTCCAAAAAATAGCAATTGCCTCAGGATCCGTGCCGGGGTTGATTGCAAAATTTTTTTCCCATAGATTCCAAATTTGTCCAAATTGGACAAATTTTATATGGATCTTAGGGTTCTTGGATGCTCTGAACGCAACCATGAGGTTTTTTTTGAAGCCAAGATGACCAAAAAATAGGTCCCCCCCAGATCTGACAAGAAACCCTCTCCGAAAATGTAGATCTGACGAACACAGCCGAATCTTTCAAGAAGAGGACAGGGGCAAGCAGATTTGAAGCTCTGATACCATGATGGAGTTGATGAAAAACAACCCATAGCTCCCAAGAACACCTGCATGTAAACACCTATCACAGAAAGAGAGAGAAGCAAATAGCTATGGAGGCCTGAATGCATTGATCCACGAGAGAGGAGAAATCCTTGATGTGCAAAAACAAAAGTTGCAATCAATAATGAAATGTCAGAAAAGGTTACAAAACACGAGGAGATCAATCTTTATGAAAGGAGATCAGAAACCCTAAAAAGGTAAAACCCTAGGTTGCATAAGAATAATTAATAAAGATAATTAATTATTATATGCCTAAAGTTTAGCTTAAGTCGAAAGAGGTAATAAGTGACTGAATAATTAAATCAATATGATTCAATTAATCAGTAAAACACTTTATTACTCTAACATATATAAATAATAATATACTATTAATACATTATACAACATACAATCTAAAAATATTATAATATCCAATCTAATGTTACATTGAATATAAATATATATAATTCAATATAATTTTTATGGTGCAATTAGGAAAAAAATAAGCTTAAGATTATTTCTATTTAGTTATGTTTATGTATATGAAACTATAATATATAATATATATCATAACAATACAATAATAATGTCATAATTATTAACATAGTAAAAATATATATAATAAAAAAAGCTCACAAACTACAAGAAGATACCAAAAAGTAGATAAAGTGAAAAAAACAAAATTCAATTCAAAACATTTGGGGAAAATGTTCACATTTACCACCCTAAACTCTATGATGATTTTCCCACCATTGATGTCACAAAAGGAACAGAGTCAGACTTAGGGTTCTTAGAAGAATTGACAATAATTTACAGGTTTTGTGGGCCAAGAATGGAGAGAGGAAAGATCAAATTTTGGATAGAAGACACTTGGAAGACCCGTAATTATTAGATTCCTGGCGAAAATTTTCTTTATTGTTATTTTCACCAGCGAAGAGGAAAGAGATAAGATACTTTAGGGCAGGTTATGGATAATGGGGGAGTATCCTCTATATTGCAAATGTGCTCTCCTAATCTAGATGCTTATGTCTTGGATCCTTATGAAAAGCCTCTATGAATTCACCTTCAAAACTTCTCGATCAAATATTGGTCACAAGGATGCCTACAAAAAAAGTGGTCAAACCCTAGGTACAGTAATTGACATTGATGTAGACCTTCCAAATGGTGATTCATACCTATATGAAAGGATCAAAATTGTGGCAATCAATAAACTTACAGAAAAAATAAAACTCAAAATCAATGATGAAATTTGGATTTAGAAATTGGAAATTGAAGAAGAAAAATTCTTTTGTTTAAAATGAAGAAGGAGGGATCACATGGAAGTCAATTATTGATCCTTTGTGGAAATAGTTAAGAAATGGATTCCTAAGAAACAATAGGTCAACAATTAGAACATTGTCAAGAAATAGATTCCTAAGAAGCAACATGCCAACAACCAAGAAGATGTGAAATCAAGTTACAAGGAAGTAGTGTCAAAAGAAATTGTTCAAAATATGCTAGCTCCAAAGATGACTTCAGAATCCCCAGAAGGCATAAGTGCAATCAAATAAATTATAACAAATAAACCTAAGAATTGTGAAAAGGAACTCAAAGAGATAATAGTGGTCATTGATACATCTAAAAAAATTGATGACAAATATTGAAAGTCCACGTGGATATTACAAAGGAAATTTGGGAATTAGATGGACAAATATCTAGAGAAGATGAATCAGGGATTCTAGACCCTGGTAGAAATAAGGCAATACACACAACAGAGAGGGGGGGGTGAATCAGTTGTGTCAAAACAAACTTAGTGATACTTAACTTCCTTACTTAGATAAACATGAATCAATTGAACCATAAATACAAGAAAAATAGCTTTCAAACATCCAAATCATGATCCACCTGAGCTAATAACACATATCCATGTTCTAAACTCACCACCAGGTTAGCAACCAAATTATTGCGTAATCAATCCTCACCAATCCAGAAACCACAACACTGTCACCACATAAATAACCAAAAAATTGTCCTCTAATAAATTCATCATAACTTCCTCAAATCATATAGTGAATGTCTAAAACTTGAACAAGATCAAGTATAGACATTCCTCAACACATCTCTAGCTTCACAGCAACTAATATCAAGTACATTGTTCATACCAAACCAAAACTTCAACTAAAAAAACCATGAAACTATCAAGAATAGAAAAATATGTTGACATCAATGACAAAACATTAATTCTCGCACATATATGCATGAAATTTCTAACAATCTCCCCCTTTGGAATTGATGGAAACATATGATGTGAAAAAATGTATCAATGCACAAAACAACAATCAATTCTCAATACACCAATTACTTCCCCTAAGTCTAACACTTCTCTTCCCATAGGGATATCTCATCCTTGATTCTCTCTATTTTTCACATGGCTATATGTCCTCCTTTGACATCAATAACAAATGCACATATATGCATTAATTCATAGAGGCCAAAACAAAAATCTGATCAACATACCAACTACTCCCCCTAAGGAGCAGTCCCAAATAAGCATCAATCCAAAAGAAAATAATCTTTTTGAAAGCACTAGATCAATGAAAATCTATGCATCTCTAGCTCTGATCAAGAGGGGCTATCACCCTAAGCTTACCTCATAGATACTCAAAAGTATCCTTTTGAAAGGGCTTTGTGAAGATGCAATCTTCTCTTTCATAGGCACATATTCCAATCTAACTTCCTTTTCATTCACCTTATCCTTCAAGAAATGATACTTTATTTATTATACTTTTTCTTTGAATGCAATAGAGGATTCTTTGAAATATTTATAGCACTTGAATTGTCACAATAAATAACTATAGGCTCACCAAATCTTATTTTGGTGTCTTCCAACATTTTCTTCATCCAAAATATATGACTACAGTTCGTAACAATAGAAACATACTTAGCTTCAAAAGTAGATTGAGATATACAAGTTTGTTTCTTACTATCCCAAGCAACTAACTTCTTCCCCAAGAAGAATGCTCCACCTATAGTACTCCTCATGCCATCCACATTACCTACCCAATCAGCATCAGTGTAAACACAAAAAATAAGATCATCATCCTTAGGATACCATAGTCCATAATCCACTATCCCTTTCAAATATTTGAATATCCCCTTAACAGAAGTAACACATGATTCCTTTGGTTCTACTTGAAATATTGCAACAATGGAAATTGCATTCATTATGTCTGGTCTAGTCTGAGTCAAGTATAGCAATCCACCAATCATTGATCTATACCTTTTATGAATAGAAATAGGGGAATCATTATTCTTTGTTGATTTACAATGAGTAATCATAGGGTTTCCAACAGGTTTTGAATCATCCATTCCAAATCTCTTCAACAGTTCCTTCACATACTTAGACTATGATATGAAAATCCCTTTTTCTGATTGAGTAATTTGAAGACCAAGAAAGAATTTCATCTCACATATCATTGACATCTCAAATCCATTTTTCATCTCATCAACAAAATCCTTACTTATCTTGTCACTTCCACCAAAAATGATATCATCCATAAATACTTCAACAATAAAGACATTTTCAAAGATCAATTTTAAAATACAAAGTAATGTCGGCAAATCCTTTACTAAAACCAAGCTCCAATAAGTATTTATTGTACCTTGCATACCAGGCTCTCAGTGCTTGTTTTAATCCATACAATGCTTTCTTAAATCGGCACACCATGTCACTTTGATCAATCAAAGGAAAACCATCAAGATACTCAATGTATACTTCCTCTTCCAATTCTTTGTTCAAGAATGCATACTTAACATCCAGCTGATATACCTTGAAATTTTTATAAGTAACATATGCAAGAAAGATTCTAACTGATTCAATTTTATCATTAGGATAAAAGGTCTCCTCAAAATCAATACCTTATATATGTGAATATCCTTTGTAAACCAATCTAGCTTTGTTCCTTACCACTTCACCATCTTCATTCAGTTTGTTTCTAAAACCCCATTTTATTTCAATAATATTATTGTCTTTTAGTTTGGGAACCAAAATCATGTATTTTTCTTCTTAATCAATTATAGCTCTTCTTTCATTGTTTTAACCCAACTTTCATCTTTGCAAGCTTCATTAACATTTTTAGGTTCAACTTGAGAAATCAAATCAATTTCATTTATGATTCTAGCATGTTTTCCTCTAGTCATAACACCTTTATTCCTATCACCAATAATCTAATTTTCTAAATGATTTAACCTTACATACCTTGGAGTCTTCGGATTTTATTTTGTAGAAAAATCTTGAGTTTCCACTTCTTCTTCATCAACAACTTCTCCATTCAATTCTTCTGATCCACTCAGACTCTTATTCTGATTCTGATTCTACACTTGAATAATATGTTTTTCGTCTTCATCATCTAACTCATAACTACATGAATTTACATGTTTCTGATAATTCTCATCAAGTCTCACATTAGCACTTTCTACTATCTTTCTCAATCGATTGCTAAAACATTTATAAGCTTTTCTCTTTGTAGAATATCCTAGAAAGATACCTTCACATCTAGGATCAAACTTGCCTATATCTTCATCTCTTCTAATACAACATTTACTTCCAAATATTCTAAAAAACTTCATTGTGGGAACATGACCATACCAAATTTCATAAGGGGTCTTACTAGTACCATGCTTTATCTAAACTTGGTTCAATGTGTAGACTTCAGTATTCATGGCTTCTCTCCAATACATATGTGGTACTTTTTATTTCATCATCATAGTTCTTGTAGTGTTAACAATTTTTTGGTTCCTTTGCTCTACAATTCCATTCTTCTAAGGGGTTCAGGGAGCATACATTTGTCTCCTTATTCCATTTTCTTCATAGTAAGAATTGAATTCTCCTGAAGTAAAATCTCCACCTCTGATTCCACAAATAAGTTTGATTATCTTCTTAACATAGGCTTGAATGTTTTCTCCTTTGCTCATCCTCGAGGATTTGAGGTTTCCTTTTAGGCTTTGCAACTTCATTTGCTTTACACATGAATCTTCTTCATGTAATGCTTCAAGTTTTATCCATACCTCATGTGCAGTCTCCAACTTCATTATATTTATATATTTGGAATCTGATAAGGTACTCAACAAGGCTTCCTTGGCTCTCATGTTACATCTAAACTTTTTCTTTTCATTAGTAGTAGCAATAGAAAAAATTTTAGGAGGATTTTAATATTTCTTTGTAACATCCCAATACTCTTCTCCAATGCATCTTGGATGTGTAATCATTCTTCCCTTCCATAAAGAATAGTTGGTTCCTTGAAATCTTGGACTATCCTTTTTAAAAGTTGTCATCTTGGATCACCTCAAGTGGTCAATATCCAAAAAGAGGATCTATCTCTGATACCAATTGATAGAAATAAGGTAGCACACACAACTAAGAGAGGGGGATGTGAATCAATTGTGTCAAAACAAGACTTAACAAAACTTAACTTCCTTGTAAAAACATGAAGCAGCTAAACCATCAACACAAGAAAATAGCTTTCCAACATCCAAATCATGATCCACCTGAGTTGAGATCACACATCCATGTTGTGAACTTACCACCAAGTTAGCAACCAAATATATTGCATAACCGATCCTTATCAATCTAGAAACTATAATATTGTCACCACAAAAATAACTAGAAAAATGTCCTCTAATAAATTCATCATAACTTCCTCAAGTCATATAGTGAACCTCTAAAAATTGAACAAGATTAAGTACACACATTCCTCAATACATCTCTAGCTTTGCAACAACTAATATCAAGTACACTATTCATACCAAACCAAAACTTCAACTAAACAAACTAGGAAACTATTAGGAATAAAGGAATATGTTGACATCAATGACAAAACATTAATTCTAGCACTTATATTATAGAGGAAATTTGGGATTTATATGGAGAAATATCTAGAGAAGATGAATTAGGGATTATAGACCCTAGATGTATCAATCAATTGGCTACAAAACTTATGGGAAATTCAAAAAAGGGTCTAGGGAGAAAGACCAACAAATAATAAAGGAAGATGAATCCATTGAAAAAGGACTAATCAATTTTTCTAACATTTTTGTCAAAACCAAGGGAGCAAAGCCCTCCCTTGGAGGCCAATGAAGCTGCTAACATGGAATGAAAGGGATCTTTTGGCCCTTAATAAGAAGTGCATGTGTGCACAGATGTGTGATCACACTTCTATGAGTCTTTGTATGCGAGAGTGCTCAACAGTGAGTTCTCACAAAATGACCCATAGCTCTTTATCTGAGAAGAGCATGGTTTGAATGTGGCCCTCAGATCAGCCTATTTTACCCATGCAAATACAACTCAGAATGAGAGATTCGAGTTGATCTAAATGAAACTATTCTAAATGATTTGCCATGCAAACTAAGCTAAACTAATTTATTGAAAATGAAATTAAGCTATATGTAATGGATTTAAACTAAAATGATTTGCAATTAATCTAAAATGTAAATTAATCTAAAATGTGAATGTGCAAGTTGAAATGCTAAATGTTTACAAGCTATGAAATTCTGCAGCATAAGTTCGATATCAAAATTCGGGATGATTGAATGAGCATGAGAGGTCTCCTTTTATAGGAAAAGTTGGATTCGAATGTGAAAGTAGAAGCAATGTGGGATAAATGAAAAAGAGGAAACAATCATCATTTTTAGAAGGTTTGTAATAAAATGGAATTACATTTTATTTTCTTTTATTTTTATTCAATTTGTTTCCTTTTTCATCACAGGAGATCTTTTGAGAGAATATTTCATTTATTTAATTTTAAAGGATAATATCTCTTTTAATTAAATAAGGTAATATTATATAATTTAGAAATGAATATTAATTCAATAAAATAAAACCATTTAATTAAAAGAGGATTTTAATTAAATAACATTATTTCATTCAAAGAATATTAATTTCAATTAAATAATATTATTTTATTTATTAAAAAGGGATATATTTCTTTTAATTAAAAATTGATGGGATATTCAAACTTTAGGGAAAATTGAAATATTTATGATTTGATCAATAAATTTGATTTGAATGTATGACAAATATTGATTCAGGAATTGATATCGATAGATTAAATAAATGGGGCCCAAAGTCTAGGCGACCATTTTATGGTGCATACATTTGCCCCTCTTTGACTAATGTGTGATCGATTTGGGAACACATGTAGTCAAAGAAGAATTGAAATGTGAGATCGATCTGGGATCACAAAACAACTTAGATGTGTGTTCGACGGATGGGAACACATCAGGACAAACATAAACTAAAGGTCTTTGAACATGAGGTCGATTTGGGATCATATCCAAAGTGAGAGATAAGAATCTCAATCAATGTTGCCCGAAGAGGAGCAATTGATAATTTGATAAAACTGAATCAAGGTTTGAAATTTGATAGGTACTGCCCCCTCATGATCGAAATCGAAATGAGATAGAGGAGAAACAGTAAATTGATAAATTTGATCAAATCAAATGAAAGATAAGGTTCACAGCAAGAAAGATTATGCCCCAAGATTGAATTAGAAGAAAAGAAGTGGGGTGAATAGTGAATGGAAGATAGAAGTTTAGAAGAAATGGAAAGAAATGGAGAGAAGAAATAGAATCAATCAACTGTTTAAGATAGAGAATTTCGATTGAGATCACGAAAGAAAGTAAGGAAATGAAGATCAGATCGTGACCACAGTTGACGGAAAAATCCACAAGAAAGATGAGGAAAACTCTCTCAAACTCATAATGCAGCCTAAAAGTGCAAATGCTAACATGAAGCCTAAATAATGCAAGCTACATGAAAATGCAAAGATGTACTTGCATGGGTAACATAGGTATTTTGTGTTCATCATTCATTAGAGAATGTAAGAAAGCTTATTTTCATCACTGGGCCGTTATTATCGGACATCGGACAATCACACAACCATCACTAGTCACAAATGCAACTATGAAGATATGAATGTGATTTATATCGGTTTGGAATGTGGAAAGATTCTAACATGAGCATCAAAGACATAAAGGTCAAGATGACTACAATGTTAGCTTACCCAATTTAATTTAGCAAAACCATGCTCGCATCAAGGCATAAATGCCAGGAAGACCATGAGGACAGTTGTGCAAGAAACAGTCAAGGATGATGTCTCAAATATCCTAAGTGTGTCAAGGAGACAACAAAAAACACTCAAGAGGTTCAAGACAAACACCCACAAGCAGAAAGCAAATAAAAACATGTCCCATGCCCCAAGTCCTCTAGCTATGCATCACGGAGAGACCTGTTTAGGCAAGGACACTCAACGAAAATCAATAACAGTCAGCACACAAAGAAAAGATCATGACATATCTCAGGCTGAAGTGTTTTAAAAAGTTTAAGTGTGTAAACTGATACTGAGTTTCGAGGGTAAAGGTTGAATGCTTGCTAATGGGTAAGATCACATGACTGAATTGGATAAGACCAAACTGATAAGTGTTGAGAAACACTCGATGTCGGGGGTTTTGTGTTGAAAAGCACAGTTGGGTTGGTGTTGAAAAACACCATTTGTGAGGTGTCCTAAAGACAGGCATATCCAAGAGACCAAAGCTAACACAATGATGCCCCCCCTAGACACAGACAAAGACTAATTCCAAACCAAGGCAACAAGGACAAGGCATGATGGAGAATGGCTAAGTGTCGAGAGCGCATGCTAAGAAATAGGGGTGCAGAGGCCTCAAGTAGCGCCTATTTCTAGGTTTTCACCACTTGGAAGTTTTTTTTTTTTTTTTTTTTTTTTTTTTTCAGGACTTTTTATATTTTTTTTGTACTTTTGCTACCAAGGCGCCTGTTTCCAGGTTTTCACCGAGGCACATTTTCTATTTTTTTTTTGTATTTTTTGAATTTTTTATTTTTTTGTATTTTTTTCAGGATCATATATCAATTTTTTGGATTTTTTCAGGACCATAATTATATACAAAGGATGCCCCCAGACAGAACGGGCATCAAGGATAGAACTTCTTCAGGTGCTGAACATTGATAGGCGTAGGGAGCTGCTCCCCCTCTTCAGTAGATAGTAGATATGCACCTGAACCAAAAGCTGCTGTGATAATATAGGGTCCAAGCCAGTTAGGTTCGAATTTGCCCTTTTGTTCTCTGTGTTGTTGGTTCTTAGGATTCTCTCGCAGGACAAGATCTCCTACTTGGAATTCTCTAGGGCGAACCTTTTTGTTTAATGCTTTGGACATCCGCTTTTGGTAGACCCTCATATGGTCAAATGAAGCTTTACGCTTTTCATCCAGAAGTTCTAATTCCTGTAATCTCATGGCACGATAATCTTCATCTGTAATCAGACCTTTGAGAGAGACTCTCAGTGATGGAATCTCAACCTCTAAAGGTAACACTGCTTCAGTGCCATATGTGAGGGCAAAAGGAGTAGCCCCCGTTGGAGTACGAATACTCGTTCTATAGGCCCACAAGGCCGGATTTATCTGTAGGTGCCAGTCTCTACCATTCTTGTGAACTGTTCTGTGTAGAATCTTGAGAATGGTTTTATTTGAAGCCTCTGCCTGACCATTTCCTTGCGGGAAGTAAATGGAGGACCAATGTTGTTTTATCCTTAATCTTTGGCAGAGTTGTGTAAGGTCCTTGTTATTGAACTGACCTCCATTGTCAGTGATGATTTCAGATGGAACTCCATATCGACAGATGATATGGTTTAAGATGAATAGAGATACTGTCTTGCCTGAGGCAACAGAAAGTGGGACAGCCTCTACCCATTTTGTGAAATAGTCAGTAGCAGTGATAATGAATTTGTGCCCACCTGATGAGTTGGGATGAATCTGCCCAACAAGGTCAAAGGCCCATCGCTGAAATGGCCAGTGAGAGATAGAAGGAATTAACTCCCTACCTGGAGCATGTATCAGGTGTCCATGTTTCTAACATTTTTCACAAGATTTGGCAAATTTTATCGCGTCCATCTGCATTGTAGGCCAATAGTATCCCGCCCTAAGCAACCTTCTAGCCATGGAAAGACCATTAGAATGTCCCCCACATATGCCCTCGTGGATGTCAACTAGCGCTTGATCTGATTCCTCCTTTTCTAAACACCTAAAAAGTGTCCCATCTAGACCCCTCCTATACAAATCACCAGAGATGAGGGAATGGCGAGAGGCATTACGGATGAGGTTTCTTCTTTCAGACTGGTTGAAAGTGTCAGGGATGATGCCATCACGGAGATAGGAGTAAATGGCACCATAGCGGGAGGATTCATGGTTGATTATGGTACATATGACATGGCTTTCGGGTGAGTCAAATATGGGATAACGTAGCTCTTCCACTAGGAACTCATATCTGAACTCGTGTTCTGTTAACTGCAGAAGTGAAGCAAGGGTGGCCATAGCATCGGCCGCTTTATTCTCAGCTCTGGGGATTTGTTGAAAAGTGACAAAGGTAAAATACCGTCTTAATGAATCAACCATTTTTTTATAAGGTATCAACTTGTTATCTTTTGTTTGGTATTGCTCATTAACCTGATTAATGATTAGCTGAGAATCCCCATAGATATGTAGCTCTTTGATATTCCACTCTATAGCCATTTTGAGTCCATTTGTTAAAGCCTCATATTCAGCTATGTTGTTTGTGCATGGAAATAGTAACTTGTAGGATTTGGGAATAGTATACCCATGAGGAGAGACAAACAACACGCCAGCTCCAGAACCATTGTGCATGTAGGAACCATCAAAGAATAGCTTCCAGGATCTCTCAGTCATGTACATGAGATGTTCATCTGGGAAGTTGACTTGAACCGGCATATTATCTTCAATTGGAAAGTTAGCCAGTTGATCTGCAATAGCCTGGCCTTTGATTGCCTTGCGTTCGATATACTCTATGTCAAATTCAGAAAGAATCATCATCCATTTAGCAAGTCTACCCGTGAGAGCAGCTTTACCGAGCAAGTATTTGAGGGGATCAATTTTTGCTATAAGATGAATGGTATGCGCAAGCATATAGTGTCGCAGCTTTTGAGAGGCAAACACTACTGCAAGGCAAGCTTTTTCAATACTTGTGTAATTGATCTCATAAGCCACTAGAGTGCGGCTAATATAGTATATGGCCCTTTCTTTCCCTTGTTCATCTAATTGAGCCAACAGTGCCCCCAATGAAGATTGAGTAGCTGAGACATACAAAATAAGGGGTTTTCCTGGAATGGGAGGCATTAAGATAGGAGGATGTGCCAAATATTCCTTAATCTGATCCATGCTTTTCTGGCAATCTTCATTCCAGACACATTGAACCCCTTTATGCAGATTTTTGTTAAAGGGTTGTGCCCTATCAGCTAATTGTGAAATAAACCTCCTTATGGATTGAAGGCGTCCTTGAAGACTCCTCATTTGACTGACATTTTTAGGGGGTGGCATGTTTATAATGGCCTGAACCTTTTCAGGGTCCACTTCTATCCCTTTAGCTGAAATGATGAACCCCAATAGTTTGCCAGAAGTAACACCAAATGCACACTTTTTTGGATTTAACCTCAGTTGAAATTGTTCCATACGATCTAGAATTGCTTCTAAATCAGCCAAGTGTGTTCCTCTTTTCTTGGACTTAACGAGGGTGTCATCCACATAATCTTCCATATTTTTATGCATCATGTCATGGAAGATGGTTGTCATAGCTCTTTGATAAGTAGCTCCTGCATTTTTTAATCCAAAGGGCATGATGTTCCAACAGTAAGTACCCCATGCACATGTGAATGCAGTCTTTTCTTGATCCTCAGGAGCAATCTTGATCTGATTATACCCAGAAAAACCATCCATCAAAGAGTAGATCTCATAGCCCGCCGTCATGTCCACTATCATGTCTATGTTAGGAAGTGGAAAATCATCCTTTGGGCATGCTCTATTAAGATCTCTAAAATCTATGCAGATTCGGATGGATTTATCGTGTTTGGAAATAGGTACAATGTTGGAAATCCAGTCAGCATAGTCTACTGCTCTAATGAATCCTGCACCAAGGAGCTTTTCTAATTCAGCTTTTACTAAAAGAGCTATATGAGGGTGCATTTTTCGTAACTTTTGTTTGACTGGTTTCACACCCGGAGCTATGGACAAATGATGCATAATGAGATTAGTGTCCAACCCTGGCATGTCTGAATATGTCCATGCAAAATTAATTTGTTTCTTTTGGAGGAACTCAGTGTAGGCTTTCTTTTCTTGAGGTGATAAAGATTTAGCCAAGTGTACAAGTTTTGGAGCCTCTTCTGTGGCCAAATTAATAGCATCTGTAGGCTCCACCAATACTGATGATCTGTCATGAAAATAACTTGGGAGACTATCAAGTACCTCATTCGTAGGTGCCTCAGAGAGGTTTTCACCTTTGGATACGTCTTTTATTTTTACTTTTTTTGGTTCTGACACCGCCACATAGTGGTTTTCACCATCAGAACTCTTATTCTTTTTTTCTTTTCTTTTTATCTTGTGACTAAGGTACTTGATGTCTGATTCTGTCATGCTGGTAGCTGGTTCACTGGTGGAAGAGACTATAGGTTCAACAGCATTTAGGTAGCAAGTGATCTCATAGTCATTGGAAAATGTCAAGAGTTGAGGCTCTTGATGACGTTGAGACCAATCAATAAGGTCAGGATTAATGAGGGGTAGATTGATGTCTGGTTCAATATTAAGGATATAGGGGATGTCATCTCTGGTGACCGCAGAATCAGAGTCTATCAAGTATCCCTCTAAGGTGTCTAAATCAAGATTCATCCCATCAAGTGAAGAATCGTCTACTAATGCGACATGTGGGTTCGAATCTTCTAATCTAACACATGACTCATTAGCTACGTTGGGTTGAGTACTATAAGCATGAACAACATCCATATCCAAATCAACTGTTGCATCTGAGAGTGAATCCCATTCATACTCATTTGAGTCTGTGTCTGAATCCTTGCTAGGATGTTTACACCAGCTGGGTTTCCTAAGCCTCGAGGTAGAAGCCTGGACATCTTTGAGAGTCACACCTTCTCGGATGAAATTTTCAGCATGTCCTTCAGTAGTGATTTGGTGTGTACTGGTAGTCATATTTTCTGAATCTCCCCAAAGGAGATTTGTTGAAGGAACCCAATCATCTGTCATGTCTTGTTGATTGGTCAAGTCTGGTACATATTCTGTGTCAGCTTTGCTATCCCGCTTATCAGGAATGGGGATAGCGTGCTTGTTTTTCTTCATAAAGCCTAGGCCAACCGGTTTCTTAGACTTACGTCCAAAAAGATCATGATTAAGTGGTTCGGCTCTAGCATCTAATCTGTGGTTAAGAGGGCCATATCCTGGATAACCCATCTTTTTGACAAGAGTATATCCTCTCCCATAAGGCTTAGGAGAGGGGGAGAAATTTTCATTGTGCTGGTATTTCTCCTCTTTGTACATCCAATCTCGAATAGCTACTTCCTCTTTTTCATCTTGTATTGGTACTGAGGATTCAACAAATGTGTCAAATAGTGTCATCGCTGAAGAAGACAGTTTCATTTCCTGTGAAGGTTTTCCATATGACCGAGGGGAAATTGGCATCTTTGCAAAAGAGTCAAGTTGATACCCCCCCATGCCAAGGTCTACTGATTTAAATTTGTTTTGATAGTCTGTTAAAGTTTCTTGATAATCCTCTGCATCTCGATTAAGAGGGACATGAACATTAGCTGAGATTGAATTAATTGATAAAGTGTTATCCCCTGGTATGCAAATTTCAACTCCATTGTAGGGGAACTTAACACATTGGTGGTAGGTAGACGGCACTGCCTGCATGTCATGAATCCATGGTCTACCTAGTAAAATATTGTATGCAAGGGGTCCAGTATCAACAATTTGGAACAAGATGTCTTTTTCAACTGGGCCAATCCTGACAGGAAGGACAGCTAACCCCTTGGAACTTCGTTCTGCCTCATCATAGGCCTTTATAGTGATCTTCTTTTTACTGTCGATCACCTCCTCTGAATAGCCCAAGGTTTTTAACAAACTTAATGTACAAATATTTAGCCCAGCACCCCCATCTATCAACACGCGCCTGACATGAGTTTTATGAATCATTACTTCAATGTGAAGGGCGAGATTGTGTGGGTGGCTTAGGGATTTGTCATCATCTTCTGAGAAAGAGAGGTAATGTGGGCTGGAAATGTGGTTAACCATGCCTTGAAATTGGTCTGTATCTATGTCGTTAGGGACATTTGCTGTGCGCAAAGCATCCTCAAGGATCTGCTTATGTCTAGGGGACAACTCTAGAAGCTCCAGTATTGATATTTGCGCTGGAGTTTTTTGTAGCTGATCTACAAGATTATAGTTTGGTTTGGGAGCAATGGTGGACTTAGTGACATTCTTGGATGCCACTTGCTTGGGTTTATTGGATGGACCTGAATTAGGACCTCTAAGAATGATAGGACCTTGACTCCTAGTAACAGCATTCAGGGCTTGGGAAGATGACCTAGAATGAGGACCTCTCAGCACCACAACAAGTTCTTTGTCAAAGATAGGGGGAGAGTCATAACCATGTGGGTCCTTACTCCTCATCATGTTAACACTTGGCTCCACAACTTCAAGCATGTTTATCACATTTTCTGCCGCTGTATACGTGTAGTTGATAGCAGCCTTGCCATCCTTTTGTTTAGAGGTTTCCCCCTTGTCATACTTAGGCAATGGTTCTTTAAATGCTTTGTGATCAGCATTGGTATTTAGTCCATCCACCTTAAGTTTTCCACTCTCAATGAGGTCTTGGATAATGTGCTTGAGTTTCCAACAATTTTCAATGGTATGCCCAATGCCATTATGAAATATGCAGAAAGCCTTCTCATCCCACCAATGTGGCTTAATGTCAGGGGTGTAATGTTTTGCTGGATCTTGTGGATGCACAAGATTATTGGCAATGAGCGTTTTGAAAACATCCTCGTAAGAATCACCAAGCTTGGAAAATTGACGTTTTTCCTTTTTAGGCTTCTCTTGATACCGTGGCTTGCTCTCTTGTTGAGGAGGTGCATTGAGCTTCATAGCTTGAACTGCACTAGACAAGTGAAGAACGGCTTGATCTTTAGGTTGGGGAGCGTCTACAACTCCGTCATTGACAACTTGTTTTTTTTTGTTCCAGTAGGTGTTCTTCCCTTTATCCTTGTTGTTGTGCTGACCATTGTTGCCATTGTTGCTATGTTTGGTCAAAATGCCTTGTTCTTTGAGAACATCTTCAATTCGACATGCAGTTTCAATCATGGTATCGAAGGAATTGAAGACTATCTTTTTGATCTCATATCTCATTTCAGGCACCAAGTTATTAACAAGGATGTCAATCTTTTCATCCTCATGGATGGTCCTAGGATACTGAGAGCACTTTCTCCTCCACCTTTGCAAGAAGGTAACAAAGGGTTCTCCCTGATTTTGTTTCAAGTTGCATAGGTCCAACATAGTAACTGATCTTGATAGATTGTATGAGAAGTGTTGGACAAATCTATGAACAAGTTCTCTAAAAGTCTTGACAGGGGGAGTGATGTTGGTGAACCATTCCATTGCTTGTCCTTTAAGACTTCTAGGGAACAACCTCATCAAATAGGAATCATCCTGATGGAATTCAAAGCTCATGGTATAGAATTGACGCACATGGTCATGTGGGTCACCACTGCCGTCATATTTATCATATTGTGGGAATTCCACCCTCTTTGGAAAATCTTTCATACTCACACTTTTGTCAAATGGATTAGGACAAATAGAGTCTAGTGAGAATGAGCTCTTAGGTTGCATCATTTTTTCCATCATGTGCTTCATTTGACGGATTTCTTCCTCTTGAGAGGGACTTTGTTTTTGTATCTTGTTGTCTACATCAAAGTCATAAGGGACTCTGGCACCCTTGTTGATTAGACTTTCCAAGAACTTATCTTTGTTTTGTTCCAAATACCTATCTACATACTGTTGAAAAATAGGCTCTTGTTGCATTCGCATAAAGTCTTGAGTATCAAGGTCATAATGTGAGCTACCACCTCCGTGTTGGGAACCATGATGTGCATGTTGGGAGTGTGGTCTTGAGTTTCTAGGAGGGGTTTGCCTCCTATAGTGAGCATACTAAGAGGCCCTTCTTCCTCTAGGACTAGGAGATCTAGAAGGGGTTCGTGACCGCCTTCTACTTCGTGGTGTTCTAGAAGGGGTGGAGGGAGGAGAATTATTTCCACTGTTAGCACCCCTGTTTTTGAATTGAGTGTTTAATTGTTGGGCTAACAGCCTATCTTGCTCCTCTTGGAATGCTTTTCTCTCTATGTCCAACAAGGCTCGTTGTTCCTCTTCGAGAAGCCTAAGTTTTTCCTCTTTTGCAGCTCGTTCATTTTTTGCAACTTGTTTTTCCTTCTCAATTCTTTTTAGCCTCTCACTTGTATGCCTTGAGGCTGTTCGGAGTGGAGAGTTTGGTCTTGAATGTTTGTACAAATCATTGGTATACGTTGCATTGACATGAGCATCACCAGGTTCATTGTCTTGGTCTTCATGTTGTGACCATTGGTCTGGGTGAGCTCGTCTCTCATGCCTGTCAGCTCGTTGATGTGCATCTAGGTACCTAGTGCTGATGGGGGGTGAACTAGGTTGAGCATCATGAGAGGAATTACCAAACAAAATCTTGTCTCTGTGTCTTTCATAGATATCATCAAGGGTTTGATCCATAGCTTCCCTCTCCCGTCGAGTCATGGTATAACTCATATCCATACCTGAGTGTGAAGGTGCTGAGGGGGTACTCAAATCACTAAAATGGCTCTTTGGGTCAAACCAGGTGTCAGACTTACTCCTAGGTGACTGGTCAAATATTGGTTCCTTTTCCTTTCTCTTTTGACGAGTTTGAACTGGGGGTAGTTGGTTGAAGACTATCTGGGGTCGCTTTCCTTGGCTCACTTGATATCTTGTTGTTACTGACATGAAAGGGAGAGTTCAGGCAAATAGACAATTCTAAGAAACGTCAATACCAAACTAGGATAGTGAAAGTTTTCTCTTGTCCAAGAGAGATGGTGAAAAGAAGTATTTGTAGATAAGTGCAAACCAACACTACCACAGAGGTGCTCAATTCCTTTTGGGTGAATACCCTAGCACGTATGGATCAGGAGGATGACTTTGCACAAAGTGTATTTGAGTTTGATTGTATGAAAATGAGTGGACAAAGAGACTACTAACACTCTCCAAGTGTGTTATCAAAAGAGTCTAAAAATTTATCTATTTGACATAAACGATTCCTAACTTGCCAATCTCAAGAAAAATTGCTTATGAGATCAAGGATTACTATCTCAAAAAGGTCAAAGACAGAAGGACCCTAAATACAGGACAAGTCAATCTTCTGGCTCAAGGTTGATGTAATGACGGTTTACTCGAAATCGATAAGCAAACTATTTAATTTTTGCGTTATGGGCAATGTTCTCAAGTCTGGTTTGCTATTTCTCTTCGGCTTGGGTTGCTTGGATGGTGGATTGATAGCTCTTGAGGTTTCTTTTGGAAACTTTTTGCTCTTGGTAAACTTTTGATTTGGGTAACTTTGCTTTGGGATGCTTGAGTTGATTGGGCATCACTTGGAAAAGGCTTTGCACCTTAGTAGTCTAAAATCAAAAAACTTGAGTGAAAACAGGCTTCTAGGGCAAGGTAAGTCACTGATTTTATGACCAAATACGTTAAAAAGGCTTATGAAACACCTGAAACTGGGCATGCAACAAAATGATCTCAGGCGATAATATTCAGGCAAGCCGTGCGATGCTTGTTCTGGTGAAGGCAAGCGACACTGTTACCAGATTATGTCCGTGGGTTGCAAATTTTGGTGTTTTTGAGTTGTTTTAAGCACATGTGAAGCAAGCAGCAGTCATTAACAGACCTATCAAGGACAAAGCAACTTGATAGTATTAGGGGAGTCTTGTTTGAAGATGTTTTGGACAATGTTTAAGACTCAAAAAAAAAAAAAAAGCACATAGTTATCCCTACCAAAGAAAATGGTGAGAAGTCAAAATCTTTGCCCCATTGCTTATGTGCATACGTGCACCTCACACAGCCGTGTCACCCCCTAGAGGGCGCCCGTGTTTTTGGTGTTTCCAAGGACTCAACAGTGTACGTTCAAAGGTTACCCTTGTAGCAGGGGCCAGTGTCGCAACCGCCTCCAAACGTCCAGGTGTATGCCTATGATGGGAATCTGTGTATGATAAACATACGGAGAGATTCTTCCCCCTCCTTGTGCAAAGATTATGACTCCTTTCGGAGATGAACTGGGTAGGCCACTAACTAAGAGGTTTTTACTTGGCTTCCGTTCACAATAACCTTCAGTGCCTCTGATACAGAGCTGGGGCCTCGCAGCCACACCAACACCTGAAAGTCACACACCCCCGCAAGCAGGGCTCGGAGCAGCGCCGCTCAGTGCAACAAACAGAGCCTTTCCATGATGATAGTCAAAGTCATGAAAAGGAAGTTACTATGGTTTTGGAGTCTTTAGACTCAACAAAACTTGCTTTATTATAGTGAGGTGGAATCACCGGCAATAGGTGTGTACTCACTTGGGTCGTTCCCGGAGGTTCAACTTCCGGCAGGCCCTCTAAAGGTGACTCAGGACTTGGCTCAGATTCGGGTTTCTGATTTTCTGATTCTCCCAAAGGGAGAAGAGCATACTTCTCTAGCCCGTTTCTTTACCCAGACACACAAGACAAACTTAATCACCGAGTTAGTTTCACTCCACCAAATCCACACGCTTTTGGGTTTCTGGTTCTCTCTCAAGGAGAGAAGAGCATAATCCCCTGGCGAATAGAAATGCTAAAGATTCGCTAACTTTCTCCGCTTCCCTACGGATTCGTCATATTAGTAAGATCATTAGAATTCTAGGTTCATTCATGGTCATCACCTCCATGTAATGAAGAGCCAAAATTCCTACTCACTATTGAAATCCATAAGAAATTTTAACGGAGCCCTAATTAAACTATGTGAATAAAGCAGGAAAGCAAACACAATGTTTTAATGATCTTCGGCAAACGTCCTGCATTCACACCATTAGTATGTTTTTTTTATGTCTTTGTCAAATCGTCCTGCAGAAAACTGTTATGCTGCAGAAAACAAAATTATTTTATGCAACAGAAAATAGAAAACTTGTTAGGAAAATGAAACTGTAAAACAGAAAGCAGGAAATTTTAGTTCACTGCCCCAGAATCTCGCGCGAGGAAGTACCTTGAGCGCGCGAGAAAACACAGGGTCCGCGCGAGAAAACAACAGTCCCGCGTGAGGAAACGCCAGTCCCACGCGAGAAAACACACAGTATCGCGCGAGAAAACACAGAACCAGGGGCGAAATTTTGTACAATCTCGTGCGAAGAAACGCTATAGGAGCAGAATCTCGCGCGGATATCTCTGTACTCTCGCGCGAAAATCTGTACACAGACAGTACGGACTCGCAGAAAAAAAAAGATTTTGTTGTTTAGAGAACCTGTAAAAATTTTCCTGAAAACCTGTAAAAAAACAAAAAAAGGCCAAAAAAACAAAAAATAACGTCCTATAGAGTATACCAAGACCCTTGAAACCCTTAGCCTCAGAGCTAGATAATTAATGAAAATGAAAGGAAACCCATTTTCAGGGCCCCACGGTGGGCGCCAAAAATGTGTGCACAGATGTGTGATCACACTTCTATGAGTCTTTGTATGCGAGAGTGCTCAACAGTGAGTTCTCACAAAATGACCCATAGCTCTCTATCTGAGAAGAGCATGGTTTGAATGTGGCCCTCAGATCAGCCTATTTTACCCATGCAAATACAACTCAGAATGAGAGATTCGAGTTGATCTAAATGAAACTATTCTAAATGATTTGCCATGCAAACTAAGCTAAACTAATTTATTGAAAATGAAATTAAGCTATATGTAATGGATTTAAACTAAAATGATTTGCAATTAATCTAAAATGTAAATTAATCTAAAATGTGAATGTGCAAGTTGAAATACTAAATGATTACAAGCTATGAAATTTTGCAGCATAAGTTCGATATCAAAATTCGGGATGATTGAATGAGCATGAGAGGTCTCCTTTTATAGGAAAAGTTGGATTCGAATGTGAAAGTAGAAGCAATGTGGGATAAATGAAAAAGAGGAAACAATCATCATTTTTAGAAGGTTTGTAATAAAATGGAATTACATTTTATTTTCTTTTATTTTTATTCAATTTGTTTCCTTTTTCATCACAGGAGATCTTTTGAGAGAATATTTCATTTATTTAATTTTAAAGGATAATATCTCTTTTAATTAAATAAGGTAATATTATATAATTTAGAAATGAATATTAATTCAATAAAATAAAACCATTTAATTAAAAGAGGATTTTAATTAAATAACATTATTTCATTCAAAGAATATTAATTTCAATTAAATAATATTATTTTATTTATTAAAAAGGGATATATTTCTTTTAATTAAAAATTGATGGGATATTCAAACTTTAGGGAAAATTGAAATATTTATGATTTGATCAATAAATTTGATTTGAATGTATGACAAATATTGATTCAGGAATTGATATCGATAGATTAAATAAATGGGGCCCAAAGTCTAGGCGACCATTTTATGGTGCATACAGTGCATAGAGAAGCACCATTTACAAAAATTAAAAAATAACATAATACTATTACAAGAAACAAAAATTAGCAAAGAAGTCATGTTCCTTAAACATTGCAGAGGATGGAATGGAGTATTTCAAGAAGCAGATGGTTCTATTGGAGGCCTAGGAATGCCTTAGGATCAAAATTAAGTAAAAGGAAGTCTAATGGAATCAAGGAAAAGATGGATGTGTTGTAGAATATAAAGTATAATTGATATTTTTGAAATTATTCTCTTTAATGTCTATGGATCTATTTGTATAGAGGAAAAAGAAAAGATACAAAGAGAATTGAGAGAATATATTGTATCAAGGAACATCAAGAATTTTTTCCATTGGAGGATATTTAAACATGATATTGGATCTATTTGAAAAAAGTGGAGGTTTATCCCAAGTAACCAGAAAGGAAAAGTGCACCAACCTTGAGACTGATTAAAGTCTCAAGGGATGAACTATCCCTTGTGCCACCTCACTTCTACTAGTTCTCTAGTAATCTAGGGGATCAAGACACTAATGAAATAAAGAGGATTAATGAAATAAAATACTAAATGCAAATAGATTTAAGTGATTAAGACAATTAAGATGTTGAATGTAGATAACTATAAATAACTGAGAGAAACTAACATATTACAATATTTTGACTATGGAAGATAAAAGAGAAAATCACAGTGATTGAACGCCAAAACTTGCAAGCTCATTACCTTAGGCACCCATGGGTCAAGAAAAATAGTGCAAATACAAGATGAACACATGGTGCACATTCATCTTGTATAGACAAAGTACAAATTTCAGTGAGAATCTTGAGAAAACAAAAATAACAATGCTAACTGATATATGAGAAAAATAGAACTTTTTTTAAACAATAAGAATGATGATAAAAATAGATAAATTTGATGAGAGAAATAAATAACTTTGATGAAATAAAAATAATGATGAGGTAGACTTGCAATTCAGAGAAGGTCACATATCGATGAAGCCAAAAAAGAATCTTGTTCCTACCTTTAACAAAAATGCACGCATGGAAACAAAGAGAAATGTTGGGTGGCTATTTGGAGACTTGCCTCAGTCAGATCCTTGGTTTGGTTTTTATACCTCCACAATAGGCAATATAAACATGATAAAATAGTGATAGATAATTGTATAGAAAATATAGACAACAATAAATGTGCAGAAGTAGTTAAAGAACATGATATGTTATCAAGAACACAAATGAAACCGAATGAAAAGATTCCCCTTAATGAGATGGAACCCAAGTGATGAAGATGATCAATCCAAGGTGTTACAAGCTATTACAATGCAATATAGCTCAAGAATGTAATGAAAAATCTCTGGAAATGGAGAGATGAATGACCAACAAGTATGTTGAGATTGTGAAGAAGTGTCTAGAGAGATAAATGGATTTAAAAAATGGAGATATAGTGGCTAGAAGGTGAATCTGGGTGTTAGTGGGTAATGAAAAGGAAAGATGAATGCATGTGGAGGTTGATGTCAATTTTTTTGTTTTAAGATAAGGTAGAGGCATGACATAATGGTAAATAACACAAGGGTGAAAATTTACAACAGTATAGTGGAAGACTTAGAAGCTATTGGTTGTATTCAAAAAAATAGAAGGTTTACATGGACCAAGAGGAATTGATTTTACCAACGTATTGGAGTATCTAGATAGATTTTTTATTAGTATAGATTGGATCAAAACTAACATTAACATCTTAGCTACTATTATTCCTATCTCTAGCCAAATAATTTCCCATTGCAATTAGATTTGGGACAAAACCAAGTAATTGGGGGTGGAAACTTTAAATTTGAAAATATGTGATAGAGGGACAATACTTTATTAGAAAATATCAACCAATGGTGGACGTAAAGCAATTTTTACAAGGGTAAAATAGGTTTTTACTTTGTTAAAAGATATATTTCATTAAGAACAAATTACACATGTAGAACAAAGAGGTGATTAAAAACATATTTGAAGAGAAGACAAAAATAGAAAATTATTTGGAGCTATTGAATGAAAAAAAATCATTAAAGATGTATAGGGGAGACTACTTAAGAGAAATGGAGCTAAAAGAAAAGTTTGGTTGAGTTATTTCTAAGAGAAGAGATCTTATGGAAGGTCAACACAAGATAAAACTAGTTAAAATAGGGGGACTCCAATACTAAATGCATTCATGCATTAGTTAAAGAGAAAATAATGGCTAATCAGGTAGAGGGAATTAAGATAGAGGATGGTACATGGCATGGAAATAGAGATGGCATAGGAAGATTGGTGGTTGAAATCTTTCATGATATTCTTGGTCAAGGAGTAAGATGAGACAACAATTGTGGGAAGAGTTACTACAAATTATTCTAAACATTGTAACAAATGTAGATAATGGTATGCTATTGGAACCTTTTTTTTATAGAGGAAGTTAAAACGGTAGTGTTTTAGCTCCATCCAAAGAAGAAACCAAGATCAGATGGGTTTCCAACAAGGTTTAATCAAGAGTAATGGAGTTTTATGAATCAAGATATATGCAATCTTTTGGAGGGTGTGATGAGGAGTGGGAGATTTGTCAAAGACTTGAACAATACAATCATAATGATTATACCAAAGAAAATAGATAGAAACTGATTTAAATATTATCACCCAATCTCTTTTTGTAACACTATATATAAAATAATTTCCAAAGCAATTACAAACAATTTGAAAAATATCCTAGAGAAGTTAATCTTAGAATAATGGAATAGTTTTACATGTAGGAGGGAAATTGCTAATACCATCATCTTGGCCACATGTTCATAATAAATTCCATATTAAAGGACAAAATTAGAGGTTTAGTGTTGAAATTAGACATTAAAAAGGCATATGATAAGGTATGTTGAAAATTTTTGTTCAAGATTCTATAAAAAATTGGATTTGATAGCAATTGGATTAGGATTATTAAAGGCATGTATTACCAACCCAAGATTCTCTATCTTGGTCAATAGATCTTTGTTTGGTTTTTTCAAAGGTAAGAATGGTTTTCCAAGGTAGTCCCATATCACCATTTGTGGTTTTTCTAATGAAAAAATCCTTGGGGAGATACATTAGCAAGATGAGACATCAGAATGGAAAGGAGTAAAAGTTTGCATAGAAATTGAGCCTATAGCATACTCATATTTTGTATATGATATGGTATATTTTAGTGAAGCATAAATCAAGGAATAAATGGTTATCAAGGAGACTTTGTACAAGTATTCATGTGTCTTAGGGCAGTGCATTAACAAGGATAAGTTTGAGGTATAGATCTTTAAAACCAATCTACAACTTCAAAATAATATAGCCAGAATATTGGGGTGCACTATTGGAAAACTCCAAGTCAAATATTTAGGTGTTCCCTTAGTCTCAAGGGACTCTTTATATAGATATTGAGAGGATATCAACAAAAAGTCCAGCTTAAAAGAAGAGAATTGGAAAAAAAAATGGTTGTCACAAGAAGGATGAATATTAATGATTAAAATGGTTCTCTCAACAATACTAATTTATTTAATGTCATATTTCAAGATACCAAATAAGGTGATTAATACAATAGAAAGCACTATGAGGAAATTGTGGGAAGGCACTAAGGAGATTAAGATAATTCCCTTAATCATTTGGGAGACAATGTGCTTATCTAAGGAGGAAGGAGGAGTCAAGCTAAGGCATATGGAGCAAAAATTTTTGCCTTTAGGAACCTAATTGACTTGGAAAATGTTCAAGTGTCCAGAAAATCCATGGTGCAAGATTGTGAGACATAAATATTTAGATACAAATGAACCAAGAAGGATATTAACAATGACCAATTTCTTAGGAGGCTTGGTGGTGTGGAAATTTATATGAAATAGTAGGGACATTATTATAGAACATCTCTCTTGGAAAATTGGTAATGGTTTTTTTGCTCAATTTTGGAGGGAATCATGGAATGGAGAAGAAACTATCAAAAATTTGTTTGAAGATGGTGGTTGGATTTAGGAGGCACAAAGGTGCAATGGGGAGTATGTTTTTAATTACATTAGAAGAATTAATAATGAGAGTATGTATGAATGGAAACTAGTAGTTGAGCTTAATATCCCAAATTGGGTAAAACCAAAATAATAAGAAATCTTGGAATTAAGGAATATTAGTCTATCCAACAATGAGGATGAGATTATTTGGTGTGTAGAAAAAAATGGTGAATATAAGGAAAGACTAGCCCACCTCTCTAAATATGGATAAGAGGGTTTCTCCTAGAGAAGGGGCATTCTTGTGGATCTCCTTACATGGTTGGATTTTGACAAGGGATCGATTACAAAAATATGGAATTATAGGGCCAAATGTATGTCCCCTGTATGCAACAATAGAGGAAACTTTTGACCACTTGTTATATTGGCACATGGTAGAAACACAATGTTGGAATTAGCTATTGACCTCAATTTGATGGAAAATAATGAGGAATGGGAAACTATCCAACTTATCGATGGGCTAGCATATTTACAAAAGGAGGTATTTATGGGGAGATATATGGAGTCTGGTATTGCCTATGATTATTTGACAATTATGAAAAGAAAGGAATGTAATGGTATTCAATAACAAGAGTTTTACAATAGAGAAGCTAATTTTTAAAATAAAAGATGCAATTTGTGTAGTGGTCTATGTTAATGTAGTTCAAAGAAAATTTAACACACCAAAAAATGGGGTGAAAAAAAACAAAAGAGTTGGAACAATCCCAAAACCCCTCATGCAAACATTACAAACAAATCATAGAAGAGAGTGGGGGTTCATTAGAAGAGGCCACAAGAGGGAAGATACAAATTGGATTTTGATGGTGGGGCAAGAGGTTATCTAGGACCATTTGGTCTTGGATCTATTATCATAAATTCAATAGGAAGATGTGTTTGGATATTACATGGTAATCTATGGACAACAACCAATAACAAAGCTAAATTTGAAGCACTAAATACATGCTTATCTTTGTGTAAAGAGAAAGGCATTCAAACTCTTGATATAGAAGGAGACTCATAGATAATCATTAATACAATGGAACAAAAGGAAAATGTAAAATTGAAATTTGGAACAAAATTGAAGAAAATAACGAAGATCCTCAATAGTTTGCAGGACTATCAAATAACACATGTTTATAAAAAGGCCAATAAGGTTGTGAATCACATATCCAATCTTAGGATAAATAAAGGTGGAACAAAATTAATTGTTGACAATCTTAAAACATGGCTAGAACTAGTAAAGATTATCAAGGAAGACAAAGAGGTAAATTTTGATTTAGAAAATTTGAAGGTGTTGGTTAAAGTGGGGCAAAAATAAGGATAATTTGGGGCAGTGGAATTGAGCCTTTACTAAAAAATTGGTATCATAGGTCATATCCATAACATTAATCAAGGATGTTTCCACTATATCGTGATTGTGCATTAGAAAAGAAGGATAGATCCATTAGTATTGAGCAAGATCCAAAATGGTAAAGGATAAATGTATTTCTTTCTCAAACCTTTCAAAACTTTATCAGATATGATTGGGCATAAAATATAATTTTACTTATAATATCTCCCATATTTCGAGAAACAAAGAGATAAAATATTTTCTATGGAAGAAGGAAAGTAGTAGAAGAAACTCAAAAAGTCTATAAAAACCCCAAAAGAAGAGGTAATTTGTATACATAGAAGGCTACGAGTTGTGTATGCTGAGAATGGAAAAAAAAGTGCCTTTTGGTATATTTTGCAGTTATTGTGAAGACAATGTAGAGAAGTAGCTCCAATTGCTTTTCAAGTCATAGGACGAATCATTGTTGCCAACAATCAAACAAGTCATAAGGGCAATATAAACTATTCATTGTTACAACAAAGTGAACTATTGGAGAAAAATTTTACCACTATGGTAGAAGCTTTTGTGGTTGTATGCAAGGCTTCAAGGATGGTTGTAGATTTGTTGAAAGATGAATATAAACACGCAATTGTAGCGTCTATCTCAAAAATGAATATAAATCACAAATAAAATGGTTCATTGCTAGATTTTTTTACATTGAGGCTATGGACAAGAAAAAGAAGGTTGTTGAGGCTCTATCTCTATTTTGTAAGGACTTGGCTGATCTGGACATCACTTTGTTTGCTAATTTTGTGGTAAACAATGGTGATATTTTTTCTACCTCTCACCTTGATAGGATCAATGTACTAGCTGATGTTTATCTCAACATAGCCAAATGGATGTATTATGTGGTTTGGTTGTAAGGGATCTACCCCTCTGGTAGTTGCTTATTTATAAATAATAATAATAATAATAATATAATACTATTATGATATTATTATAATATATAGTATTAATATTATATTTTATTATTAGTATATTAATATTATTAGTATTATCCTTTTCAACAAATTGACCTCCTCTATTTCTAAAAAAGTTTTAATTTCAATATTTTAAAATGAGATCTAATTTTTAATTTCTCATAATTATTTTCTAACTTTTTCTTTAATGTATTTTGTCCTAATTTAATTAGGTTCAAATTTAATATTATTCATTGTTATAATATATAATACTATTATAATATTATTTATCTTTAGTTTTCTTTATTATTATATTAATATTATTAGTATTATCATTTTTAACATATTAGCCTCTCCTCTTTCTTAAAAAAGTTTTAATTTCAATATTTTAAAATAACATTTAATTTTTTTATTTCTCATTATTATTGTCTAACTTTTCCTTAAATGTATTATTTTCATAAGTTGGTTTATATAATTATTATTTTTGTTTTTAATAAGAAATTATAAATAACTTTTATTAAATCTTATATAAAAATGGTTTTATAATATGAATAGAATCAATTAAAATAAATTTACATTTTTTTTGAAAAAATGAGGGGTAAAAATTTATTCAGAACAACTCAAGGAATACAAAGCAATAGGTCCAAGGTCAACACAAGAACACCTAACACCTAAAGAAGAAGAACCATCCCATATAGGGCATAACTACACAACTTTGTCCTCCATAATTAACCTATCCAACATCTCTATATACTCTTCCCTCAAGAGGCCCCAATCATCCACATCCAACCCATCCAAGTTCTCTAAAGCCCATTTTGCGAGATAAACAACCACTCCATTCCATTCTTGAGGAATATGACAAAAGGAAATACAATCTAATGAAGAACATAGATTCAAGATCCATTTCACTACCACAAATAATTGCCAATCAACCTCATCCAGATGTTGAGCATTAAGCATACCAATCAAAATTTTTGAATTAGACTCAAACAATCTTCTTCTAGCCAAGGGAGAATCCTTTTTCAATAGCATGAAGAATATCTAACGCATCCATAAGGTTATTGGAGTAATATCTTTTATAGGTAGATAATATAAAAATAACATTTCCATTGAGCACTATCTGTTACAATACCACCAAATCTCGCATACCAAGGACTCCCTCTAAAAGACCCATTAGTATTAATTTTTAAAAATCCTTCAAGAGGAGGGACCCACCTCCCTTCTTTGTGAATCTTCTATTTTGACTACCTCAATCACCTTCTAGTGGAGGGGTCTATTCCATTGCCAATTCATTAATTTTTTTGTCATAGCTAGATCACTACGATCCATAGGTCCGATAACATCACATTTCACAAGAATAGTTTCTTGAAGCCTACAAATATTTGTTGTCGATACAAGAACACTTATCATTTCTAATCTTGAAAAATACTTATATACCTTTCCAACCATAGATTCCAAATGATGAAAGTTGGACCAAGAAGCCAAGCAACTTGCAAAAAAGAGGACTTAGCCAGACGATGACCCATGCTATCCCAAAAATCTACTAAAGAGGTGGCATGGACACAAGCATGATTCCACATACTCCACCACAAGTGCCTAATCTCTCTAAAGTAAGGGCACTAAAAAATAGATGAGAAACACATTCTTCGCTCTTCTTACAAAGGACACACCTAGATGGGCCCTAGAAGCCCATTTTATGTAAATTCTCCTAAAAGAGACATCTTCTTTGGGTGACCAACCAAAGAAAAAGTTACATTTAGGCCAAGATAAGCAATTTCAAACCTATTTCCACCAAAGTACTCCCCCTTGCCATGCAATTCCCTATCTAACTATTGGTATCTAGAGGCAATAGTAGATTTTCCCTTCGGATTAGGACCCCAAGCCAAATCACCTCTTTCTTGAAGCTCTGATACACAATCTGCTAGCTAAAATCCCAACCAACTCTTGGCATTTTTCACAATGCCACCTAGTGGCCATTCTTGAGGATCCTTCCACAAAATTAATTTACAATTTTGAATATATGAAAAATTATAGAATAATAATTGTATAAAAATTTAGATAAAGGAAAACATTAAAAGATAAAATAATAACAAATATCAATTAACATTAAAATAAAAATATATTTATTAATATTTTAATATAAATTTCTTAAAGATATAAATACTAGTGAATATAATTTAATTTCAAATAAAATTATTATTATTGTATATAAATGCACTCCATTATTATATGGCATTGGAAAGTAGATTAAATATTATTCCATTTCAATATTAGGATTGTAGAATATTCCTTGAAAATGGTGCGCAAATGAAAATTTAAACATACAACTAATATTTCATTTTTTTATTGGTCATTAAGAATTAACTGTTAACTAGTTGAGAGGCTAAGTTTGATGGTCAATCTCATCCATTAAACAAATTTGGGGGGATAATTATATTTTTAAAAATAATCATTCAAATGTTAGAAACATATTTTAATGCGATTTTTTTTCTTTTTTATTGAACAAAGTTGAATTACATAAAATAGTAGCAGTCTGATAGAGAAGATTGCAAATGTAAAAAATAATATTAATAAGATATAATGAAAAATAGAAGTCCTGGAGTCATCTTCCTAACAAGCATATAACATATACATCATTATCAACTGTTACATTTAGAATTTCAAGAACTTCTAAAGCTTCTTAGAACAATTGACCTTTACCACATGCAAATGTTGAAGTTGGTAATTAATTTCATCCAATCTTTTGCCGTTGGCATCATTTGTCTTCAGCTGAAAGCACAAAAAAAAACCAATTGTAACATAATGTCACAATAAAATTGTAGCATTTCCACTTCCCAATGCACAATATGGCTAGAAAACATAGCTAAGCATCTACTTTTCCAAATATGCATAAAAATATCTTGTCTCATAGACTCAATAATAATATTTTTATGCAAACCAATACCCAAAATAACTCCTTTCCATCTTAAAGCACAATAAAAAATAGCAGGGACTTGATCAAATAATGCCCTCCATTTCATTTTGGCCCAAAAGCAGCCCCCAAAAGTATGTTTTATATTTCTATTCTATTGACAAAAAGGACATTTATTTGAATGAATCTTTATATATTTCAGTCTATCTCCAATAGGTAATGTCTAGTGTAAAACTTTCCATGCCAAGATTTGCACATTAGCCTTAGCTCTAGATCTCCATATCTATATGCTTAAACTCCACCATCTCTTCTCTCTAAATTTGCAACCCCATTTACTATTAAGTCTATCATTTAATTTCATATTGGGAAAAAAATTTTAATTAATTTTCTTCAACGAATTTTTTTTTCTTCTTCTCAACCAGACCCAGTCTTTAAAAACACTGCATTGAAGAGGAGTACATAATTTCATAAGAAGATCCATAGGAACTAAAGACTTCACAAAGATAAGGAAGCCTTGATAACCCTTATTTAAACCTAACTAATTCCTAGTATTATGTGAATCAACCCAATCCAATGAGCTAAAATTCCAAATATCACTAAATTGTTGCACTCCTTTCTTGAAAAGGTAATGCACCTATTTTGGAAAGCTGACTACTAGAGGTTGCCCATGATATTGAATATATTTGTTCCACCAAATGGAAGAAAAAGAAAATGTGAACCCACAATAGAGAGATTCCTTCCAAGTTAATAATCCACAAACCTGTTGCCAAGCCTTCCAAATAGATTGCAAAGGAAATGAAGCCTTCAATTGAAAGAAGGAGCCCATCAAAATCTTATCAACCCATCCTACATCCTGTCATTTATTTTTAATAGAAGCAAAAGAAATGCGATGATGAACTAATATTTTCCAAGGCTCATCCCCATTCACAAATCTGATAATCCATTTAGCTGATAAAAAAACTCCTTAAGTTTTAGGATCCAACAACCCCAACCCACCCTTACTTTTAGGTTGTATACAACGTAACCAAGAGGCAGTTATTAAGCCTGACTTCACATCCCATTTAGACCATAAAAGTTGCCAAATAATTTTGTTTAGATCATCATATCTCTTTTTAGAAGGCATCCAACAAGATGAAAAATAAACATGAGAAGCCAAAAAAATGCAATTGACCACCTAAATTTTTCCAGCCAAGGATAGGAATTTGTTTCCCCAATTAAAAATGTTGTTTTTCAATTTAACTAGAAACCAATTCCACATTTCAGAAAGAGAGACTCCCAGGCCAAAGGGAATACCCAAATATCTGGTAATCTGACCATGTTGAATTTTTTTCCATTCCTTTGGAATCCATCGAGGGTGATGACCAAAATTAATCATGAAAAATTCTATCTTGTGATATGCTATTTTGATCTTGAGACCAAACAATATAAATTAAGGACTTCCAACACATTACTAATTTCGATCTCAAAATTTTGAATAAAAAGAAGGTTGTCATAGAAAAAATGAGAATTAAGAACAATTGCATTGTTTGGAATTTGAATGCCCTTAATAAGATTTATTTTCTAATATTTTTGCAACAAATACCCCAGTGCATCAACAATAAGGACATAGAGAAATGGTGATAAAGGACAACCCTATCTGATTGAGCATTGTAAGGGGAATGATTCCGTTAGAGCATTATTTATTACAAGATGGGAATTATCATATTGGAATAACATCTAAACATGGTTGCAAATTTTGGGACCAAACCCCAACCATTGAAGTATTTTAATGATAATCCTCCACCTCATTCCATCATAAGCCTTGTCAAAATCAAGCTTTACAAGTAAAGCATTTTGTCTAATTTTCTGAGCCCACTCACAAGTTTCCAATGCAAGAATTAAGTTATCAAGAATGAACCATCCACTAGGAAAAATAGTTTGTTCAGGTCTGACAATCTCTTTAACCACTGGTTTAATTCTTGAGGCCAAAGCCTTAGCAATGATTTTATAAGAAGTATTCAATAAGGTGATCGAACACCATGCAAAGATATAATCCTCATTCTTTCCTTTTGGAATAAGCTTGATAAGGCCCTTATTAATATTGGGACCTAATGACCCTTACTGCAAGGCTTCAGGGTATACAAGGTAAAAGTATTCCTTAATATAATGCCACATAGTTTAGTAAAATTCAACAGAAAACCTATCTATCCTAGGACTTTTATTGGGATCCATTGAAAAAAGAACATGTTCCAACTCTTCTATAGAGAGATCCCGATCAATATATTTACCATATTCAACATCCACCTTTCTAGGAATACTATCCTTGATAATGTCCTCTAATATAAATTATACATCTTCCCAATGTGAATCCTCTTTAAAGAGATTTTCATAAAAATTATAAAACAAAATTTTTAATATTCTCTATATTAGTAAATTCTATCCAGATTCATCCTGTATTGTTCCAATAAACTCTTTTTTATGTTTTTAATTTAATTAGTTGAAAAAATATTTAGTGCCTTTGTTTCCTTCCTTAATCCAATGTAATCTAGCTCTAATTCGGGCTTCTTGCCCTCTATACATTTCAAGGTTGTGAAGTTGTGTTTCAATGACATCTATAGAAGTTTGAAGAGATAAGTCACTAGGATTAGATGGTTCAGATAAATTTGCTAGCCTAAGGGTTCATCCAAGGGAATGTGTAGAAATGGATTTATGAACCAATTACTTGATATCATTAAACTAATTGGTCCAGGATTTGAATTTTGTTAGCCACTGGTATATTTAAACAAGCCTAATGCTTCCTTTTATTATCGTCAAGAGGGACATTTCATTAGAGACTTCCCTATAAGGAAAAATAGATATCCTCAAGTTGAACTGGTTATTGTTGTCAGCACGCCATCTATTCAAAATAATTATCAGACTTTTGTTATGCCTATGGAAACTCAAGAAAAACATGATACTCTAGATGAGAACATGAATAATGACATTCATCCCTCTTACAAAGATTCCATTATGATTGATAGCTGGAGAATGGCCCAGACAAGGAAAGTACCTCTAAAAACCTTCAATTCTTGTAATGGTCAATTCCTTGTCCCTAAGAATTCTTTTCCACAATCCCACGCTAGTCCAAAAAATAAAGACCTTGAGCCTTAATCATCTCATGTGAGACAAAGGTCTCATTCTCCATCAACAAGTTCTAGAGCATCTCCATCATCCATGAGACAAAGATCAAGGTCTCCCTCTTTTTCAAAAGAGAACAACTCCTCTGATCCAATCATTCCAACTGCCAATCATTTTGATGTTTTAACACAAGATGAAGACCCTCCTAATTTATCCAATCATGAAGCATAAGTTTCTTTCTTGGAATGTGAGAGGGATTTATCTCCCTCATCACAAATATGAGGTCAAGGAGGTTATTGTCAAGTGGAAACCTGATATTGTTTTTTGCAAGAATTCAAAATTAATGGAGTTTGTCTCCGTTCTGCTCTATCTCATTTATTCAAAAATTCTACTTTCTTTCATACATCACATAGAGAGGGAAGAGGATGGGTTGTTATTGGTTTAGCTCCCCGGAAAATTTGGTTTGTCATTGATAAATGGGAAGATCCATCATACGGTTGTGTGTGGGTTTTGTCCTTTATTAATGGTAAACCCATTGGATTCTATTATGTTTACACTCCTAACATTGCCAAAGAACGATGTGAACTATGGGAATGGATGACCACTAATTTACCTCATTCTGATTGGATAATTGGAGGATATATTAATATGTTTGAGAATCATGTGGATCGTAGTTGATCTATTATGTTAAGTTGAGCAATGAAGAATTTGATAAATGGTTTTTTTGTAGAAAATCTTTAAGAGTAAACCCTATTCATAAAAAAAATATTCTCATAAAAAAAATTGGTTCACTTGGTCTAATTGTAGGTTGGGAGTTGATAGGAATCTTAGTAGGCTTGATAGGTTTTATATCTCTCCCAACCTACAATTATCTCAAGTTTCCAAATATTTTTTTGGTGAAAGTTGATTATTCTTCCCTCCTTAATGTGAAAATTTATCACATTATTAAATATAGACAACTATAATTTCATATAACGATCTATCCAAAATCTTATGTGTCATATGATATTGCCTTCATAAAATTTTGTTTGTATTTTTCATTTGGCCTTAATACATATGATTTCACCATTTTTAATATTTTTTTTCAAATTATGACGAATGACATGTTTCTCTCCTTAAACACCACAACCATATTTGGTATGTGTTATATCATGTGTATGCTTGTCATGGGAAAGATGAGCCGCAAAATTGTTTTTTTGCCATTAAACCTTGATTCACCGAGTTTGATCTCTTTTGGAAAGCTCATCATCACCATGTCAATCAACACATGATAAGTAGGAGATATTTTCCACAGCAAGTCAAATTGTGATAGTGCTATCAGGATTCAATTGTGTAGTGTTTTGAGTCAAACTCATTGACCCATGTTTCATGAGTAGTGATTCACATGAACCCATCTCTCATGAGAATGAATGGAACACTTAGCACTCATTGGATCTAGGTGATGCTTCACAACTCCAATGAGTGCATCACCTAGATCCAATGAGTGCTAAGTGTTCCATTCATTCTCATGAGAGATGGGTTCATGTGAATCACTACTCATGAAACATGGGTCAATGAGTTTGACTCAAAACACTACACAGTTGAATCCTAATAGCAATATCACAATCAACACATGGCTTTTACTTTTTGTATTTTTTTAGATAAATTTACTTTAAATAAAAATGAAGACTTGATGAATTTAATTATTTTGCATGCTTGAGGGAAATTCTTAGCAATTGATTGACATTATTAGGTCGTGCAACTCAAATAATAAATTTCTCCGGTGCAAAAAATGAGTTTACTATAATATATGTAAAATAGATAATTAGTATATTTATCTTTTATTAGGTCTTTATTCTATTGTTGTCACAAATCTTCCCCAAAAAATAACATTGATTGAAGAACAATACCAAGTTATTGATAATCTATTATTAAAAGGTAAATATTACACAATTGATACATACATCTAATTGTTTCCTTAGATGTATACAATGTTATCAGGATTGAATCCCTTTGTTTTGTTATTCTGATATACAATATTTACTTATAATAAGTGAGATAACTAATATGAGTCATTTTTTTAAGAAAATTTAAATAACAAAAGATGTTGTTACCCAGAAGATTATGAAGAGTTATATAGATTTGAATAAGTTAATCTTATGAAAAAATGTTGGTTTATATTTAAAATTAGTTTGAACTAAATCATCAAGGACAATGATCTTCAAGGGGGAGGAGGCGTCACATCCTATTTTTGAACTAATTTATTAATGCTATTTTAGAAAATTTAAAATGAAATACTTTGCTATGCAATTTGTATTATGTTATAAAAATTGTGATCTAAGGAAACTTAATATTAAGACATATTTATTTTTTATAGGATATGTAGACAGAGAAAACTAGATTTGATGTTCATTAAAGGAAATAAATGTAATTTCTTATCTTTGTGATTATTATTTATCACACGTTTATAGTATGTTATAAACATTATGGTTAATATACTAATAGTTATCATGTTAGTTATATAAGGTAGATAAGGAGAGAGAATATCACCAAAGAGAGAGAAGCAAACTAGAGAGAATAATGATACATCATGATTATATGAAATCGCAAACAAAAATAATGTTGCACATTGTTTCATGTGAATATTGGATGTTTTTCTTGGGTTGTAAGTATAATAATAATTTATGCCATAACATCATCATTGTTATATCATTATGGTTGTCCTCTATCTCATCAAGTTGTCTTGATATGTTAAGTAGATAACATTGACTTCATGTCTTGAATCTCTCTTTGTCTAATGTTATAGTAGATTTGATAAGATCTTTCATAGGTAGAGTGTGTCTATTATATATTCTTTTTAAAAGAGGGGTAAATGCTTTGACTTGGAGTTATGAACTAGTGAGGCCACAAATGGGGGACCTCATCTCGAATGGGTTTTGAACATTGATGGCAAGAACAACAACACAACAACTTAATCATCACAACATGCCACTATTGGCATGACTATTAATATTCATATAAGATATTAAATTAAAAAAATAAATGAGAATAAGTACATGTGTGTGTATATGTATGCATATTAATGTGTCTTTACAATTGTATGTACATATGTGTGTGTGATGTGTGTGTGAGAATATATATATATAACATACACACATATATATACATATATGTGTGTATGTAAATATATATACATATCTGTATGTGTGTATGTAAACATATATACATATGTGTATGTGTGTATATAAATATATATACATATATATGTGTATGTAAACATATATACATATATATGTGTATGTAAACATATATACATATATGTGTATGTAAACATATATACATGTATGTGTATGTTTACTATATATATTGCAGACACCTAAAAATCCACTTATTAATTCAATTATTTTAAATTAATAAAAGTCCTGATGACATCATCATTAATTAATTAATTAATTAATTAGTTATTTTTGTGATTATCCCGTCCTGTATTTTAATTAAACCTATTTAATTAAAGAATCCCCCCGACAAACATTTAAACCCAATTTGAATGTTAATCCCTCCTATTTATTAAATTTAATTTAATAAATTGTGTCTCACCCCAAATCCTCCTTAAATAAATTAAATATTTATTTAAATCCCTAAAACCCTAGATATCTTCTAGAAAACCCTAAACCCATCCTCTCATCCTTAATCACTTCCTAACCCTGCTTAAAGGGTGATTCCTAACCCTCTTAGCCTAAACCCTCTCCCTTTGACTTTTGGTCAACACCCTCATTAATGAGCTTTACATGCTCATTAATGGACCCTTACACCCTCATTAATGGATCTTACAACCTATTAATGAGAGCCTATGTCTCTTCTTCCACCCTTGTCCCCTAGCACTCTTCCCTAGTGTTGCTCACACGTGTGAGAAACCCTTCATCCTTATCCCTTTGACCTTGACCCTTAACCCTTGGTCCTAAACCCTAACCACCCTTCCTAACCCAAGCCTCTCCTCAAATCATATAAATAGCCTCCCTTCCAAGAGAAAAAAACCAATTCACATCTCATTTTCATAGCATTGTTATCATGCACATTTTCATCTAGAATCTTAATAGCTTTTACTAGTATTGTTAGATTTGCTTCATTTTTATGCTTTATAAATCATCCTAGCTTAGATAAAATTGATTAATATTCAAATATTTTAATATCATTTTCATCCATATCACATCTATTTCAAAGTTAAAATCAACCTTGCATTGCATTCATAAGCTCAAATCTGCATTTGCTTCATTTGGACCCTTGGAACCCTAGTGGCAAAACAGGTTCCCTATATCTATTTTTGTGCCATTATTGGGTCTCCATAGATTTAAACTGATCCTAATCCTTCCTAAATATCATTTTGGATATTATCTTTGTGTTTCAAGAGCACACCCACATCCCTCTTATACAAGCAAATCAAATGGTGTCAAGGTGCTCCCGTTTCAGCTCAATCGTAGGTGACCTGCGAATAGATTTTCTATATGTCTATGCATGCTTAATTTAGACTAATATTTGAATTTTTCAGCATGCTCCCAATAGGTTAATTTTTCATCTCTCACATTTTGGTACGCTTGATGGGACCCCACCATGCTCTTCGACTGTATGTTTTAGGGCTTTTTGAGCAAAAAAACTATTTTTTTGAAGTTGTCTTACAACCCAATGAGGATCCTCATATGAGTAAAAAACTTGGCCCTATTTTCTTATATCAAAAAACCTTTATACTCGTATGAGACCATGTACTAACTCGTATTGGCCTTCTGCATATCATTTCTAGCCTTCTGCAGCCCTTCTAGCCTTGTTTGCTTGTATCAAGAGATAAGGATACTCATATGAGCCTTGGTCCTGACTCATACAATTAAAAACATTGAAATACCCTTCCCTTTTTACTCATATGGGAAATAGGGGGCATGTATAAGGCCTTAAACTTGGGTTTGTTTGAGTTTTCGGGCTCATTTGGCCTCCCTATTGCTCCTAAACTTCAAATTTGTAGTATATAACTTGGTTTTCTGAAATGAATCCTTGGAGAGAAATTTTATCATCAAAACATAAAGGTCCCAAGGCCTACTAACTCATTTTATTATTTAGGAAAGATAAGCATCTTCATTTAAGCTTAAAATGAACTTTCTTTCAATCTCGAGTGCCTAAAAATTGCATCTTTTCCTAAAGGTTCAATAACTCAATCAAAATCTTCCTAAAATGAACATTTTAAATCTTCATACTTTTTTTTTGGTTAAAATGAACTTCATCTAACAATCTTGAGTGTCTAAAGGTTCTTGTGCAGTCCTAAAGGCAATCTAGGAACACTTCACTCTTTGGGCTTAAAACTGAACCCTAAAAACACAAAATCTTGAATTCATGAGTAGGAATGAAATATAAAATCTCTCAATTACTTTGGATCCTAAAATGAACCTTTAAAATATTGAAAACTCTTAGAAGTATCAAATTGCAAAACTTATTTTTAGGGGAAACCCTAAAAAATCAATCTCAAATGCTCAAAATAAAACACTTGCAAACTTTTCAAAAGTCTTTATGTTTACAAGGAAATGAACATTGCAACCTAAACATGTGTGCTTGAGCTCATAGCTTAATCACACTTAATCAAATCTTCGAAAATGAACTCTTTTTGATGTTTTTCTAGGAGTTTTTCAAATTCTGCAAATCCTTTTAAATTAAGTGACATAAAATAAATTGGACTAGGACAAGTTCATTTGTTTTACTTCTAGTGAGGCCTGTCTAGAGAGAAAAATGCTTCCTCTTTGGAGAATGACCTCAAACTGGTACTTCCCTGATCGGTATAGAAACAAAGCACTGATCAACAAACTCCCACTTCATCCCCTCAAGCTCGGGCGATGCGTGTTGATGGTAGCCTGAGGTAGGTGAATATCCCTACTATTTTTGCATGGTCAACTAGGATCTTAAGTGATTCATGTGTGTACAAACCAATTAGGAGGACACCACAGACCTAATCAGATACCTATTAATCAGAGGCTTCCCGATCTACCCTCGAAGGTATCATAATCATTGTGCAAGGACCGATCCAAGTGGTTTCCCAGATCACCTCAAGATTACTCACCATTTGTATTCCTTTGGGATACCAAGCTATGAGCAATGGTTTTGATACTAGCTTGTCATTAGGTAGTTCTTGTTTGATGTATTTTCAAATTTTCAGACTCAGTGCAAAAACATCTATTGAACATACACAAGAAAAGAATTCTACACACAAATATTTTTCCATGTCAGTCCAATCCTCCAATCTAGAAGTCTCCCAAAGCCTCCAAAATCTTGTCATCCTAGGTTCATAATCATGGTCTTCCTTTCATCCCACATCTTTTCTGTCCAACATTTTCCTCCTTTCCTCTCCACATCCTAGGTTAGCAGAGTCATCTTGGTCACCCCCTATCCCCTTTCTATCTTCTTCTAGAGTTAGTCTTTCCTCCTATCCTGAGCTTAATCCAAATCCCAATATGAGCTGGTTAGTCATCCCAATTAAGCTTTAGTCTTCCTTCCATCTTCATCCTTCATCCCTATCCAACTCATCTGCAAGTTAACATGTCTCAAATCTATTATGATGAGTTTGGTTGTCATATCTTTTCTCCCACTCCATCCTATTCCAATGATGATAATAGTCTTTTTGATCATGATGAGTACTTTGAAAACCTTAGCAAGCTTGATCCAAACATCCCCCAGAATCCAGTCATTCCTCCATACATATCCACTAGCACTCCTTATCATATCTTTGACAGGGGAAATTCATTATGCATACCTTCTTCTTATGTTGTACCCACATATCCTCCACATAGATCCTTCATACCTACATCTTCTCCCATAGTCATATCCCAAACACCACTTTTCTACAATAAACCTACAAGCTACATCCCTTATCCAGATCCTCCATCTCCTTATCCTCCAACCCATTTTCAAATCCAAAATCCTAGTTTTCCAAATCCTTATGTTATTTCTAGGCCACCATCCAATCTATCCTACCTTTCTCCTCCATCTCCTCCATCCTATCTCAATCCACCATCTTCTATTCCTACCTACATTACCAAAAATCCCCTTCTATAGGAAACATGCATCCCGTAATCCACTTCTTATCCCATATCTCAATCCATGCCCCCTATCCCATCAGTTAGTTAATCAAGTTCACAAGCCACCTCCATGCCTACTTATGTGAACTATCTAGCTATGTCATCCTCCACCACCTCTTTTGCATAGTCATCCCCTCAACCAAATTCACCATCCACCATCCCACCTTCATGTGTGGACTATCCTAGTTCCCCATCATCTGCATATGTTAGATTTGTCAAACGCAAATCATCCCAAGAACACCTGCATGCAAGACTATCACAAAGAAGAAGCAAAAAGACAGAAAGCTATGGCGGCCAAAAGGCCAGAGACAGGAAAATCATTGTGATAGAAAAAGCTTCTATTAACAAAATGAAATTACAATACAATCTCCTTAAAGAAATGAAAGAAGTGAATCCTTATAAAAGGAAACACGAAACCCTAAAGGCTAAAACCCTAAAGAATTATAAAGCGCCTAAGTGAAACTTAAGCCTAGAGTATGATAAACTAATAATTAAATGATTTAATTATTAGCTAACATAAGACTACTCTAACACCCCCCCTTAAGTGTAACTTAGGGAGAAGCAAAAAAAGCTAAACTACTGCAGAAAGCAGGAAAGATGGGTCCCGGCAACTAGGCCTGATCAGGTACCCAAACATAAAGCAAAAGATGTCCCAGAGAAAGGAACAAGAAGAGAGCAAGAAACTCCTCTGAAGCATGTCTGAAAACTCTGTCAGAAGATACTGCTGGAACCCCCACTGAAGTGCATGACCAGGTAGAGAAGACAAGTGTCTGAAGAGCTGATCAATCGAACCAGGAAGCAATAGAACCAATAGGTGAACCCCCCCATAATGCTGAACTGGGAGAGGTGACAGGAACACTGAAATGCGATGCCAGAAACAGCTGCAGAAGAAGAACCAGGAACACCAACAGTGCAATAGAAGCACACACACAGGATAAAGGGCGGTGTCATAGACACAGTCTACATGGGCTAATGTCGTGGAAGGTACGCTCACTTGACAAGAGTGGATGCGCCTATAGTGGCAAATGCATCAAAATCCCCCCATGGCACTTTATAACTGAGTGCGAATACTAAAACTGAACCAGGTGAAAAAGATCCCAGAAATGCAGAAGAAGGCACTTTATCTCAGTGCGTTTACAGAACAAAGATACATCAGAAAGAGCATGCAAGCTCAGAAGTCAGAAAGAAGAGTGCACTAAGAAACCAGAAGAAGAGATCCCCGGACCTGTAGAACCAAGCACACCACCAGAGGGCATAAACTGCATAACTCGGAGGAGTGAAAACCTGGAGTAGAATCTGGAAGAAATACCTCTGCCACTGAATAGTACACAAAATCAGCTTTCCGACGATATCTCGTTTGCCGAAAAAGGAGTCCGGATGAGCCAGATATGACTCCCGGAAGGCAAAAAGAGACATCAGACTTCAACAGCAAAAAACACTGTTGAAACGGTGGAACCAAAAACCCTAACCTCCATCATCGGAAAGAGCTCGGAAAGAGCTTTCCGACGATATATGGAAGTCAGAAAAAGACCCCCGTATGCTCCCTGTAGAGCGAAAAAAGCCCAGTACCCCTAAAAATGCCAAAAAAGGGCTTACAAAATGCCCCAGGGGCTAAAAAAATAGGCCCCCGGACGCATGGCGCGCTCCGGGGGCTGGGACGCAGCCCCTGGTCACCATATGACTAGGAGCTCGACATAAGAGGGCTGAAACGGGCCGGGCGGCGGCTGGGCGGGCCGGAGAGGGGCCGGGAGGCGGCGCTGGTGCCGGCGGTGGGCGGGCCGGCGGAGCGGAGGGCGCGGGCAGCGGGGCCGAGGGCGGCGGAGGCCGCAGAGGGCGGCGGAGCGGTGGCGGAGCCGGGGTGGGCGGCAGCTGGGCGGGCCGCGGGTGGCGCGGTGGCGGGGGCCGTGGCTGCTGCAGTGGCGGGGGCCGCGGCTGCGGTGGCCGCTCGGGCGGTGGCCGCGGCTGCGGTTGCTGCTGGGCGGCGCGGGGGTGGCTGCTGGGCGGCGCCCCCAAAAATGTTTTTTTTAAAAAAAAAATCACCGTTTGTACCCGCCTCGGAGTGCGTGCCAGGGCCGTACGACCCTGGTATGCAAAAAATTTTTGCCTCAGATGCCACTGTGTCCAAAATGGATAAGTTTTATATGGATTTAGGGGTTCTTGGGCCTTCCGGACACAATGGTGGTGTCCGTTTTTGCCCAAGGTGAGCCAAATTTCGGCTCCCCCCCAGATCCACAAAAAAAACTTCTGAAACCCTCTGTGCTTCAATAAAACTCGAACAGCCAGCAGCAAGATGGCTCTGATACCATGTTAGATTTGTCAAACGCAAATCATCCCAAGAACACCTGCATGCAAGACTGTCACAAAGAAGAAGCAAAAAGACAGAAAGCTATGGCGGCCAAAAGGCCAGAGACAGGAAAATCATTGTGATAGAAAAAGCTTCTATTAACAAAATGAAATTACAATACAATCTCCTTAAAGAAATGAAAGAAGTGAATCCTTATAAAAGGAAACACGAAACCCTAAAGGCTAAAACCCTAAAGAATTATAAAGCGCCTAAGTGAAACTTAAGCCTAGAGTATGATAAACTAATAATTAAATGATTTAATTATTAGCTAACATAAGACTACTCTAACAGCATATTCTAAACCTTCACCTCAACCTCCATCATGAAAGTCTCCAAGGAGTTTCATAAGGAAGCCATAAAAAAATCCCTCTCCCAAAGTTGATGAATCATGTTATCTCATTACCTCATGTGAAGCCATCAATGATGAGGCCCATCAACCTCCTACATCCATCATTTCTCCTCTATCACCCCCATCTATTATCCTTCTTCCATATACCCCACTTATTGATCCTCTTCCATCTCATAACATCATTGAATCCTTTCCATCTAGTGACTCCATCCAATCCCCATCCACATCTCCTTCTCCTAGAATTATTCAAAACACATCTAATGAAACTCATGAGTTCATCCTTCTTCCCTCCATCATAATTGCAGAATCTCCCATCCTTTCATTCATACCATCTGAAGAGTCCATCCATGAATCCCCCATCACTCTATCCACACTAATCCAATCCAATCAAGATCTTGTCCAAAAACATATTGAAATATCCATCAAACTAAATCAAGATCCTATCCCTTCACTTCCTCTATTGCATGATCCATTGCTTCCATCACCCCCAATTCAAGATCCTACCATCCCAATTTCTCCATCTCAAGATCCATTACCATTCTCCAATCAAGTGATGAACTACAATTGATTGAATATCTGATGAACTGAAGGAATAGTGATTAGAGATCACCGAGCTACTGAAATGATATACATAAGATGATTAAATCAGTCAATATGTTGTCATTTATGTCAACTAGTTTTGACAGTACTTATCATGATAGTTACAAACATCTAAACATCTGTTGGAGGAAGAAAAGATGAAAAATTGAGATATCTACATGAGGAAAAGATGGATATGATAGATAAGGATAAGGTAAACATTGAGTAACTTATTGACGAGTCTATGACTTTATATTGTTGACTTGAGCATGTTACATTAGTCTATTATGAAGAAGAGATTTGAATTTGAACAAGTCAATGTGGTCGGTAATCACAGTTGGATAATTATTGGTAATCGGTAAAGTGGACAAACAGATTGATATTTTATGTTACTGAGCTGCATAATTTGTTGAAATTATTTTTTTAAGGTACATCTATGTTTTTGGGACTATAGGATAACTGATCTAACTGATTCACCCGCCTCTCAGTTATTCTAACAGTCAAGATCCCATCATACCAACCTCTCCACTTCGCAATCCTCTAACACCTATCCCACTGACATCACTCTATCCCCTTGGCTCACTTACATTTGTCAATGGAAGCCCACTTGAATAAGAAGAAATTAGTTACATATCCTCCATCGCGGCACCTAAAACTCGATGTTTATCTTATTCCCCAAGTTAAAAGTATCCTTTCTTGGATAAAATGCTCAAGAAATGGAATTATCAGGGTAAAGGCATAGGCTCCCATGAAAAAGAAAATTTGGAGCTCATCCAAGACAAGAAACATCCATAATCATGTGGTATTGGTCACACATCCGAAGGCACTTCCTCCATAAATGTTGGTACAACTAAAGCAAGATTCAAGCATCCTTCCAAAAACACCATTGCATCTTCCCATCATCCCTCCAGAGCATACAATGCCATTCCTCCTCCTCCATCATTGTAAACCAACACAACCTATCACATTCCTCCTTCACCATCTACATCCATTTTGGGTCCCTATAGCCCAAAATCTACTAGCACATATCCTCCACATACCAAATCTATTTTTGGGCCTTACATCCCAAAATATCATCCCCCATCTTATCATATTCAATCCTTCATCCGCCAATCCCATCTCCCTTACACCCACCATAAAAATCCAATTCCATACATTCCTAGTCAAGATCAACAAAGGAACATTCCCACATCTCCTATCTGTCAATCTCCCTCCAACTCTCCATCCATATCTCCTCCATCCCATGTAGCTCCTCATATTCTTTCCAATGCTGCTCACAACTATTTGGATGCCATCTCAAAAATGCATGAAGATAACTATCCACAAAGATCCAAAGATTGCCATGTCCACTCTAAAAGACATGCTCAAGCAAATAAAAATCCAATCAAAAGATCTTCTAAATCCAAATGGCCACAAAGGACCATCAAAGAAAAAGAAAAATCCACAACATCCCAAAGGATGCAAAGGCCCACCAAAGCAAAAGAAAAAACTATGTGGATCCCAAAGCAAAAATATGCAATGCATCTAAAAGAAACATCCATAATGGCATCCAAAGTTGAAAATCCAATAGCTACTCATTCCTCTTTTCCATCTCCTAAATCTATTTTGGGTCCTTATGTCCCAAGATCTCCTATCATAGTTCCTCCAACATATCTGCATGTACCCTCCACATCTCATCCACTTTATCCACCCATCTCACAACATGTGCCAATGTTGGTCATGACAACATCTTCCTATCATGCTCACTTTCCATCATTCCATCCAAACTCTTTCTACCACCATATCTCTCATCCCACACATATCCACCATCTCCCCCATCTCATCCATGCCTTTGCATAATCCATCCATCCTAATAAGGATGTACCAACATCTAGTCAGAAAAAGTCAGTGAAAAATTAAAAAAATAAAAAAAGAGAAAAAAATAAGAAAAATATCAAAAGAGAAAAAAACATTCATCCAATGGTGAAAACTTGGCAATTCAAGCACCTTGGACAAGTACCATGATGAAAACCTGGCAAACAAGTGTCATGCATAATCCCTCCATCTAGTTCCTCTCTGCAATTGGGGGAAATTTTCCTTCTAACACATCCTATCCAACATCTCCTCCACCCCATTTGTCTCTTACCTCCACCATCCTCCTTTGGATCTTGATAAAAAAATGGAGACCACCCGATATACATGCTTTTGGGCACCTTTCTGCATCCATTCTTCCTACCATACCTCCCATCATGACTTTCATCCATATCTCCTCTATCCATCCATCCTTCCTATCAGACTATCCTAGCTTCCATCTACCTTCCTCAGCCTCTTGTCATCTTATCTTCCATCCTATCATACCCCCTCCTAATGCCTCTGAATGCATGAACTATCCTAAGAAGGGGCATCCTATTCCCTGGTGACATATTCCTCGGAGACTTTATCACATCCATCTTCCCATATCCCCATCCTCCATCCAAATCCTTATCTTCCTCCATGCAAATCCTTATCTTCCCCTATCCAAATCCCCAAGCATTTCCTCTATCCTCATCCCTGAGCATTTCCTCTATTCAAATCCCTCAGCATTCCTCTATCCATATCCCTTAGCATTCCTCTATCCACATCCTAAGCATCCTCATCCCTGAGCATTTCCTCTATCTTCATCCCTAAGCATATCCTTTCATCATTTCCTCTATCCAAATCCCTCAACATTCCTCTATCCAAATCCCTCAACATTTCTCTATCCACATCCTAAGCATCCTCATTCCCAAGCATTTTCTCTAGCATTCATCCCTCAATAGTTCCTCTATCCTCATACCCAAGCGTTTCCTCTAGCATTCATCCCTTAACAGTTCTTCTATCCTCATCCCCAAGAATTCCCTCCAACATTCATCCCTCAACATTCCTCTATCCAAATCCCTCAGCATTCCTCTATCCAAATCCCTCAGTATTTCCTCTATCCTCATCCCTCAGCAGTTCCTCTAGCTGCATCCCTCAACATTTCCTCCATCTTTCCATCACCTAGTACTTCCCTTGTCATTGGTATCGAGCTAAAGGATACCCCCATGGAATCCTATGCTATCCATCCATATCTGAATATTCCTAACAATCTTTCAATGCATGTGAATCCTATCCATATTGTCTAGGTCTCCAACATCCAACATCAATCAACCCATCCAATCACATCCTTAGTCTTGCTGCAAGCCTTGATCTCAATCCAATCATCATCACTGGGATACTTCCTTCCCAATCGTTGTGTCATTTTTGGACATCATCCCCCTATCCACCATCAGTCCATCTTGGCTTTCTAGCCCAACTGGGGCATCATATGGCATATCTTTGCAACATCGGTTTCATCCCCAATCCCTTGTACATCCTATCCTGAGTCTTGTACTCTAGCATCAGTCGTGTCTCCACCTAGGCTCATTTGTACATATGTTTCTTTAGGTCCCATCCTTTGTGTTAGTTAGCCCTTGCATCGGTATGACATTTGTCCCTATCTAGCCAAGTGCTTCAACAATCATCCCTTGGTCCTTTTAGAGCCTTTTAGAGGTTTGAGTATCCTACCTATCTCTTGTCATATGAATCCTAGTTTAGCCATCTATCATTGGTCTTCACAAGATGTATCCTTCCTCATATTAGACCAATCAAATCAATCCTCATCAATCAATAATCATCCATCATCCTACCTATGGAAAAAGGTTTGTGAGATACTTGTTATTTCATTTGTTCCTTTGGGTCTTTTGTTTATCTTTTGGGCCCTTCTTTGTACTATATCATCATGTCTTGTTGTACATATCCTCGTTAGGCCTGCAACAACATTTGAGCAGATAACTTGTCCCACCCATCGCTATACTTCATCAAAATCTATTGTCGACTATCTTTACTAATATGATTATCCTTGATTCATCATTTGCCAATAACACAATGTTCTCCTCATCAAACAGGTCCTTTCAAGATGTATCCTTATGTCCAACCTAATCTCCCATCATCAATCAAATGTCCGTGTAGGATTTATCCTTCCTCATGTTCAAACCTAATCTCTCCCCATCAGTCCATTAATCTTTCTCCTTGGCAAAGGATGTCTTTTGGAGTTATCATTCTGATCTTGGATTTTGTCCTTTGGATCTTGTTTATCTTTTACGGCTTCTTGTTGTTCCTCTCCTCAAGGTCACCACAATCCTTTATATCATGGTGTGCTGCGAATGAGGAAAATTTGGGGCAATGTCTTTTAATCATCTTTCTACTTATGTGTTAGTCATCTGTTTGTGGTTTCCTCAACATCATTTCCACCATGCCTCCTCTGGGTTTCATGTGTGATGCTGAGGAAACCCTTTGTGTGCTTATTTTTGTCTTAGTCCTATGCAACACTAGTGACAAGGCCTTGAGTTCCCAATAACCTTGGTAGGTCTCTAGCATTGCTATATCAAACTAGGTTGTTCTCTCAAAAATATCCAACATAATGAGCTCCCCAAATCCCCATCATCGCATATAGATTAATCCTACATCCTGCATCTTACGTCATTTGCATTCATGCATCTTTGCTCTTGGAAAGTCTTCTATTTATCCCCCTTTCCCATCTTTCCTCATCCTTTCCCTTCCTCTTTGCATCCTTTTCAAGAAAATTCCCCAAAGCTTCCTCTTTGCATTATTTTCTCAAGGGGGCACAAACCCTTACCATCTAATTCTAGCATGGGACATCTTATTTTCTTGTCTTTGACACCACGCCACTTGTGACATTGCATCAAAGAGGGGCAAAATGTAGACACCTAAAAATCCACTTATTAATTAAATTATTTTTAATTAATAAAAGTCCTAATGACATCATCATTAATTAATTAATTAGTTAATTTTGTGATTATCTCTTCCTCTATTTTAATTAAACCTATTTAATTAAAGAATCCCTCCAATTTATTAAATTAAATTTAATAAATTATGTCTCACCCCAAATCCTCCTTAAATAAATTAAATATTTATTTAAATCCCTAAAACCCTAGATATCTTCTAGAAAACCCTAAGCCTATCCTCTCATCCGTAATCACTTCCTAACCCTGCTTAAAGGGTGATTCCTAACCCTCTTAGCCTAAACCCTCTCCCTTTGACTTTTGGTCAACACCCTCATTAATGAGCCTTACATGCTCATTAATGGCCCCTTACACCCTCATTAATGGATCTTACAACCTCTTAATGAGATCCTATGTCTCATCTTCCATGCTTGTCCCCTAGCACTCCACCCCAGTGTTGCTCACACATGTGTGAGCAACCCTTCATCCTTATCCCTTTGACCTTGACCCTTAACCCTTGGTCCTAAACCCTGACCACCCTTCCTAACCCAAATTTCTCCTCAAATCCTATAAATAGCCCCCCTTCCAAGAGAAAAAAACCAATTCACATATCATTTTCATAGCATTGTTATCATGTGCATTTTCATCTAGAATCTTAATAGCTTTTGCTAGTATTGTTAGATTTGCTTCATTTTTATGCTTTATAAATCATCCTAGATTAGATAAATTGGATTAATATAGTTTATTTCAAATATTTTCATATCATTTTCATCCATATCACATCTATTTTGAAGTTAAAATAAACCTTGCATTGCATTCATAAGCTCAAATATGCATTTGCTTCATTTGGACCCTTGGAACCCTAGGGGCAAAACAGGTTCCCTATACCTTTTTTTGTGCCATTATTAGGTCTCCATGGCTTTCAAATGATCATAATCCTTCCTAAATATCATTGGGGACATGCTCGTTGTGTTTTGAGAGCACACCCACATCCCTCTTATACAAGAAAATCAAACGATGACAGGGTGCTCTTGTTTCAGCTCAATCAAAGGTGGCCTGCGAATAGATTTTCTATAGGTCAGTGCATGCTTAATTTAGACTAATGTTTTAATGTTTCAGCATGCTCCTGACAGGTTAGGTTCACATCACTCACATACACACACACACAGACATATTATATATATATATATATATATATATATATATATATATATATATATATATATATATATATATATATATATATATATATATATATATATATATATATATATATATATATATAGTAAACATACACATATATGTATATATGTTTACTATACATATATGTGTGTATGTTTACTATATATATATAGTAAATATACACACATAAATGTTTATATATTTACTACATACACACATATATGTATATATGTTTACTATATATATATAGTTGTTTTGATTTAATGGAATCAAAATTTGAATTTGTTAAGTAGTTTGAAGTTCACATAATGGGGATAGATGCATTGAATGCATTAAATTGAGTAGCAAGTTATGAAGTTATTATGGAGTTGCACTCTAGCAAGTTGCACATGACATGACCCTAGTCAATGAGATGGTGGTCAAAGTGTGAATTGAATGCATGAGGGATCTAGAACTTTTGGCTAACTTTTAGGGGTTTCATTATCTATAAAAAAGAAGAAGATAAACTAAGAAAAGAAGGGGAAATAATAAGAAATAAGAAAAGAGGAATGTGGATGTAAAGATGAGGAGGAGAACATTGCAATGTTGGGAAATTAATTGTAGCATGTTGCAATTTTTTTTATTTGTTATTAAATATCATAAACAAAATGAAATAACATTTTCATTTGAAAAGGTTGTATTGTCTAATTTTTTTTATCATGTAGGGTATGACACTATGGTAGTTCTTATAGACCACACATAGTCTTATCAACATACTATATTTAAAGATCATTAAATATGTATCATTCCACTTCCAATATGTATGAATTAACAAAATATAACACTATTTTGATAAAAATGGACCTATATATTATGTATTGACTTAATAAATGAACTATGTCCATACAAAAACTATGTGTGATGATAGATACAATCACATAGCCTTAATATTTAAATAGTTTACAAAAAGAGAATATCTTATTAATAACTAATTAAAAATTCCTACTCTCATTGTAAGTGTCATTATCATTTCATGGTAGACCAGTATCTAAAATATCATCATTGGATCTAACCCCTTTCATTGTGAAACCATCTCCATGATTCACATGAATCAGTCCTTTATGGAATTTAAGGCTTTCAAAATTATAGATAATGTTTCATATATGGCATATTATCAATCTTGTTGAAAGGACAACACCTTCAATATTTTACCTTTATCTTGTTGATTTGCATAGTTCCTTCCTTTAGTGACTTCAAAATTATGGCTTTTGAGATCTCCATTATAATTGTCACCTACACAAAGATATCGTAAAAAATGAGTCTTCTCAGAGACTCAATAAGTACTTTTCTAGTACCCTAAAAAATATCCTCCTTTCTAGCCTTCCAAAATTTCCATAAAATATTAGAAGACAATATAAGAGAAAACAAATTATAAGAATGACCTAAACCTTCCACACAACCAAATAGAATCTCATGCCATTTGACCGTACCCTTTCCCCCTCAATCCACAAGATCAACAAAAAACATGTTCCAAAAATATATTGCATTTATACTCTCAAATAAAATGTGTATAATGTTCTTAAACTACTTACAAATAATACATAACTTCAACATGGAAGATGAAACAAAATAAGGGAGTTTTTGCAACATGAGAAATTTAAAGAAAGAAATTGTTGGTTCTTACTATTAGACTAAAGAAGTTTGAAATATTTAGACCTTTATTGTCTAGATAGATCAAGATTACAACATTTGTTTATGTTATTGAGAAGGTCCTAGAAGTGAATCAAGGTTTTGTAAACTAGTTTAGGTTTTAAAGTCAGTATCTTAGAATCATTATTCTAATAAATTTTTTAAAAAATACACTATCACTTAATCTAGAAATTGGGATTGTATGATCCTATAAGTCTCCCTAAGAATTGAATATGTTATTTAATTAGAATGAGGGAGCTTAAGCTCAGTACTCAAATCATCCCAATTTTTTAGTTGGTTGATATCATTTAAATATATGATACATTTTAGGTGCCAATCTTTATCCTAAAATGCGTGCAACACAACAAGTGGCTTGTATTTCTTAGAAATGTTCCACTACATTGATATTTCAATTCTCAATGTACTACTGTTATGATCCATTAACTCTTGGTTTGAATATGAGTTTTGATAATCTCCCACAATTCCCTTATGCTCTTGTTAACATTGGATCCAACAAACATTACTTAAAACTTACCAAAAAGAACGTCATTTATAGGCAGTTGTTTCCAACTCTTTTTCTTGTTTTGGAATAGATAACAAAATGTTATTTATCACAAGAAAATTTTAAGGTTCATTTACATATAAATATTTAAAGAACAATTTGAAAGCTAGAGAGATGCCATGCTTTCTAAAATCTTTCAATCCTGTACCTCCTTCATTCTTCTTTAAGTAGTACCAAACCCATTTTATATGTGTTTTATTATTTCATTTATATAGTAGTCACTAACTAACCAAACTAAGGAATATAAAAGGTGGTTTTTCTGATACACCTAAAATATATCAGCCAAGAATACGTGTTGTTTATTCTATTGACAATTTTTTTAAAAATCTATTTTAATCTTAATCCAATCCCATGTATATTTGAGATAGGTATTAATAAGTAAAGGAATGCCAAGGTATTGTTGTCATAAAATTTTGCACCCTTGCTTGGTGTTTGACCCCCAAGAAAACTTGTGAAAAATAGAAACAACCTCCAAGCATGGGACCTTGACAAGTGTGGTTGAGTCTCCAGAGAAGTCCAACATCCTTTCCCATCAAAGTGCAATTTTGAACCAGCCCAACACTTTGAAGACCTACTTCTAGCCTAATCTAATAGCTTTATCCAAGGAAAAGGGAAAAGAGAATGTAGAAAATCAAAGGGGGTGATGCACCAAATTAGAATGTTGATCTTCCCTACCTATAATCACACAAGAAATCAACATAACCACCCAAACTTACATAGATTTCTATTTTTGTCAGATTCCAAGGATACACATGAAGATTAGGCCTTACAACAATGCTGGAAGGAATGATATATTCACAAAAAACACCTATAATATGTTAATACAATCATATAATTTGGAAATAGACAAAAATGCATTCAAATACTAAGGCATGAAACTTTGCACAAGATATTTGAATAAGTAAAGAGATAAAACAAACAATTTTATTAATGTAAAAAAAAAAATAAAGTTTTCAGTTAAAGAAAGAATAGATTTCTAAAAAGAAACAAGGAGAAGATCCTAAAAATATGTTACATAATTGCTTTTATAGTTCAAGGATAACTTTGATTTCACCATTGGCGTATTAAACCTTGACCCAACTAGGACTAAGTTGCATAACACATCTATTCAAGCAAATCATATCAAAGATATGATATTGGAATGTATATTTGATTTCATGGTTGGCCACAATAAATGCATCCCTAGAGTTGCTGAAGAAGGACCTCTGCAAATAATATGGCTCTGCAATAGATATGGCAATATTGTTCCTCCTATCAAAGAAAATATGTCTTCAAATTAGTATGTAGAGAATGAGAGGAGGTTAATGGCATCATTAAAATTAATGGATCTGCAGAGGGGGTCATTAGAGGTAGTCGAGGCATTGATTTTGGTCTCCCTACTTAGTAGAAGCTCGTTGTGAAAATTAAAGTCTAAAATTGGCCCAAAAATTGAATGTCCATTTCCAATGAAGGGTACTGGTGCAATAATGGGTGGTTGACGGCCGCTAGGAGTCATTCACCATTGGGCATCAAAGAGACCAAAAAAGGGTCCTTTCAATGAAAAAAAACACTTGACATTCATTTGGGAAAGTTTATCAAAGATCTAAGAGACCATAAATGGTCCTTCCAATGCCTAAAACCTCTATGTATCTTAGTATAGGAACACCACCTTATCAAACATCAATGATATTAGAAGATTCTCTCCTCGATATGTGAAGGGGACCCACCAACTCATCTGCCACCATCCATTGATCAAAGGTTGAAGAGACCCAAAAAATGTCTCTTTGATGGCTGAAAAGTCCTCAACATGAACCACCACCTTTATCAAAGGTCAAAGAGACCATAAATCCATCTCTTTGATGATCGATCTGTCGTCAAATGAACTGACCCCATCAGGGATCAAAGAGAGGGAAAAGCTATCCCTTTGTTTTCCAATACACTTTGACCTATGCTTGACAATCAACATCTATTAGAGGTTGAAGAGACCCAAAATATGTCTCATCAATGAGTGATAAGTGTAGACATGGAAAATTGGTCAAAGGCTTAAATCAATCAGAAGGTGCATCAAATCATCAAAATAGCATGAAAAATCAATAAATGGAACAAAAGCAATTCAAATCAAAGGAAAATTCAATTAAATGATTAAATGAAGCTTGAAAAGGGGAAAAACACTATAAAATTGATTAAATTCAATTAATGACATAGTTGTTGAAAGCAAAAATCAAAATGAACCTCTTACCCTTCATGGCTAAATTTAATTACTTTAATTAATTAATAAATCATAATTTCCCTCAACAAAGCAAATTGGAGACAAAATGGACACAAATTACTTACTTTTGTTGAAATGGTCCAGCCTTTTGAAACCATTTAAATGATTGTCCCCTCCTTGTCCCCCCATTTATGGACAAAGCAAAGCCAATTGACCTTACCCAAGCATAACCATGATCAACTCACTCTACCCCCTACCCTTGGGAAATTACTATAAGTATGAGGCATTTTGGGAGGAGCATTTCCATCTTAGAATTTCAATTGAAAAGTATTGTTATTATAGTCAATTGAGATCATTTCTAAGAGCAATTGAAGCATTTGAGCATTTAGAGTTATCATTTTAGCATTTTATCATTGCATTGTTATCAATGGAGCTAGATTAAGCATAAATTCATCATAGAATAAGCATTTAGAAGCATCATAGCAGCATTATTCTCATTTTAGAGGTGTCACTAGTGAGGATTTGCAGCTGAGAGCTCACTTACCACTTCTTTCTAGAGATCCATGAGATGTTATAGATTGTAGCTGCATTTTAGATTAAATTTCCTTTGTATTTAGCTTAAATTGTTGCTACTTGATCTTAATTTCATGAAGGTGAATAATATCATCACACAAATGGTACCAACCGTGGGGCCTTGAGCCTCAAATACTAATAAATTTGTGATTTAAATAATCTTTGCATACATTTTTGTCTAGTTTTTGTGTGTTTTCTGTAGGAATTTTCTAAAGTCACACCTACAGGAGATCTATTCACGCTTAGAATCCTTACAGTGTCACTTCAGAAGCCTGATCTTATGCCTGCTAGCTAGAAACTCACACCTGGAATGACAAAGCATTCAGCCTTTACGGCTTCAAATCATGCCTAAACACAGGGAAGTATCGTGTATCTCTTATTTTCTGTCACGTTAATTTCCTCTTTGCATTGCACTTTACACTTAATATCACGCTTAAAAAGAAATTTTCTCTCACGTAGTAATTGAGATTATCATGCCTTTGATCGTTAATATTATGCTTGTGATAATATATTTATCATTTTAGATGCTTTGAATGTCGCTTTGCATTGACTATTTGCTGCGAATTTAGGATTATGTTTATGCTTTGCAGAGTAGATTTACCGCCTGTGCTATTATTAATGTCGCTTGTGAACTGAAGTGTGTTGCGTGTAATTAGTAAAGTCACACCTCTGAGTGATTTATTCACGCCTATTAGCTGGAGGATGTCGCTTGCATTTAATTTTCTATTTTCACGTTCAATTTGATAAAATTTGAAAATCTGACTCTCTGTGTTTGTTGTTAACCAGTAAATGAGCAAACATCCGAGAGTGAAAAAGCCAGAAAGTAGGTTCAACAAGGAGGGAAAAGCATTGGCAAAGAAAATAAAGAAGGAGAATCAAGTGCATACAAAGGCTGTCCTTGAATCCACACTGGATGAGGATGTCCAGGTATATGAGAAATATTTAGCTATGATTGAAGCTTATAAATAGAAATTTGTGTCTCTAAATTGGATTTATGAACCTTGAAATTAAAGCTTCTTTCATTAAAATCTTTTGATTGATTACATGCAAGTTTGGTTTCCCCTCATTGTGAATTGGTTGTGTTGGACTAACTTGTTGGAGGAGGGAGTTGGAGCAAATTGCCAAGGTGAGTAAGTGAAAAATGAAAATTAGTAACTCAAAAATGCCCCTAGCCTTTTGCTAGCTACAAGGTGAGGTATTCTACTCAAACAAGCTTGCATTTCCTTAACTTGTGGCATTGTCATTTAAACCTAGCTTTAATAAGGAAGAAATTGAACCACACATTTCAATTCTAAGAACCTCCTTGTCAAGAGGTTGAAAAAGAACTAAGTGTTTGAAGTGTTTGAGAATCAAAAGGAAAGTTAGGGATATGCTCTTCACCTTCTTGGTGAAACAAACTCCCAAAAACTTTACTTAAAATTCAAAATCTGCCTTACTTGCAAAATGAACATGCTAGAGATTTAGTGGGCTCGCCTCCTGAATTTTCCTTAGCGAGGTTAGTGAGAGGGACAGACCAAAGTGGGATACACTTTCTTTTGCCGCGAGAATCCGACCCACTATAAAATGAAACGCATGTATCCTTAATGGGGTGCATGACAAAGGGATTTTAATCTTCTCGAACTTCCTCTAGTAGTCTTTACGGATTGCACAAAATCGTACCTCGGTGCATGTGGGAAGCCCCTTAACATACTTGGGGGATGAGAGATTTTAATTCATTTGAACGGAATATTTACTAAATCCTGTTTAAAGTAGCAAAGCCACCTTGTAGAGCCATGTTTACAAGCCAAAATTGACTTTAGGTAGGCTGCTTGGAAGTTTTTATTGTGCTATACTTGTGAAAACATTTGAGAATATACACATTAGTTGTTGTTTAGAGACATTTATGTGTGTGTTGCATTTGTTTTCAATTTTCAAAACAAGAAATTTTCAAAAATACCTGATCAAAAGTTTTAAAAAATCTAAAAAATTATACCTTGGTCAGAGAAGTGTCGCCTATACACAAAATACACTCGCCTGTCAGATTTTTAGTCATGCCTATGACTTTCTTAAACATGCGTATACACACTAAATTCACGCTTAAGAACATTTGAGACACGCTTGGTTAAAACTGGAAACCCGCTTGGAAATAGTAAAGTGTCACCTAAGAACCCACAAAGGACCGCCTAAAAACAAAGCAGTGCACACCTACAGGAGTTTTAGTGACGCCTATGCTTGATTCAGTGTCACCCAGAAACATAAAAGGTCAAAAAGAGAGTACCTCCATGAAGATTCAAAAAATTTTGAATATCAATTTGAATACCCTTTTTCGAATTTTCGCTGAGCCTACTTACAGTCTAGTAAAAAATCCTGTTTCGCATATCTGTCAAATTTTGCAAAGGATTAGATCCAAGTAGTCTTAACGTGTATCCAAGGTTCATGCCTACATTCACTAGATCATATTACATCAAGAAAACCTTGCAAGATGATGGGACTTATTTGAGACAAGAGCTCCCTTATCCCGGAGATGAAACTACTCCTAGAGTACCACAAAAGTCACCCGAACAAGAAAAAGAAGACAACATGATGTATCAAGGTAGTTTGGGTGGTAAGGATAATAGTGGCATTGATTTCACCAACCAAGGTAATGCCAATGGTGGAGGCAATGACATGAATAACCAGAGCAATATTAATAACCAAGGAAATACTAACAATGAAGGAGTAGATCCAAGTGCTCACGGAGTTAATCAAACTCATACTCAAAATAACACCGAACTAATGATAGAAGATGCCATGGATGAAAGAGTTAGTGAGGCTGTCCAATGTCCTTGTTTCAAGAGGCTCATGAAAAAGGAAATGGACCTAGATAGAGAAAAACATTTCATAGACTTAGCACAAAAAGGTCTCAAGCTTCCCCGTGACTTTGATCTCAACCAACTTAAAACACCAGAAGTTGAGGAAAGTACCTTAGACATTATGAACAAAAAATTCAAGGCATTTCAAATGCAACTAGACAACATCAAGAAAAGTGGGTCTCCCAAGCCTTTCTCTATAGAAGCATTGTGCCCATTCCCATTTGATAAAAGCTTGGTTATGGTGCCATTCCCAATCAATGTTGTGTTCCCTAAATACGACAAGTACGAAGGAACAACAGATCCTCAAGATCACTTACGGGAGTTTTGTGCATTGAGCTTAGAGTTCATGCATGATACCACATATTTAATGAGATTATTTCCGTGAAGCTTAGGAGGCATGGCTATGGAGTGGTTTTCTAAGTTACCCTCTGACATTAAAACCTTTGAAGAGCTAGCATCGAAATTCATGGCTCATTACTCATATAACATTAAACATGATGTCATGATGATAATGTTATGCAACACAAAACAAAAAGATGGAGAGGCCTTCCTCACTTTTCTACAAAGGTGGAGGACAGTTTTTGCAAGATATCCTAGAAGTGTGCCTAAAAAAGAGAAGATGGATATCTTCATAAACAGTTTGAGTAATGAGTTAAACTACCGCTTACGAATGCAATGTCCAAAGACCTTCCAAGATCTAATTGAAAATGGAGTAACCACAGAGGAAGTGTTGGTCAAAAGTGGAGAACTCAAACTGTACAAAGATAATAAGAACAACCCCAATAATGGCAACAATGGTAACAATGGCAATAATCAAAAGAATCATTGGTTGAATAGTAACAATCGTTATAAGAATAACAATAAATGAATTGTGAATGATGGAGTAGTTGAATCTAGTAACTTGAAGGTGGTCCCCTTTTCTCTTACAAGGACACCTAATCAAGTGAACAATACCAATCAGAGCTCTAATGAACCATCCAACAACAATCACACCAACAATGGAAATCAAGGAGATAATTCAAGGAATACTAAATTTGATAAACACTTGAGGCCAACCCCCACAAGGAACTTCACACCCTTGGGTGAACCCCTTGAAAAGGCATTAAAGGTTCTCCTGGCTAATAATGTCATTACTTTACCCAAAATTCAGCTTTACGAGCCAAATGATAAGCCTGGTTGGTGGAGTGCCAATACCCATTGTGAGTATCACAGAATTTGAGGACACACAACAAATGAATGTATGCAATTAAAAAATGTAGTGCAAGATTTAATTGATAACGACATGATCACCATTGATGGACCTCCCAATAATGAAGATCAGAGGGCAAAATTCTAGAATAACCTTACAAGGGATAGCTCCTAAAAGCACTAACATCCCACCATCCAATATTGTAGTCAAACAGTCTTCTACAGCAACAAAGCCTTATAGTTTGGTCGATCAATTACAACGTACTCCAACACAAATCTCTATCTTAGAATTATTGAAGTTGTCACCAAACCATAAGGAGATTTTGGAAAAAGCTCTAGGAGAGACACATGTTCCTACTAATTTAGAGACAGAAAGGTTTCAACATATGGTAGGTCATCTTGTAGCACCTCATTGTCTTTCATTTTCCAATCAAGATGACATGTCTATAACCCATCCTCAAAATCTACCATTGCACATAGAGGTCTTAATCGAAAGGCATAGAGTCAAAAGAGCTCTCATTGATGGAGGGGCTGGTCTCAACATTTGCACATTAAGTCTTGTCAAATCCTTAGGTTTATCTGAGTCTTGCATTGACCCTACAAAGAAAATCACCATTAAAGCTTATGATGAAGCTGAAAGAGCTTCTAAGGGAATGATTGTATTGCCCATACAAGTGGGACCTGTCAAGAAGGACACCAATTGCCAAGTGCTGGACATGAAATTAACTTATAATATTTTGTTGGGTAGACCATGGATTCACGAGATGCAAGCAGTCCCATCCACGTACCACCAATGCATAAAATTTCCATACATGGGTGAAGAAATCATAGTTGGAGGAGACTCTAACCCATTCCAATATTGCAATGCACTCAAACCTCCTCATGAGTTATACATTCCACACAACTGGGAAGCAATTATTCAAGAAACCACAATTGAAGATGTTAAAATGAAGGAACTAACAATAAATGTTACTCCACACCCTCCTCAAGCTAGCTCAGTGACATCAACTAAGGGAAAGGAAAAAGTGAGCTACGAGGGCCCAAATGCAACAGAAAGTTCACACATAGCACCTAAATTGGAAACAGTAATCTATAAACCTACCAAAGAAGAAAAGGAAAAAGCCAAGAAAGATCGTTACCAACACATGAGTGAAATGGTGAACAACTTTGAAAAACAATGCAAGATTAGTTCAAAAGGGATAGGGGAATATTCTATTTCTCTATTTGACATGCCCACATCTCCAAAATCACATGATAAACCATCAAAAGAACATAAGTATAATTCCTATTTTGTAAGGGAAGATAAAAAAGCAGCATGGGATAAGGAAGAAGATGACATCCTTCAATGGCTTTACCATGATGAGGAAGATACTTCCAACACTCCCATGGAAAGAATTCAGCATGTAAAGATACAAACTGAGCAATATGGAAAAGGCTTTGATATAATGCAAAAGATGGGATACAAGGGAAGAGGACCCTTAGGCCAAAGAAATAGGGGATTATTGGAACCTATAGAACCTATTTGGAGGGCAAGTCATGAAAAATCTGGAGTAGGTTTTCAATGTAAAGGAGAAAGTTCAAGCCCAATGCAAGATTTTTATCCTCACATAAATGCCTTAGAATCCGAAGGAGATAGTGATGATTCTCGGGATTATGAATGGGATACTTTATCAGATGAATCATGTCAAGACAAGGAAGTGATTTCTATACATACTTATGCAAAAATTCCAAGGCAAGAAGCTCAAATTAGTGAAGAACCTCCTATTCAAAGGCCTAATATTGAGCAAGTACCTACCAATGGAGCATGGATAGAAACATTTTGGATACCTTCAGAGGAGGGAGATTCAAACATTATTTTTAACCCACTTGTGGCTTTTCCCATGTTGTTTCCCGTAGAGGTTGACGAGGACTCGAGTGAAGGGGACTTTGACCCTTCTTCCATGGATCATCTTGAGGAAGTGCACGTCATAGATCTAAACGATACAATGTATGAACCCTCAAACAAAGTCATGTCCATAACACCTATTGATGACATTTTACCCAATGAACCCTTACTTTTGATAAATCCACACCTCATTGATTGGGACCAAACCGAACCAAATGACCTACTTTACTTTTCCAATGACCAAGCAATGAATCACTACCTTAATGCTGTTGAACCCTCTTTCACCAATGAATTCAATATGGACATAATGACAGCAGCAGGGGTTCAATCTCTTAGTCAAAAGAAAAAAAAAAAAAATAGTAAAAAAATGAAAAGTTCTATTGGTGAAAACCCAACTGTGGCACCATTAGAACCAAAAAAAATAAAATTAAAAGATGTTTCTTTTGGTGAAAACTCAATTGTGGCACCAAAAGAAGAGAGATTGGACACTTTGCCTGAACATGAAGAGGAAAGGTCACCTATACTCATAGAGCCAACGAAAAAGGTCAATATTGGGACAGAATTAGATCCAAAGTTCATACACTTGGTAGCATCACTCACACCTCTAGAAAGAGAAGACTTCATAAAATTCTTCCAAGAATAACAAGTAAACTTTGCATGGTCATATGCTGACATGCTCGGATTAGATCCTGACTTTATAATGTATCATCTGAATGTTCGACCAGGGGTTAAACTCATTAAGCAAAAGTTGAGAAAAATGCACCCCCACATAGCTCTTTTGGTCAAGACAGAATTGGAAAAATTGTTGAAAGTAGGGTTCATAAGAGCAATAGCATATGCCAAATGGATCTCCAACATTGTACCGGTCACAAAGCATGATAAATCCATTCGTGTGTGTACGAATTTTAGAGATCTAAATCTTGCTTGCCCCAAAGATGATTTCCCACTTCCGAGCATAGATGCCATAGTGGATTTGACAGTAGGACACTCAATGTACTCATTAATGGATGGCTTTAGTGGGTATAATCAGATCAAAATTGCACCCAAAGACCAAGAAAAGACAACATTTACTTGCCCTTGGGGTGCTTTTTGTTGGAATGTCATGCCCTTCGGTCTTAAAAATGCCGGAGCCACATATCAAAGGGCCATGACAACTATCTTCCATGACATGATGCACACATTTTTAGAAGACTATGTGGATGATATATTGGAAAAATCCCACAAAAGAGAAGAACACCTCCACATTTTGAAAAAGATATTTGTTAGGTTGGAGCAATTCAAGGTCAGATTAAACCCAAAGAAATGTGCCTTCGGAGTACAATCCGGCAAGTTACTAGGTTACATAGTTTCCACCAAAGGGATTGAAGTGGATCCCAAGAAAGTACAAGCTATAATGGACATGGAAATACCTAAGAATATCAGCCAAATGAGATCCTTGTAGGGCAAAATCCAATCCATATGAAGGCTTATCTCCCAATTGGCTGAAAATGTCATTCTTTCACTAGGTTGCTACATAAGGATACTATATTTATATGGGATGCTGAATGTGATCAAGCTTTCACATTGTTGAAGACTTATTTGATAAATCCGCCCATTCTCATGTCACCAATCAAGGGCAAAGCATTAATTCTCTACATATCTACTACAAAAAGATCCTTAGGGGTACTTTTGGCACAAGAGGATGAACAAGGAAAGGAAAGGGCTATCTACTATTTGAGTAGAACATTGATAAAATATGAGCTTAATTACACATTTATGGAAAGAGCTTGTCTAGCAGTGGTGTTTGCATCTCAAAAATTGAGACATTATATGTTGATGCATAAAGTCAAGTTGATTGCCAAGATAGACCCTCTCAAATATTTGTTAAGTAAAACAGCCTTAACAGGTCGAATAGCTAAATGGGTGATGATATTGAGTGAATTCAACATCGAATATGTCGATAGAAAGGCAATCAAAGGACAAGTGATAGCATATCATTTAGCTGAAAATCCCATGACTTCTACACAAACTATTCAAGTGGAATTTCTGGATTCCACCATTATCAACATAGAGGCAAAAGCGTGGAAGTTATACTTTGATGGATCCTATACTCAAGGAGGTTCCAGGGCCGGCATACTATTAGTAACTCCTCAAGGTTACACCATTCCCAAATCCTACAAGCTTATGTTTCCATGTACAAATAATATAGCAGAATATGAAGCACTAGTCATAGGCATCAAAATGGCCTTAGAATGGAATATAAAAGAGCTACAAATTTATGGAGATTCTCAACTCATCATTAATCAAGTCAACAATGAATATAACACTAAGGATGAAAAGTTGATGCCTTATAAGACTATGATTGATGGATGGAAGAAATACTTTGCTTTGATCACCTTTGAACATATTCCTAGAGAGAAAAATAGAGTAGCTGATGCCATGGCTACCTTGGCCTCTTTGTTACAAAAACCAGATCAAAATGAGAAGTATGAGTTCTTGGTGGAAGAGTTGGTAAAACTGACATTTGACCTCCCCGAAACCCAAATTGTTTCCCTCTTACATGGACATGACTCCCCTTGGTATGGACCTATATATACCTACCTTAAAGACCAAGTGCTACCCTTAGACCAAACCCATGCTAAAAAATGCAATTTCATACGCCAAGCCTCCTGTTACTTAATCCTTTCTGAAACATTGTATCATAAGGGTCTAGACGGGATGCTACTTAGGTGTTTAGAGGAAGAAGAGTCCAAGTTAGCTTTACGAGAGGTTCACAAAGGCATTTGTAGGTCACACTCAAGCGGGTTAAATCTAGCTAAGAAAATCCTTCGCTCAGGGTATTTTTGGAAGACATTGGAAAAGGATGCTTTCCACTTTGTGAAGATATGCAACAAATGCCAATATCATGGTGATATGATACATGCACCGGCACAAGCATTACATCCATTTGTCACACCATGGCCTTTCTATCAATGGGGGTTTGATTTAATTGGCATCATAAATCCACCTTCTTCAAATGGGCACAAACATATCATAACCACAATAGAATATTTCACCAAGTGGGTTGAAGCAGTTCCATTGATAACGACAACAGGAAAGCAAATTTCCATGTTTATCTTGAATCATATCATTTTCCGATATGGTATTCCTCATGCCATAATAACAAATAATGGAAAACAATTCAAGAATAAAGTGTTGATGAACTATGTGCTACATTTCATATCACTCACCATTCATCATCAATTTATTATCCTCAGGGAAATGGGCAAGCCAAAGCCACAAATAAGAATATATTGAAGATCTTGAAAAGGTCGGTCAACAAATCAGGAAGAGATTGGCATATGCAAATTAATCTAGCATTATGGGCCTATAGAACCAGCATAAGAACACCCACCGGAGCCACGCCATTCCCACTAGTCTATGGGACTGAAGCAGTTCTACCATTAGAGGTTGAAATCTCATCTTTACGAGTGTCGTTACAAGGATTGATCACAGATGAAGACTATAGGGTTGCTAGACTTCAACAATTGGAATTACTTGAAGAACATCAAACACAAGCTTATGAGCACCTGAAAGTGTACCAAAATAGAATCTCAAGGAACTATAATAAACATATCAAACTGAGAGTTTTTCAGGTAGGAGACTTGGTGTTGAGAGAGAATCCAAAGAATCAGGTTGAGAGGGAAAAGAAAGGAAAATGGGAGGCTAATTGGCTAGGCCCATTTATCATAATATCTTCATTTGGCATAGGAACCTATAAATTATCAAATTGTGACGGAGAGGAACTTCAAGAACCTATTAATAGTATTCATCTTAAAAGGTTCTATACATGAGGTAGATGAAAGAGTATAAAGAGTGTCAGATGAGAGAGCATCCTATTTTATTGTACATAGTTCAAAAGAGATCTTGAAAACCCCAAAAACATTTGAAAAGCACAAAAGGATAAAAACATTGAGAAAATTGAGCATGAAGAAAGGAAAAACATCCAAAATGATGTTATCTTGGTGAAAACCTAGTAAATAGGCACCTTGATGATAAAAAAAGAAAAATACAAAAAAAATTGAAAAAGAAGAAAGTACCTTGGTGAAAACCTAGTAAATAGGCACCTTGGTAGCAAAAAAAGAGAGAAAAAGCTTGCAAAAAAAAAAAAAAAAAGAGAGCTTGATCCATCCAAAGGGTGAAAACTTGGTAAACAAGCACCTTTGGTTCCCTTCAGTTAGTCTTTCCTAGGTTGCATTTGTACATAATGCATCTCATCATCCCATTTGTCCAAACCTTCATTGCATCCATCATTTCTACATAGTCCTAATAAAGCTTGGTAGCTTCATCATTTGCATTGCCCAAAGTTGTCAAAACGGGTATATTCACACACTTGGGGGCAATGAAGAGCATATCACAAAGTTGGTACATAAAAAGGATTCAAATAAACAACATTCAGTCAGAGTCAAACATAGAGAGAGCGAGATCCAAATTTCAGAAGAAAGAAGCATATTTTCGTGAACCTTTGATAGATATCATTGTTCATAAACCAAGAAATTGATTACCACAACAAAATCCTTGAGCCTTAATAGACTTTATTATTCGGGATTAAATAAAAATCAAACATCATTAATGATCAAGGTACTTGGAAATACTATTTGAAAATCAAGAAACAATGCAAAACACTTGAAAGATTCTTTTTAAAGTTGGTTAAAAATCTCTTTGCTTATATCGATTGATTTATATCAAGTCTCTTTAGCTAATTGATGGTATTGGCAATGATAGAGATACGATATTTTATTGCCTTTGAGTGACTGTTTGGAGGAAGATTCGTCATCTTATGAGAAGTTGTCTAATGACATGGTCATCAAAGAACCATCGAGGACTATCTCATAAGTGGATGGATTGACCTTTGTTTGTTTACGCAAACAGATCCCTTGGCTATTTAGATTTTCTATATCTTAATACCAAAAATCCACTTGCAACATTGAATCCGTTGACACCGGTATTCAAACTCCCATAGTTGGTCATCCAACTAGTGAGGGTTGTACTAGTGCAAAAAGGAGGTTACCAAATGCGATAAAAAGTGGTATTCATATCATCATGTCAATGGGCAGTGGTGATTGTATCGACTTTCCGGTCCCAAATGCTCAATGATGAAAATTTATCCTCAAGGCATTTATTTGCTAAAAGCTGGTGACACTTAGGTTGCATTGCAAAGCATATTAGATTCATTGCATTATCTTGTTAGATTAATTGCATTATCCTATTTGATCAAATGAATGTGTTTATGGTTACTTTTCCAAGGGAACGAGGGGGTACATCAATAATCTTGGGTAGTTAAAACATTTACGCAAAAGGGGTTCAATAATAATGTTTGTTCTTGATAAAACACAATAAAGAAAATGAGATTATCTTTTGCACACATGCATTGAGCATTATTCATTATCCACATTTACAATGAAAAATCATCCATACATCATGTGCACTCATATAGTTAAGGATAAACTGGCATACATTGAAAAATAATAAAAAAACATAGGAACATACATGTGCATTTCCATTAAACATCCTACATCCATACATGAACAACAAAAGAGCATCACCAAATTCATACATCTTTGCATACATCTATATATATCATAAAATAAGATACTGCATTCATAGCATGAATTCAAGTAAATGCATAAATCAAACATCATATAGCTGCATAAAAGATAATCTTATAATCAAACTCATGAGAGAGAATCAAGAAGTATATCATCATATATCATCATCAAAAAGGAGGATCCCATACATCAAATATGTCAAGGTATCATCAAAGTGATCTATCAAATGTTTCGATAAATGAGTATAACATAAAAGATGGACCAACAAAACTGAGTAAATCTGTCATCATATCACTCAAGAGCTTGTAGCACCAGATCCATCTGGCCCTCTACTATCTTCTGGGGGAGGAGCCTATGATGAACCCACTCCATCCTACCTCTGAACAACCATGACAGATACAAGCTGTTGTAATAAAGAGGCAACCTGGTCCAATTGACCCACAACAGTGGATATCTCTATCCTCATAGACTGTAAACCTCGCTCTAATCCATCCATGCGATCATCCTGTGCACCCTGTGGCTGTCGAGCTGGTAGAGGCATCTGTGGAGCTCCACCATCCTGCTGTGCATCAGCCTGCTATGCCTCATCCTGCTGTACCTGATCTTGATGAGCCACATCATCATCAGGCTGTGCTAAGGCCACTCTCTATAACTATACCAAGGGATCTAATATCCCAGGAACCTACCTAGCTGCATCAATCCATGCATGTCTCTGAGCTCTCTGATGTCTATGCACTCTGTCCTATCTATCTGCTCTAGGTCGTCTAACAGCTACATCATCCTGTGCTCTATCCTGCCTATCATGACCCGGATCTTGTCTCACCTGACCTCCCCCTGCAGCAACTCGAGGATGTCTATGTCCTCGACCTCTCTGATGTCTACCACCCCTCTCACCATCACGACGTCTGGGAATAGGCTCAGCCGGATCAGTAAACTGAGGAAACCTGTGGTGAGACCACCAATCTGCATACTCATGTGACATCCCAGCATCAGCCATACCAGGAAGTATCTCCCATTTGCAAATAGTCATACCTGCAATCTGACCTAATGCAAACTGATAATCAATACATGGACCCCATAGAGAAATCTTTGCCTGTACTCGAGCATATAATGCATTGCCCTGAGGCATATCCTGAATCTGCCCATACTGTCTCAAAACTCTGCCAAAGCAGAAGCGCTCAATAGTGGTAGGAGTGCGCCCAATCATCCAGCGAGGGGCAAACATATATGGTAACTCGTCACCATCCTCTCTCCAACTATCACAACCGAGATAAGGACACCATATAACCTGATCCAGATCATCAATCTGACATCGCCAGTAATCCAAATGACCCATATGATGTTGTATGACCATGCTTGTATATAAGAAAGCGTAGGGATATCCCCGAGGTTGAACTCTGTTAGAAATAGGCCTAGTAATGGGAAGATGTTCCCATATCCACAACTGCAGAACAATAACACTTGCTGACAATGAGGCGCTACCCCGATAAACTACCTCATGTAAATCATGATACAACTAGGCCAAGACGCAGGAACCCCAATCAAACCGTCGAGGATGAGCAAGTAAATCCTCTATAATCTAGCCCCAACCAACTGAAAAACCATGACCTCGCCGGTCAGGAAGAAGTAGACCGCCAATCAAGGCACCCAAAACTACTGGTAATGTCAGAAAAGATGCAAACTAAGACCATGTAATCATATCCCCATCACCAATAGTGTTGTCCCCGAATACTCGTTGGCAGATAGAAGAATCATATGCAGAATCATAGTACACCAACTCACCCCTACAAGGAATCCGCAATAATCGATACACGTCCTCTGGTGTGATCGTCATCTCTCTGCAGGGCAAGTGGAATGTGTTGTGGTCGGAGTGCCATCGCTCCACCACTGCAGTCAATAAACCATGGTTCAGCTGGAACCGTGGGAGATCAAGGAGGAAACTCAAACCACATCTCTCAATAACTCAGAACTCAGCTGTAGAAAGTCTCTGACCTAAATCAATAACCCATGACACAACTGAACGGATGTATAAGGTAGGATAATGATCCTGTTGGCAAGGTAAAGGAATAATATCAGTACATTGTATCAAGGAATTATCTCAAGTCAATCAAAAGTATCAAGTAATCACACTAAAGTATCATCGTTCATTTCTCTGTGTCCTGAGAACGAAGTGACAGTCTCAAATCATATTGGTTTTCACACTAATTGATTTATCCTATCAGTTCATATTCAAATCATATTGGTTTTCACACTAATTGATTTATCCTATCAGTTAATATTCAAATCAGATTGACAAATCATATTCTAAAGTACTACTATCCTGATATTTAAACCAATGTTTTGTTGACAATCATAGACCTACACTAATTATCCGACTTTCTCATCAGGGGGTTATCAAATTATTCATCAAATACGATCAACACATGTGTAAAAAGTACAAAAATTTTGCAAAAAATACATCAGGCATGATTTTTCTGCTGTCAGGCGACATTTTAACCTAGGCGTGACTTAATTTGGTCCTAAGCAACTTTATTATTCTGCCAGGCAATAGATTTTGTATACACGATAGTGAATTTGACAACGCGACAGAGGGTTTTTCTTAGGCGACAGTTAAATGGTTAGGTTTCGGGTAGGCGATAACCTATTCGAAAAGGGGTATTTTTCCTTGGGGCAAGGCGACAGTTTTTTCCTACCAGGTGAGACTTAAGTGTCTTCTAGGTGGGAGATTATTACGCGAAGGCGATAATAAAAACCATGGAAGCGATAGTAAAAGACCCTAGGCAACAATCAATTATGTCCTAGGCATGATTTCTTTAATGCAAGGCAACGATAAAACATGAAATTGCAATAAATGCTTAATAAATGATCAATAAATGCAAGATCAAAGTTTGTAATGACTTACTGGAGGCCCATAATCAGCAAGTCTTGCATATCTCCGGCATCTCTCGAATCTATGCTCCCGAATTGGCACAACCATCTCAAAATCGCTAGAGAATCAGAGCAAAATCACCAAGCATAAAAAGTAAAAATGAATGGTAAAAGAGGGTTCTTAACCTATTTAAGGTAGTTTTGACCTAATTTTGAACTTGAAATTAGCCATTGACTTCTCTTAGCATATCAAATCAAACCAGGGCATAATCATACATCATGGGATATTATCAATAGTCAGAAACTAAAACATATTTGCTATATCAAACATCAATAATCATTTTCAAATCACGCAATTCATATGTTTTAATTTCTGAGGGGGCAATAAGGGTATCAAATCAAAATCACAATCATACATCATGAAATCAGTGGGCCATCATAAAAAATTTTGTATCAAGAGGTAGCAATCAATCAAATAGGGAATCGCAATCAGGACATAAAGAATCTTTGAATCGGTGTTCTTCACACATCGACTCAAAGAGGGGCATTTGTAGACATGGAAAATTGGTCAAAGGCTTAAATCAATCAGAAGGTGCATCAAATCATCAAAATAGCATGAAAAATCAATAAATGGAACAAAAGCAATTCAAATCAAAGGAAAATTCAATTAAATGATTAAATGAAGCTTGAAAAGGGGAAAAACACTATGAAATTGATTAAATTCAATTAATGACATAGTTGTTGAAAGCAAAAATCAAAATGAACCTCTTACCCTTCATGGCTAAATTTAATTACTTTAATTAATTAATAAATCATAATTTCCCTCAACAAAGCAAATTGGAGACAAAATGGACACAAATCACTCACTTTTGTTGAAATGGTCCAGCCTTTTGAAACCATTTAAATGATTTTCCCCTCCTTGTCCCCCCATTTATGGACAAAGCAAAGCCAATTGACCTTACCCAAGCATAACCATGATCAACTCACTCTACCCCCTACCCTTGGGAAATTACTATAAGTATGAGGCATTTTGGAGAGCATTTCCATCTTAGAATTTCAATTGAAAAGCATTGTTATTATAGTCAATTGAGATCATTTCTAAGAGCAATTGAAGCATTTGAGCATTTAGAGTTATCATTTTAGCATTTTATCATTGCATTGTTATCAATGGAGCTAGATTAAGCATAAATTCATCATAGAATAAGCATTTAGAAGCATCATAGCAGCATTATTCTCATTTTAGAGGTGTCACTAGTGAGGATTTGTAGCTGAGAGCTCACTTACCACTTCTTTCTAGAGATCCATGAGATGTTATAGATTGTAGTTGCATTTTAGATTAAATTTCCTTTGTATTTAGCTTAAATTGTTGCTACTTGATCTTAATTTCATGAAGGTGAATAATATCATCACACAATAAGGTTTACAACAAGGGAATGATCGACAAGAACTCTTTTAGCAGGAAGGGGCCTTTTTATGATAGAATGGGGATCAAACTGATAGCATAAGTGGCTTGTAACAAGGTAGTCATCTAATGAAGAATTAGGATTTAAAGTGGAAAGTAGAGTGGAGCTAGAGTTTAGGGCTTTAAAAATTAGGCTCCTTAACAAAGTTTTATCCATTAGGGTTTTCTCTGATCGACTATTTGTGATGGCTAAATGGGCATATAATTCCAACATTCTAGTGATTTTTGTGGGATGATTGTCTTCTCGGCATGATGATCAGCAAACTAGGATATCTATTGGGTGTCATGGGAACTAAAATGAATGTTTTCAAAGAGATTTGATAGAATACAACCTTCTCAATATCCTCTTGCAATTCCTCTACCATTAAACTTTTACAACTAGAGTAAAAAAACACTAAAAACTATTATCTTCAAGAGGGGAAAAGATTGTGCACATGAACTTCTTGGAAAGAAAAAGGAAAACTACTCTAATACATACAATATCATCAAACCTTCATTTAGAAGCAGGGTTTGAGGTGAATCCCATTCATTGGAAAAGGAAGGACCTTGCCATCAGGCTTGGATAGTTTTGATGTAGTGGTATATGGATATCAAACTAACTCTTATCAACAAACACGTTTTAGATACAAATTCTCACATCAAGTCCCATACTGACATAGAGAATTCCTTACATTCCCTTTTGTCATACAATGGATATATCACACTATACTTGCAGAGATAGGCTAGGCACTAAAAATTCCCTCTACTAACTTTTAGGGATCCAAATCAAAATAAAACACTCAGTGGAATAAGTATACAACACCATTGATTGATACTTGCTATGGTAAGGTAGAAACCTCCTTATAGCCCTAATTTTGGACTTATCAGACTACAAATCTAGAATCTCCCAAACAATTCCCTAAAAAAGTCACTTTTTCAAATACCCATTTTCAAGTTACAAAAACACCACAATTCTAGATCAGGGTCCCACTCTTTACTAGATCAATTTTACCTTGTAATTACAAGCCTAAAAGGACTAATAGGCCTAATTTACAAAAGAAACTACTATGGAAATTTCTTTTCTTCTACAACCAACACATGTAATACTTCTATCAAGATATGAAAACATCAAATCCATCATTGATTAGTGCCTAACCCCTTGGTTTTGGTCTCTGCAATCAAATAAGCCAATTTCCTGGGCTTGTCACATGGAGATGATAGGCCTAGGGAATCACGCCAAAATTCACTATCTTCAAGGACCACTTTGAAACCACTTGAATCTTATATTACATTTTCAAACCTAACATTCCTCAAAGATTTAGCCAATTTGGTCGGTGGAATGTCAGGTTTCTTTTAACATCTTCTTCAAACCCTAGGTTTGTGAGGGTTTATAGATAATTTATATAAAAATAGTGATAAATTGAACCAAACTCAATGGATACTCCTCAAATCAATTGGTATAGAAAGCTAATTCAGTAGACTATTCAGAAATATGTATTAAACCCTCAGTTCAATCCTTACAATGCTATACCAATTAAATGATTGTTACTGCAAAACATGGACGTCAGAATGGTTTTATTAAAGGAAATCATCAAAATGACAACAAATCTCTATGCCTCAACCTCTTGAGGAATATATAATCCTTTCCCCAATGACTCCAACCAAATTCAACCACTTTTTGAATTAAATGGACATTAGAGATGGAAGTTACAAACGTTGCTCCAAAATTGCAACTTTTTTACAATTTGGTAACTTTGCATTTTCCTTACATTATGTGTTCTATTATTCCAACCACCCTACAAATGTGTCAAACATGGAAAATACAAACCTAAACACCATATCTACCTTTTCTTCACTTATTTGGGATGGTTGACCAAGATTGACTAGTCAGGACCACCATTACAAATAAAAACATTGTTAGCTTTAAGCCTTACATATTGATTCACAATTAAACATTAGGACTTAAAATCACATACCATAGTCCCATTGACCTTATTACAAACATAATTCAAACTAGACTACTACATATGACCCTAAAGATCCAAGAGTGCCCTACACCATACTCCCAAGGTGAGAAGAACTCAAGTCCCTTGAGAAACTAGGTTTGAAATAGTAGTGTTATGCTTAAATATGTCTTCTTCACTCATCCAAGTGGCATATTCATTAGGTAGGCCAATCCTCTTGACAATTTATTCCTTGTATTTCCTCTTTCTAGTCTTCTTGACCACCTTGGTATCCAAGATGCACTCAAGTTGCAATGGTTTGTTGGGTGGTGGGTGCTTAACCCACTCACCCTCCTCATCTACTGTCAGACCTTCATAAGAACCTTCAACAACAATACCTTTATATGGAAACAATTTTGAAACATTAAATATTGGAGATATGGCTAGACCCAGGGGAAATTCAATCTCATAGCCATTTTTCCCAAACTTGTGCACTATCTTACAAGGGCCTATTGTATTCATCAAAAACTTGGTAGGTTGACCCTTTGGAAGCATTTCCTTCTTTAGATGAGCCATGACCAAATCCCCAACTGTCAATTGCACATCCCTCTTCTTTTCATCAACCTTTTATTTTTATTTCTATGTACTCTTTTGTAGAGTTTCTCTCACCCTATCATGAATATCTTTCATGGTTATTTCAAAGTCCTCTCCTTGAGAAGTCCTCTTATCCATTCTATTCATATCTCTAAGTTCCAAAATCCCTTTGGGATGAACACCATACATTATCTCAAAAGGGTTCTTACCTGTACTCCTATGTATGGAGTCATTATATGCATATTCTGCTTTACTAATCACCATATCCCATGCTTGACCATGCTACTTTGTTAGACATCTTAGTAAATCTCCCAAGGATCTATTAACCACCTCAGTTTGGCCATCAATTTGAGGGTGGTATGCTGAAGTGAATGACAATTGTGTTCCCAAATTTTTCCATAGAGTTTTCCAAAAATGCCCAAAAAACTTTGAATCATTGTTTGAAACAATGTTTAGAGGGATACCATGAATTCTTACCAATTCTTTAAAGATAATTTCTGCTATGTGAGAGGCATCATGATTAAATTCACATGGCAAGACATGATCCATCTTATTGATCTGGTCCAAAACAACAAATATGCTATCATATCGTGGTTTAGTTCTTGGTAAGCCTAAGATAAAATCCATGCTTACACTTTCACATGGCCTATTGGGAATAGGAAGTGTCTTATATAACTCTTCATTTGATGTAGACCCTTTTTCCCTTTGAAAAATGATAAATGACTCCACAAACTTCCTAACATCAGTCTATAATTTTGGTCAATGATAGAATCTTTTTACTTGATATAATGTCTTATCTAGGCCAAAGTGACCTTCCAAGATTCCACAGTGCTTCTCCTTTATAATGTTTTCCCTCATGGAACATTTTGGCACACATAATTGACTTCCCTTGAACAATAAACCTTCCTCCATCATATACACACAAAAATAAAAATAACAATAATTTGAAAAATTTGAGCAATCCTCATAGATATCTTTGAAATCAACATCATTTGTATACATCTCCTTAAGGGAATAAATTCCCATGCTTTTCAATTGAATCTCCTATACTGCAAGTACCCTTCTTCTTAAGGCATCAACCAACTTATTGGATGTCCCTTTCTTGTATTTAATGGTAAATGTATAGGCCTGCAATTGTTCCACCCACTTCATATATTTATGGTTTAATTTCTCCTATCCATTTAAAAATCTCAATGTATGGTTTTCAGTGCAAACTATTCTTTAGGTAGGAGGTAATTCCCCCACTTCTTTGATGCCTATACCATGGCATAAAATTCCAAGTCATAAGTGGAGTACTTCCTTTTTGCATCATTAAGTTTTTCAGAGAAAAATACTACTAGTCTTTCCTCTTGGCTCAAAACAGCCCCAATGGCTTGATTTCTAACATCACACTCTAGTGTAAAAAACTTATTAAAATTAGGGAGAACAAGCATGGGCTATTGTGCTACCCTATTTTTCAAGTATTAAAAACCTCTATTTGTAGCCTCAGTCCAAAAAAACTTACATTTATTACCTCTTTTGATGGTGTCAAGAATGGGTGAACATATTTGACTGAAGTTCTTGATGAGATTTCTATAAAAGGTAGCCAATCCATGGAATATCCTTACACCCCCCACTAACTTTGGGATGGGCCAATTCAATATGGCTTCTAGTTTTGAAGGGTCCATTTTCATACTTCTCTTGGAGATTACAAAACATGGGTACACGAGATCCTCTTTCATGAAGGCACACTTCTATAGGTTAATCATCAACTTTTCTTCATGGAGTCTCCTCAAGACTTGGTCCAAGTACTTCAAGTGTTCCTCCTTTAACCTGCTAAACACAAGTATATCATCCAAATATACTATAAAAAAGTTTCCAATAAAATCACACAATACCTCATTCATTAGGCACATAAAAATGCTTGTAGCATTGGATAGCCCAAAGGGCATAACCAACCACTCATAAAGACACTCATTGGTCTTGAAGGCCATTTTCCACTCATCTCCCTGCTTGATTTTGATTTGATGTTAACCAAATTTGAGGTCAATTTTTGAGTAGTAACATGCCCCTCCCAAATAGTCCACAATGTCTTCAATTCTTGGCATTGGAAATTAATACCTTATTGTAATCCTATTGATTTATCTGGAATCAGTACAAAGCCTCCATGTACCATCCTTCTTGGGTTCCAGCACTGTTGGTACTACACATGGGCTTAATCTCTTCCCTACCAACCCTTTATCTAGGGGTTGTTGCACTTGCCTTGCTATCTCATCATTTTGTGAGGGTGTCATCTTGTAGGTTGGCTTATTTGGTAATGTAGCACTTGGTATAAGGTCAATCTTATGGATTATATCTTTGATTAGGTGTAGTGAATTAGGAATCTCATCCTCAACTATGCCTTTATACTTCTCCAAGAAATTTTGCACTTCATTAAGAATATTTCTCTTCTTAATGTTATGCAAATCAAAACTGTCTTTTGGCTTTAAAATCAGAGCATACCCCTGTAATACCCCAAAAATGGGCTATAGGTTTATTAACCTCCTAGATCAACAATTCGATCAAAATCGATACAAAAGTCCTAACCTAAGGCACATCTGCACATTTGCACATCAAAACCCTAATTGATTTATCCTAATTATGCATTGGGGAATATTTCTTTGGATATTCCCAATTTATCTAATTATATTTAATTGAATGATTATTTGGTGATAAATCTTATTTATCCTAAATTTGGTTAATTGAATATGCTGAATATTTAATTAATTAAGTTTAATTTTGCCACTTAATTATTTAATTAAATTTAATCTTATTTATTCTTAATTATATTATTTAATTTCGACAATAAATCAAAATCTCCTACGAATAATTGATTAAATATTTATTTAATTGATTAAATCCATTTGTCAAATTTAATAATATAATTTTTGAATAAAAGTTTGATTAAAATAATTGATTAACCCATGCACATCAGTTATTGTTAAATTTAAAATTAGTTAAGTTGAGAATAAATCACTTTATTTTTAAATTAATTTATAATTAAAACATGCACAATCAGAAAAACAATCAACTAGAAATCAACAACCAAGTTTAAATTTAAACTCAACATTTAATTATGAGTTGAAAATTGAACTAAACTCTATTTTGAGTTAAAAGCTGTTTTTGCATGGTTTTATAAATTAATTAATTCTGATTTCTTGTTAACTCAAAAATTAACCTGAGTTTATCAAGAGTGATTTATGGCTTTTCTCAATGCATCCTCAAGCCCTGGATTTCTATAAAAACAAGGCTCAACTCTTCATAATTTAATCTCTCATATCTCTCGAATTTGCATAATTACTCTGGCAAACTTGCATTTGGAAAATCAAGCACGTGCAACAGGAGATTTGTGAGATCATTCATTGTGTTTTATAGCATACCTTTCATCTTCATATCATAGCATAGCATTGTTAGATCAATTTGCATTCAATTTGCATCTATCTAGATTAGTTTCATATCAAGTTTTTCATCCTATTGCATAGAAAAATCCAAAAATATAGATTAATTTGCATACAACTTTCATTATCATTCTGCATTAAACCCTTCATTTAGGTGTTGCATTGTCATTGATCTTGATTTCAATCTGAGAACATCATACTCACACCTACTAGAAGGCAGTAAATTGCCTGGTTAGCTTAGTTTCATTTATCTGTAGATTTCTTTGATTTGCTAACCTCTAATGTTTTACTGAAGTGTTGTGTCCATAGCTAGGTACAATTTTCACACACACATTTCTGTCACCCACCGTGGGGTAACCCACCTTTACATGCTAGTTTTAGTTATTTTTTTGGAGCTAACCCCCTTGTGCAGATTTATTTGGAGACTAAAACCCTAAATTTTCAAAGATTTAATTTTATCTCCCAAACGGCTTAGATTTTTGGTCTAATTTTTTTTTTTTAGGTTGGGGACATATCAGGGAATATTTGATAAAAAATTCAAAATTTTCTGAGATGTTTTGAATATTTAATAATTTTTTCTTTATTTTTCATAAAAAAATAATTTTTGGCACAAATCAGCATATTTTTTGGAAATTTTTACATTTTCAAAAATCTCTTTAAATTCTACAGGGGGTCCATTCTTTGTGTTTTAAATTTGGATACAATATAATAACTCAAATAGTCGATTTACAAAACTTGGTCTATTTTGGTAAAATGGGTCTCTAGGGCACAAATGAAGAGATTTTCTGAATTTTTTACATTTTTGGAAAGCTCTCTATTTTTTAGTAGGGGTCTCTATTTTGCATTTCTATTTTTGTGACCGAAATCATATAAAAAAAATAGATCTTGTTGACTAGGTCAAATGCAAAAAAAATAAAATTTTGTGATGGGTATGCACTTATTTTTCATATGATTCAATGCATGATATGAGTTGTCATTTGGATTATTTTCTAGTTATTATTGATCCTAACAATTGGTTTTCAGATCTAACCCTAGGGTTTTCATAAGTTGAATATACTTTGCATATCTTGTTTGCTTGTTTTCTTGTCGGAGAGTCTGTGGCTTGTTTGCGTGGGATTGCTCAAAAAAGCTAAAAATTAGGTAAAATCTACTAAGTGCATTGCAAGGGAATTCAGGTATTCTAATGCATCTGAAAACATTTCAATTTGGACATAAAATGAACATCTCACGTGTCTAGCTTGAGTGCCTTTCGTGTTTTCATAAATCAGACTTTAATTTTTGGGCTATAAAATGAACATAGATTTTCTTTCTACATATCTGTTACACATAGTAAATAGGCCCTATGAACACTATTTGTGGATGATCTTGAGAGAGTGGGCTTCTTTCACTTGTTTACTTGCGAAGCTCTTCTTAACGAAGGATCCCCTTGTAGGTAGGGAGGATACTATGATTATCTCACGTTCCACTTGGTTTGGTCCTTGGCTTTTGATCGATACGTTCTCTCTCCAAGGAGATCGATAGACCATAGTTGTTGACATCAAAAATCTTGGTGAGATAATTTCAGTCTTAGCGTGTCGGATTAATCTGTCTGCTTTGTTTTGGTGAAGTGAAGAGGCTAGGGGATTATGCTCTACTTCCTTTTTGGATAGTATCAGAAACCTAGATCCTTGAATCTGATCTAGTCCCCATGTGGTATATTTTGTGAGTCACCTTTAGAGAGGGTTAACTGTAGTGGACATCCCCTTTATTGGGTCAACCACGTGGATGGAACCTCAAGTGGTAATAGCCATTTTCACCATGGTAGCAATAGCTGCTATATAAATGTCCTTGTGGAGGAAATCTTCACAGGTGTGGACTCTTGTTGGGCTTTCAGATCTCCCTAGCAGCTCTTGATTGATTAAATTCTTGGACTGTGTCAAAACCCTGGTGCACTTGGATTGGAGTTTGCCCTCTTGAGATCACAAAAGTTGCAGAGTCAAACCATTACTAAAAACCCTAGTGCTGCCAAATTTTTCATTTTCTAGGACTATGTGCGTTATTGAAAAACTTTTGAGAACATACACAAGTAGCATTCTTAGGGATTAACACAATAAGTCACTATTGTTTGTTCATGCACAAGGTTGCTTTTTCCCTTGTTCATTATTTTCAGATGATTGATTTCTCCCCTTTGCTTGATGTTCTGCGTGCTTGCTATCTACTTGGTTACTTGAGATGAACTATTACACAAATCTTCAAACCTGGACATAAAACTTTGCCAACAATCTAAAATTGAAAACCTAAAAAAAATTGCAAATCTGAAGCAAAAATCCTTTCTCGTGTCAAAAGTCATCCTGAAATTTCAAAACTCGTATCAAAGCTAAAGTCAAAGTTGTTAGAGACCTTCCAAAATTTGTCAGAAATCTAGTTTTTACAGCCTATTTCTAAATTTTGTAAAAAAAATCATTGTGTCAGGAACAGAGCAGAGAATCCAAAAAAAAAATTTAAAAAAAAAATGTAATCTATTTGCCTAAAGTAGCCTCTTGAGTTTGATCCAGCCTTCTGATCTATGACATTTGAGAAGAGTCAATCCACTCTCCATTTCCTATCCTCCAACCTGGCGTCAGGCGTGTATTCCAAAATCCCTTTTGTTCATGACTATACACTTTACACACTTATCTACTAGCTAGATGGTGGATTCTAGTCTTACCTAGGTTGCTCCCATCCAAAATGCTAAACATACTACTGATCCTGATTGGGGGCCATTCACTGATATCTCTCGCATCCTGAATATGCCTTGCGGTATGCCTATTCTTAACTATTCCACCACTGTTGCTACTAAACAAGATCCTGCTGCAAAGAATATTCCTCCTATTACAAATGACAGTGATGAAGAAGTCCTACCACCTACAATGTCTCTTCCACCCACCTCCCTAAGATAAGTGGTTCACCCACTTACCACTCCACCTCTCCACTTCAACCAGCTGTATCAACCTCTTTCATCCATAATTCCTGAGTCTTTGGAAGTAACTTGGATTTGTAACAATTTTTATTTATTTATCAAGATCCACTTATATCTCAAAGTCACTATGTCCCACCTAATCAACATGTGACTACTAAGCAAAAGACAACATTCAAAAGACCACAGAGGTCTTCAAGGAAAAAAGGAAAAAAGAAAATCAAAGCACAAATGGATCTTGAGATCCATCCTACTACTAGGTATCTGAGAAATCTAACTCAAATCCCTGAGGATCAAGCTTCATTCTGGAGATGATTCTCAAAATCTTACTGCTAGGTATCTGAGCAATCTAACTCAGATTCCTGAGGATCAAGCTTCGTTCTGGAGATGATTCTCAAAAGCTATCTACTAGGTATCTGAGCAATCTAACTCAGATCCTTGGGAATCAAGCTTTGTTTTGGAGATGATTCTAAAAATCCATCTTATCAAAATTGCAATCACATTTCTCCAGAAGAAAAAGAGAAAAAAGTCAAAAGCTATGTGGATTCCCAAGCTAAAAGACTTGGATGTCAAAAAGTTTCTATTAAAGCTTCCAAATTCTCATACCTTCCTCCATTTCACCCTCCTTGCCTCTCATACTTTATACTCTTCACTCCATCTTACCTGTTCCAAAGTGCATGTCGATATTTCCTCATTTCTAGTGACATGACTAAGATAAATCTAGAGCGTACTCTTCCTGAATGTTTAGAGCATGGGAAATCCAATGAAGAGTTAAGATGCATCCACGAGGATATTTATGAGTCTCACTTAAGTGATCTTTCCTTGACTATGGATCTCTCAACAGTTGGACACTACTGGCTGGATCTCCTGATCACTACTACAAAATAAGTATTAGAACGCCCACTAGGGCTACACCTTTCACTTTAGTTTATGGGTCTGAAGTGGTACTGCCTATTGAGGTTGAAATCCCATCGCTAAGAATCAAAATACATGGTCTAGTAATTGATGATGACTACAAAGTGTCTAGGTTGCAAGAACTTGAACTACTAGATGAGCGTAGACAAGTAGCATATGATCATCTTAGAGTATATCAGAAAAGAATGTCTAGAGGTTACAACAAGAAAGTCAGACACAGAGAATTTTAGGTTGGCGATCTAGTCTTGTGAGAGAATCCTAAAAATCAATCACATCGAGAACGCAAGGGGAAGTTTGAACCCAACTAGCTAGGTCCCTTTGTTATCACTACTACTTTTCGCTCTAGAGCCTATCAACTCTCAATGACTGAATGAGAACAGCTTTGAGAAATAATCAACATTCTCCATCTGAAGAAATTCTACGCCTAAGGCATTCAGTCTATGGTACAATATCTTGAAAAAATCATAAAAATCATAAAAAGTCCTGAAAAAATGAACATCTTGGTGAAAACCTAGCAATAGGCGCTTTGATGATTAAAAAATAAAAATAAAAAATAAAAAAATATCAAAAAAAAAAGTGAAAAATACAAAAAAAGAAAAAAAAGAAAAAGTGCCTTGGTGAAAACCTAGAAATAGGCACCTTGGTAGCAAAAATAGAATCTCTACCAAGATGGTGAAAACCCAGCAAATGAGCGCCATTTGTTCAAAACACTCCATCTATCAGCGCAATCTTGGTCTTTCCCAGCTTTTAGTCCTGCTTTAGTTTGTACATATCTCTTGGTTCGTTCCCACATTCTTGTTTTCAATAAGTCGGTTTGTACACCAATCAACAAAAGCATTGGTATCATATCAATGTTCAAACTTGGGGACAATCAATGTCATATCCTATGGTCTCTAGTATACCTTAGATGAGTCATATCCGGTCAAGGTCCTTCAAAGCTTAAGTCGAGTCAGTCAGTCAATCTCCTACCAGAAAGGATTTTGCAATCAAATACAAACAAACAAACATCAACAACAAAATGAAAACAATCTATGCTTCACATGGTTTTATCTCCTTGTATGCTTATTGATTCACATTGAGATTTTTGCATATTTTTTTCCCTTGAGCTCTTCGATGATGTCCTTTATCAGATTTAGAGAGTAATGACTGGGGGAAAAATCTTTTCTTTATTTTTTGCTTGTATGTGAAAATCTAAAAACTTTGGAAATTCTGGATTGAAATGGTGTCCATCTGTAAGAGCCTCCATCTCGTATTGGATGGCCATGTGTACCTCGACCATTGATACCTGGAAAATTCAAGGAATTTTGATCTAAGTATTGTCTTTTTTGAGTGATTTCTTACTCCTATGAAACACGATCTTACCTAAGGATGCGAATGATAAAGGGTCACTACGGGTAATTCACATTGGATTTAGAATGATCTCTCCATTGTTTACTGTGTTTGCACGCAAGGTGTATTTAGGTTATCACAACATTTATGTTTTGATGCTTACACAAATTGCTATATCAAAATGGACATGATATTTAGGTCATCCTGGCATTTATGCCTTGGTGCTTATATCTAATCCGACATTCTGAAAATAAAATCAATATTCATATGTCCATGGTTGTCTAGCCAGTGGGCGTTGTATTGACTTTTGAACATACAAATAAATATTCATGTGTTCATAGTTTCGTAACTAGTGGACATTGTATTGATTTATCCGGTTACCTAAAAATTCAATGATGAAAAAGATCGACACATGATTAGTGACTAGGTCCTAGGTCTTAGGTTTGCATTTCATTTTGCATGTCACTTTGCACTTTGCATGGTTGCATTTATCTCATGGTCTCACAAATTGCTTGAACACTTAAACGATTCTTCAAAAACAAAAATGCTAAACATGACACAAGGACTGAGCATTGTATGAAGGTCCCTCCAACGAAACAACAAGTAGAATCCATTTTCAGGATCAAAATCGAAATCTGAGATCGTTTACTATGTCAAAATTGTGATTTAAAATTTTTGGACCAAGGACAGCTGACTACTTGCATAATCGACCTTCAATCATCAAAGAAATCCAGAAATCAACTTAACTAATTATCTTACATCAAACTATCAAAATTTTAACTTGGTCAACCATGGTCAACTCATGGTCAAACCTAGTCAAACTTGGTCTTTTGGACCTTCAAATGATGCAGAACACATTCCTGGACGTGTATAACCAATTCTCAAATCAATTAACATGCTTCTAAACTATATAACATTGGCTTTTCTTGCCAGATTTTGATTTTCATCCTGAAGGGGGCATGGTATTGCACATCAATCAAGTCTGTAAATCAAATATATTTCTTTCAGTGATCAAGACAACAACCACGTCTAGTTGCTGACTCGTCAAAAGACCTCGTCACTTGGGGTACATTGAATGGGGCATAGAAGATTCATCAAGATCCATATCAATCTGGTATCCTAATCAATCTTGTAAATTGTATCATCTTTTCGTAACCATCAGCTCATTAGTGGTATTTCCTTGGTTCTTCGTAATTGAAGGATTCAGATGTGATACCATTACAATTCCTTTGGACAATCAGGTCTAGAATTAGGTCACTCACTTCTTCATAATCATAAGGTTCAGAATCAGGCATTTTTGACACTTTTTCATAATCACCAGTTCATTGTTTCTATAGTTGACATCATCATGATTCTTGGTCAACCAGGACCTGGATCAGCTTTTCCAATCTTTCAATCGGTTCCTGTCTCAGAATCGGTTTATTTCTCAAATCAGTTTCAGCATCTTTATCATACACAGATTATTCTTTGAACCACTGCACTTCGCACAGTAATTCAAAGAAGGGCAAACTGTAATACCCCAAAAATGGGCTATAGGTTCATTAACCTCCTACATCAACAATTCAATCGAAATCGATATAAAAGTCCTAACCTAAGGCACATATGCATATTTGCACATCAAAACCCTAATTGATTTATCCTAATTCTGCATCAGGGAATATTTCTTTGGATATTCCTAATTTATCTAATTATCTTTAATTTAATAATTATTTGGCGATAAATCTTATTTATCCTAAATTTGATTAATTGAATATGTTGAATATTTAATTAATTAAGTTTAATTCTGCCACTTAATTATTTAATTAAATTTAATCTTATTTATTCCTAATTATATTATTTAAATTTGATAATAAATCAAAATCTCCTCTGAATGATTGATTAAATATTTATTTAATTGATTAAATCCATTTGTCAAATTTAATAATATAATTTTTGAATAAAAGTTTGTTTAAAATAATTGATTAACCCATGCACATCAGTTATTCTTAAATTTAAAATTAGTTAAGTTGAGAATAAATCACTTTATTTTTAAATCGTCTGTCGCACGTGCATGATTTTGCATGGTTTTATAAATTAATTAATTTTGATTTCTTGTTAACTCAAAAATCAACCCGAGTTTATCAAGAGTGATTTATGGCTTTTCTCAATGCATCCTCAAGCCCTGGATTTCTATAAAAACAAGGCTCAGCTCTTCATAATTTAATCTCTCATATCTCTCGAATTTGCATAATTACTCTGGCAAACTTGCATCTGGAAAATCAAGCACGTGCGACAGGCGATTTGTGAGATCATTCATTGTTTTTCATAGCATAGCTTTCATCTTCATATCATAGCATAGCATTGTTAGATCAATTTGCATTCAATTTCATTCATCTAGATTAGTTTCATATCAAGTTTTTCATCCTATTGCATAGAAAAATCCAAAAATATAGATTAATTTGCATACAACTTTCATTATCATTCTGCATTAAATCTTTCGTTTAGGTGTTGCATTGTCACTGATCTTGATTTCAATCTAAGAACATCATACTCGCACCTACTAGAAGGCAGTAAATCGCCTGGTTAGCTTAGTTTCATTTATCTGCAGATTTCTTTGATTTGCTAACCTCTAATGTTTTACTGAAGTGTTGTGTCCACAGCTAGGTACAATTTTCACACACACAACCCCTGGTTATTTTCCTCTTTCAAGACTTCTAGGAACTCCTTCCCACTCACTAACATGACACTTGATCCTATATGTTTATCTACACTCTCATTTGGTAAAGGATCCATCCTATATTTTCTTCCATTCTTGGTTATGAGATAAGAGTTCTTTTTCCAATTATGTTGGGCTTGTACATCATATTTACATGGATGTCTTAATAAGGAATAGCATGCATCCATGTAGATTATATCACACAAAATCCTATCTGATTTGTACTCCCCTAACTCAAATTCTACCCATGATTGTTCATAAACCAAAACTTGTTTCCCTTTACTCAACCATGATACTTTATATGGGTTAGGATGGGGTAATATTATCAAATTTAATTTTTCTACCAATTCTATTGAAACTAAATTCTTAGTTGAACTAGAATCAACTATAACTTTGCATACCTTTCCATAGGCCTTGCAGGTGGTCCCAAACAATGTCTTTCTCTGAGGGGGTTCTATTGGAAAAAATAATGAAGAGGTTGATTGAGTATAGGTTTGATGATAGGAAGATTAGTTATTATGTTTTCGTTGATGTCAACTTAGTACTATGTTGGTTGACAGTGAGCTGAAAAGTGTTTGAGTAACTAAATTGTATGTGTAGTGAGTATGTGAAGGAATTTGAGTGTATGATCGTTGTTGGAGACTCAATGATGTCTCTAGATGCATTATGTATGATCACACATGATGGGAATAAGGATGGAGTGAGTTATGATTGATTGAAGTGCAACAAGGCAAAAATAAGAACATACAATGAATGATTTTATTATTCTATCAAATCAATATGGATCCAAGTGTTGTGTTCATGATATGTTTATCTTGACTAGGATATATTATTGATACCATGATAACAATTTGATTGGTGTACTAGAAGGCATAATTTCAAAGGAACGAATATCATTCTGTGGAAGTCAACAAAATGTTTTGAATATGTTTGAATAGTTGATGTTAGATCGGTGAGTGGTGATAATGCAGTCAGTTGTGGTGAATGTTTTCAAGATCTAGGTGTCAAGGTGACGTGGCATAATAGATTTTTAATGATGAATTGATGTTACATTGTTCAAAGTGATCAGATCTATCAAGTTTTGGATGTGTATTGGGGAAGTCAAATAAAGTTTGATTGTTCTTGTGTTAAATCGATGTGTGATGAATCTGAAGGCTGACCTAGACATGTAATTGCATATTCTAGATTGGTAATATGTTTTAGGGGTCAAGGATCAAGCGAGAATGATTGTAATTCAAATGTCATACCTTTTGTAAGTCAGATAAGGCCCAAATGAACATGTAATGTATTTATATGTAAATTGGTGAATTATGCAAGGGTAGATTGTGGATGCAAAGGTGTGGTTGAGTGAAGAGTGAAGATTGTTTACAAGAGAAGTAGTATTTGTGCTTAATTGGATCTGAACAAGAAGAGGAGAAGTGCTACACCTATATTTTTGTACTTTTTGAATCATAATAGTTTTTTGAAAGAAAATCCCTTAATCAGGTAGAATCTAACAGGTCTGATTTGTAAATCCTTTAACTAGGTGACTCTTTAATTAGGGTTTGAAATCCTTTAAAACAAGGTTACTCCTGACAGGGATAGAGGTAAATCCCTTTACCGTGTGATTCCTAACAGGTTCTTCTCCTAACTAGGCATCATTGTAAGCTCCTAATAGGGCTAGGCCTTTAATAGGGTGTACTTCAAAAGAGTTCAAATTATTAGTGGGTGCTCATTCCCACCGTGGTTTTTACTCTTAAGCAAGGCTTCCACGTTAAAAATATTATTGTCACTTCTTTGCATGTTTGCATGGTTGTTTGGTTAATTTTTTTATTGCACACATAAAGTTTAAAGTTGATGAAAGTGGTTAATGTTGTTGAATGAATTGTGAAAAGTTTCAGATTTGATAGATTACTAATCCCCCCCTCTCAGTAATCTTGGACCTTATAGTATTAACAATTGGTATCAGAGCTCTTGGTCCTCTTTATGGTAAGCTTAAAAGCTTAAGGAAAATATCCAATGATGAAGAAAGAAGGTCCTAAGTTTACAAGAGATAACTACACAATATGGAGTGACCAGATGAAGATATATCTAAAAGGTATGGGGCCACAATTCTAGAATCATGTTAAGATCAAATATGTTATTCCTGCTAAAACTCTTACCGCAAATCAATTGAAGGAGAAACAAGAGAATATGAAAGCATTGGAGGCTATAGTAAGTACTCTATTTGACATTAAATATATTGACATAGATGGTATATAGAATGCTCATGAGGTTTTGGAAAATCTTAAACTAATCTATGGTGGAGATAAGCATGTGAAAAAATCTAGGATAGATAATCTGAAGGGAAAATATGATGACATGAAAATGGTTGAAGGAAAAAACATTTTCCAATATGGTCAAAGGATAAAACAATTGTTGGTTCTATCAAGAGTGCTAGTGGTACCATTGACTAAGAAGATGTGGTAAGTAAAATGTTGAGGACTCTGCTACCTACTTATGCCATTAGAGTTTTTGTCATTCATGAATTGAGAATAATAGATAATGTCTCTATTGATGGTTTGATTGGTAAACTTATTGCTTTTGAGTTGAGTAACTTTGATAATAGTGTTCATAGAGTTGAAGCAGATTTTAAGGCATCTTTGTCATTAGCGTCCAAGAAGAAGGAAAAATAGATAAGTCATGAATTTTCTTGCATGTCAAGTTTTTCCAGGGAATTTTAATCTATCTTAGATGAAGAGAAGAAGCAAGTGGAACTTGACGCATTACTTGCAAGAATACTTCCTAGAGGTACTAGTAAGTACAAAGGCAAGTTACCTTTGAAGTGTTTCTCATGAAATAAGATTGGACATATTGCTTCTAGGTGTCCTAATGGTAGGTGTCTTAATGGTGAGCAGAAGGAAAATTTTAGAAGATTCAAGGAAAAAGGAAAGAAACAATGTTATGTTGTAGTAGATGAAGGTGTGACTGATGAGGAGTCAGAAGACAATGAAGAAGAGGAGATATTATTTGTTGCAGTGAAAGAGGATGTTGCAGAAGGTGAAAAGGCCTTAGTCTCTCACATGGATCAATCTAATGAGTGGGTCATTGATAGTGGTTTCTCTCATCATATGACCGATGAAAAAAGTAAGTTCATTAAACTTGAATAATTTGATGGTGGTGTGGTCAGGTTTAGTAACAACACACCCTACTTGGTTAAAGGGAAATGTACAATTTCTTTAAATGGTAAGAGTAATGTTGATGATGTCTATTTTGTAGAATGTCTAACACATAACTTATTGAGTGTGGGCTAGTTGAATGATAAAGGTTATGGACTTGAGTTCAAAGGATGTGTATGTAGGATACTTGGAAGCATAGGAGATCTAATTAAAACTAGTAGGCAGGCTAGAGGTAATTTATTCCATCTGAATACTACTATAAATAGTTGTTTGGTGGCTAGAGTTGAGGATAGTTGGTTGTGGCATAGAAGTTTCCGTCATGCAAACTTTTATAGTTTGGTCAAAGTTAGTAAGATGAATGCAATTAGAGGTTTGCCACAATTAGTTAAACCAGACAACATGATGTGTAAGGAATTCCATTTGGGTAAGTTAACTAGTTCTACTTTTAGTAGCAAGTCATTTTCATCAGAGAATATACTAGATTTAGTGCATATTGATCTCTATGGTTCTATGAGGACAAGAAGTTATCATGGTGATAAATATTTTATATCATTTACTGGTGATCACTTAAGAATGATGTGGGTGACTTTCTTCAAGGATAAGTCTGAAGATTTCTACAAGTTCAAAGCTTTCAGAGAACTTGTTGAGAATGAAACATGGAAAAGCTTAAAGTTCTTAAGATCAGATAGAGGAGGAGAGTTTACTTCATTATAGTCTGTTCAATATTGTGAGGAGAATGGAATCAAGAGACAAGTGTCAGCACCAAGAACACCTCAACCAAATGGAGTTGCTGAAAGGAGGAACAAAACTATAGTCGATGCTTCCTGGGAAAATGATGATTCAAGGTGATGTACCTAAGTCATATTAGAGAGACGCTATTAGCTTTGCAATCTATACATTTAATCAGGTACAAGTGAAGAAAGGAATCGGTAAGACACTTATGGTATGGTCATTCAGCTAATGATAAATACTTCAAAAATTTTGGTAGTAGATGCTATATCAAGAGAGATGATTTCACTAGAAAGTTTGATCCTAAGAGTGATGAAGGTATTTTCTTGGGATATTCTACTAAAAGAAATGGCTATAAGTGTTTCAATAAAAGGACTAACAAAATGGTTGAAATTGAAAATGTGAAGATAGATGAATATACAGAGAAATTTGATGAAACAAGAAAGCAAGAACCAATGAATGATTAGGAATTTATGTATGTGCAACCTCTAGAGAAAGAATATATTGAACATAAAAATGAGGAATAAGTGGTTCAAGCAGTGGAACAAGAGCAAGAAGCACCTAGACCTGAACCTATTAATCCAAGGTATGTGAAATTGAATCATTTTGTTGATCAAATTATTGGTGATAAAGATGTAGGAGTGAAAACTAGAAGGAAGATCAAAGAAAGTACATGAATTATTTCAAAGTTTGAGCCTTAAACTGTGAAGGAAGCCTTGAAGAGTGAAGATTGGAAAAAGGTAGTGGAAGAGGAACTTGATTAGATTGAAAATAATGACACATGGACATGTGTTCCTAAACCAACATACAAGAATGTGATTAGTAAAAGTGGGTTTTCAAGAACAAAATGAATGAAGATGGAGAAGTGATTCACAATAAGGCAAGACTTGTGTGTAAGGGCTATGCACAAGAGGAAGGACTGAACTATGGAGAGACATTTTCTCTGGTGGAAAGACTTGAAGGGGTAATAATTTTACTTACTTATGTTGTCTTTAATAAATTTAAAGTTTTTCAAATGGATGTCAAATCTGCTTTTATAAATGGGATTCTTGAAGAAGAGGTCTACATAGAGAAATCAGATGGGTTTGCATTGACAAAGGATAATATGGTGTGCAAGCTACAAAAGGCATTGTATGGATTGAAACAAACACCTAGAGCATGGTATGAAATATTACACTTTTATCTCATCATTATTGATTTCATAAGAACAAATGAAGATATAAATGTGTACTTGAAGGTTGAAGGTGATAAGATGCTATTAGCTAAAGTGTTTTTAGATGACATAATCTTTGGAGGATATGATCAAATGAATTTGGAATTTGTTGAGGAGATGTAGAAGGAATTTGAGATGTCCATGATAAAAGAAATTAAGTTCTTTATTGGATTGTAGATTTCACAACTAAAGGATGATTTCTATATCAGTAAGTCAAAGTAAATAAATGAAGTACTGAAGACCTTTGGAATGGAAGATTCCAAGCCATTTGCAACCCCCATGGTGACAGGATGCAAGATATCTAATGATGATGATTCAAGTGCAGTGGATGAAACTCTTTATAGATCCATGATTAGTAAGTTGAATTATGTTGTTCATAGTAGACCAGACATTGCACAAGCAGTTGGGATAGTAACCATATTTCAAGCTAATCCTAAGGAATCTCACATGGTGGTGGTGAAGAGAATATTCAGATACTTTCAAAAGGGACAAATGAATATGGTCTTTGGTATGCTAACCAAGGTGACTTCTCTTTGAGTTTTTGTACTGATACAAATTGGGCATGAAACATTGATGATAGAAAGAGTACAATGTTGGAGATTTTCTAGCAAGCCAGTGTTGATTGTATGTTTTTCATTGATGACAACATATGGTAAGTAGCATGCGTGGAAGCCTGATGGAGAGATACTTGAGTATATGTTTCCTAGATATGTTATCAGCATGATATCATAGATGCAGAGGTTGATTCTGAGTGAAGACAGTAATACAGTTGTTTGTATCAGTAAGTGTTCCTGACAGGTCCCAGGAAGAGTTCTGTATGTGAATTACAGTACGGTTGTGATGGAGCCTTGGATGTTTATATTTATGTTGTAGACATGGTAGTAAATCTATGTGGAAGCAGAGTCAGTTGTGCAATACAGGTGGAGTCATGATGTTTCTAGTTAACAGTTACAGTTTCCTGAGTTTATCTAATAGAGCCGACATTGTTTTTATTGTTGTAGTAGTTGTACCTATCATTTGGATATGCGTATTTGGATTAGTGTTTGGAAAAGAGTTAATAATGTTTTGTTAAGAGCGCATAATATATTTCAGGATGCGAAGAAAGTATCAGTTAATTTATTGGAGCCAATAGTGTGAAGCAACGCGTCTACTCATATGGAGTTGTGCAATCCTAATTAGTGTTGCGTGATTAGTATAGCCATTGGAAATTTTGTTGAAGAGTTATATTGTTTCTCTAATATGATTTTAAGGAAGTTCTAACAGGTCGAATTGATTATATGATTTAGAGAATGATTATATGATTTAGAGAAAGATACTTATAGCCAGTCAAGTTGTGATCGCTAAGTATGGCAGATAGTTGAAAGATAAGAACAGAGAAGAAGGTGCGAAGTAATGAGCCATCAGTAGAAGGTCTATGTGACAAAGAAGAGAGTGTATGCTATTCATTGGAATTGATCTAGACAATGGGTCTAACTCTAAGTTCACCAAGATCCATATATAGTGTGTATCTATTAAACAAAAGGTTAGAACCCTCACCCCTTTGAGTAGTCTGCTCCCAGACAGCGTGTCCTCACCCCTAACAGGGTTAATTATAAAAGACTCCTAACAGGGTTTGACCTTTGACCAGGTCACTATATTTAATGCATTGTAAAGATCAAATCCTAACAGGGTTGTAAGATCTTCTAACATGGATCATTATACTCTAGTGCAGTTTATAGTAGGTGTTAATTCCCACCGGGGTTTTTACCTATTTGGGTTTCCCCGTAACCAAAATTGTGGTGTTATGTTAAGTGTTCTTATATTGTGTTTATGCTTAATGTTCTTCTATACTTGATTGGATAAATAATTGAATCTTGTAGATAACTGATTCACCCCCCTCCCCCCTTCAATTATCTCTTGGGACTATTCCTAACAATTGGTATCAGAGCTAAGTGCTTCAGAGAGAAAGTTTAATAGCTTGAGGTTGATCAGATGGCATTCTTTAGAAAATAAATTCCTAAGTTTGATGGAGAGAACTATCTAGATTGGAAAAACAAAATGATGACACATTTGCAGTGCATTGCCTTTGAGATTTTTGAAGTAGCTACTAAATAAGTTCAGATTACCTCTTTATCATATATTTCAAAGGAATATGAAACTCTTAAGAAGAAGGAGATGTTCACTCAAAATGCTATTTCCAAAGAAGCCCTTATCAATGCCTTGTCTAATAGTGAGTTTTCAGAGATCAAGAAAGTAGATAAAGCCTACAAGATATGGAAGTATCTAGAAGACATGTTTGAAGGAGATGTCCAAGCCAAGAATGCACGTAGAAAGACATGGAAGAAAAAGTACAATACATTGGAGATGCTACCTAAAGAGAACATAAAAGCCTATAATCAAAGGATTAATGAAGCTGTTGCAGGAATCAGAAAAAATGGTGGAGAAATTTTGGAAGAAGACATAATGGATAAGTTGATGACTACATTGACACCAGAATATGAGAGCAAGATAAACATCCTAAATGAGACTATGCAATTTTCAAAAGACTTCAAAAGAGAAACCTTAATAAGCAAGATTTTAGCATTCAAGATATCAAGTTTGAAGATAGAGCCTAAAAGTGAGACAACCTTCAAAGCTTCAGTCCATGGTAAGAAATCCTTGAACACCTCTGTTAATTTTGATGATGATGATGAAGAGAAAGCACTAGATGATTTCATTTCTATGATTGCTAAGAAAGAAAGGAAAAGGAAAAGGAAAATATGAAGGTCAATTACCATTCAAATGTTTTTCATGTAACAAGATTGGTCACTTTGCTTCTAAGTGTCCTACAAGAGTCAAGAAGTTCAAAACTAATTACAAGCCTAAGTATACAAAAGAATGTTACTATGCTAGCGATGGAGTATCAGATGAAGATTCAACAAAAGATGAAATTGGATTCATTGTTCTTGAAGATATGGAGAAAATGTTTGATGAAATGGACCTTGAAGATGAAAAGAAATCACAAGAGTTAGCATTGATTTCACAAGCAGGCATCATAACAGATTGGATCATTAACAACGGTTGTTCACATCACATGACAGGAGACAAAGATAGATTTGTACATTTGGATAAGTACAAAGGTGACATGGTTAGATTTGGATACAAAACTCCTAAACCTATCATAGGTAGAGGAGCTATCACCTTGGATGGAAAGAACAATATTGATGATGTTCTTTATGTTGATGGTTTGCGGCATAACCTACTAAGTGTTGGACAGTTTCTTGACAAAGGATATCAGTTGGAATTCAAAGTCAATAAATGCATCATTAGTAACAAGGAAGGAGAAATGATTGCATCAAGTTCAAAGACAAAATGTAATGTTTTTTAGCTTAATTCAAAAGCAAGTTGTTTTGTTGCTAAAGTAGATGACAGTTGGTTATGGCACAAAAGACTACGTCACATCAATTTTGATAACATAGTAAAGATAAGCAATGTAAAGGTAGTAAGATACCTTCCTAGCATTGCAAAACTAGTTGATACAATATGCAGGGAATGCATGATGGGATAGCATGTGAGGAATTTATTTAGAAGCAAGTATAATTTGGCAAAGAACAAATTGGATCTAGTGCATACAGACCTATGTGGACCAACTCAAACAAGATCATACTATGGTGAAAGGTACTTTATTTTGTTTGTTGATGATTATTCGAGAATGATGTGGGTTGCGTTCTTAAAAGACAAATCATAAGCATTTGAGAAGTTCAAAATATTCGAAGCTAAAGTTGAAAATGAGTTTGGCTTAAAGATAAAATGTCTGAGATCAGATAGAGGAGGAGAATTCACCTCTGACAGATTTTATGAGTATTGTGAAGAACATGGGATAAAGAGACAACTAAGTGCACCTAGAACCCCTCAGCAGAATGGAATTGCAGAAAGAAGGAATAGGATCATACTTGACACAGCGTGCACCATCATGATAGAAGGAAAGGTTGCACACACCTATTGGAGAGATGCGGTCAATACTACAGTCTATACTATCAATAGAATTCAATTAAGGCCAGGCGCAAACAAGACACCTTATGAGCTATGGTTTGGGAATGTACCTACAATAAAATACTTCAGAATCTTTGGAAGCAAGTGCTACATCAAGAGAGATGAAGCTATTGGCAAGTTTGATGCAAGAAGTGATGAAGGTATTTTTCTTGGTTACTCTACTAAAAGCAAAGCTTATAGATGTTTTAACTCAAGATTGAAGAAGATTATTGAAAGTGCACATGTAAAGATTGATGAAAATTTTATGATTCAAGAAAGATATCATGATTATACACCTATGATTGAAGAAAAACCTAATCCTATGAATAGAGAAACAGTTGTTGATGAGATGTTTGACAACATTGATGTATTGTTCAATGACCTTGAAAAAAGTGAAGAAGAATCACAGAAGATAGATGAAAGAGTCACACCTAATGTTCCTAAATTCACATCTAGATACCACTCAAAGGAAGATATCATTGGAGATCAGAACAGAAAAATTGTGACAAGATCAAAAGAAAAAAATTCAACAGCTAATGAAGAGGTATGCTTACTTTCACATATTGAACCCTTAAGTGTTGAAGATGCATGTAATGATTTAGATTGACATGAAGCAATGAAAGAAGAGCTAGATTTGATAAGTAAGAATGATACATGGGAACTGGTCCCTAGACCTAGTGATAAGAATTTGATTAGAACCAAGTGGATATTCAGAAATAAGATGAACGAAGATGGTACAGTAGTAAGAAACAAAGAAAGACTAGTATACAAAGGATATGCACAAAGAGAATGAATTGATTATTCTGATACATTTGCCCCTGTAAGTAGATTGGAATCCATAAATTTATTTCTAGCCTATGCTACATTCAAAAACTTCAAAGTATATCAGATGGATGTCAAGTCAGCATTCCTGAATGGAGAGTTGAAGGAAGAATTTTACATAGGGCAGCCTGAAGGATTTACTTTATCAAACAGACCTGATATGGTATGAAGACTAAATAAAGCCCTCTATGGACTTAAGCAAGCCCCTAGAGCATGGTATGAAAGACTTGATGGATACTTGACAAAGATTGGATTCAAGAAAGGATCAGCAGATTGTAATTTATTCATAAGAGAAACACCTGATGGATTATTGTTAGTTGCTATATTTGTTGATGACATTATGTTTGGTGGTAATGACAAGATTAGTGCTGAATTTGCTAAAGAGATGCAGAGCAAATTTGAAATGAGGATGATTGGACCTTTTCAAGTACCTTTTGGGACTGAATGTGCAGCAGACAGACAAAGGTATTTTCATTAATCAGTCTAAGTATGTGAAAGAGATATTGATGAAGTTCAAGATGGACGATTGCAAGCCAGTAAGTACCCCTATGATAATAGGATGCAAGCTTTCAAAAGAAGACGATTCAACAACAATAGACATAACCTTGTATAATTCTATGATTGGTAAACTAACATATCTTACTCAATCTAGACCTGATATTTCTAATGCAGTTGGTGTTGTTGGAAGATTTGCAGCAGAACCTAAACAAAGTCATCTTATGGCAGTAAAGAGGATATTCAGATATTTGAAAGGAACTATAGACTATGGTTTATGGTATCCTAATTCGGAGAATGTAAACCTTCATGTGTATACAGATGCGGATTGGGTAGGTTGCGTTGATGATAGAAAGAGTACCTCAGGAGGAACAATATTTCTTGGAGATAGACTTGTTACTTGGACAAGTAAGAAGAAAATTTGTATTTCTCAGTGAACAATAGAAGCAGAGTATGTAGCATCAACATTAAATTTCTCTACAATTGTGTGGATCAAGAAGATGATAAAAGATTTTGGAATTCAGATTGATTATCCTATTGTTATTCATTGTGATAACACTAGCACTATCAATATGTCAAAGAACCCTATGATGCATGCAAAGACAAAACACATTGAGATAAAGTATCACTTCCTAAGAGAGAAAGTAGCAGAGAAAGAAGTAAAGTTGGACTATGTGAGCACAAAAGATCAGCTAGCAGATATATTCACAAATCCTTTACCTAAGGATACATTTGAATATCTCAGGGAGAAGCTGGGAGTAATTCCCTTCCTTGAATCTGAGTAGTGTTTGCAGGAGTGCATCAATCCTTAGTGACTGATGAATGGTTGACTACTCTACTTCAAGAGTAGTATCGGTGCTTATTTGTTTTGGCACCCTTTTCCATTGATGTCAAAGGGGGAGTAGTATATAGTCATGAAAAACAAAACAGTTGTAGTATTTAGCAAGAAGAAACAAAATAGTAAGAGGATACAACAGTTGATATTCAGAGAATTCAATAGTAGATGGAGGATTCATCCTTGGGGGAGTTTTGTTGAGGAAATGGAGAATGTTATAAAATAATTGTACATTTGGATTGGTGGTGTTTTTCATTCTATATGTTGCCATCAATTCCAAAGGGGGGGATTGTTGGAGATTTTCTAGCAAGCTAGTGCTGACTGTATGTTTGTCATTGATGACAACATATGGAAAGCAGCGTAAGTGGAATCCTGATGGAGAGAGTCTTGAGTATATGTTTCCTAGATATGTTATCAGCATGATATCATAGACGCAGAGGTTGATTCTAAGTGAAGACAGTAATACAATTGTTTGTATCAGTAAGTGTTCCTGACAGGTCCACGAAGAGTTATGTATATGAATTATAGTACGGTTGTGATGGAGCCTTGCGCGTTTATATTTATGTTGTAGACATGGTAGTGAAGCTATGTTCATGGATGTAGAGTCATGATGTTTCTAGTTGACAGTTACAGTTTCCTGAGTTTATCTAATAGAGCTGACATTGTTTTTATTGTTGTAGTAGTTGCGCCTATCATTTGGATATGCGTGTTTGGATTAGTGTTTGGAAAAGAGTTAAGAATGTTTGGTTAAGATCGCATAATGTATTTTAGGATGAGAAAAAATTATCAATTAATTTAGTGGAGCTGATAGTGTGAAGCAACATGTCTACTCATATGGAGTTGTGCGGTCCTAATTAGTGTTGCATGATTAGTATAGCCATTGGAGATGTTGTTGAAGAGTTATATTGTTTCTCTAATATGATTTCAAGGAAGTTCTAACAGGCCAACTTGATTCTGTGGGTGTTCAAGACTTGAAGGGAGATGATAATACTCTGGAATTTCTAAATAAAGCCAAAGCTAGATCTAATCTTGGGATGGTTATGGACAACTGGATGTATAATGAGATTAACAAATTACACTTATTTGTTTCTTCCTTGTAGGATAAGACCCTTATTTTACAGGTTAAGCTGGATGAAGAAAGTAAGAAGTGGAGGAAGCTAGAAAATCTGATTGGGAACATTCCAACTAAACTTCAGAATTATGAAGCTTCCCTTAAAAAATTGATTAAGGGCAGGGAGGAGGGCATGCATGCCGTTATTTCATCCTTCCTGGCTACTGTTGCTTCTATTGGAAAAGCTTCTCTTGATTAAGCTACTTTGACTGGACATGCTCTGTTGTTGGCTGGTGGTCCGAGCAGAAGAACCAGACAAAGCACTAAGAAAGAAGACCTCCAGCTCACTGTTAAGAATATTCAAGATTCTCTCAAAGAGGTTGTTGTCGTTGGCACTTCTATTACTAGTGCTATTAAAGATCTAGTCTAATCAGTTGTTTATTTATGCTCTGTGTTGTTTTTCACTGGTTTTTTTTGGACTTTTGGTCTTTGTTCTTTTGTTGAATTATGTTGGTTGCTAGTCCTTGTAAAACCAGCCTTCGAATTCTTTTTTGATACTCTAGGTTGCTGGTCCCTGTAAAACCAGTTCCTGACTTTGGTTCTTTTGTTTGGGGTTTCGGGCCCCCTTCAAACCTTCTTTTACCTAATCAAATCAGGCCAACTTGATTATATCATTTGGAGAAAGATACTTATAGTCGGTCAAGTTGTGATCGCTAAGTATGGCAGATAGTTGAAAGATAAGAGCATAGCAGAAGGTGCAAAGTAATGAGCCATCAATAGAAGGTCTATGTGACAAAGAAGAGAGTGTATGCTATTCATTGGAACTGATCCAGACAATAGGTCTAACTCGTAGTTCACCAAGATCCAGATATAGTGTGTATATGTTAAATAGAAGGTTGCAACCTTCACCCCTTTGAGTAGTGTACTCCTGGATAGTGTGTCCTCACCCCTAACAAGGTTAATTATAAAAGACTCCTAACAGGGTCTGACCTTTGACCAGGTCACTATACTTAATGCATTGTAAAGATCAACTCCTAAAAGGGTTGTAAGATCTTCTAACAAGGATCATTATACTCTAGTGCAATTTATAGTGGGTGTTAATTCCCATCGAGGTTTTTACCTATTTGGGTTTCCCCGTAACCAAAATTGTGGTCTTGTGTTAAGTGTTCTTGTATTGTATTTATGCTTAATGTTCTTCTATACGTAATTGGATAAAGAATTGAATCTTGTAGATAATTGATTCACCCCCTGCCCCCCCCCTCTCAGTTATCTCTTGGGACTATTCCTAACATACAAGTGGAGGAGCATTCTTTCAAGGAGGAAGATTTGTGTCATGGACAAGTAAGAAGAAAAATTGCATCTCCCAATCGACTGTAGAAGTTGAGTATGTAGCAACAACTATCAATTATACACAAATAGCATTGATGAAGCAGTTCCTAAAAGGTATCAAAGAGAAGGTAACTGAACCAGTGACTATATTATGTGATAATACTAGTGCAATCAATATTTCAAATAACTCAATGATGCATTCTAAAACAAAGCATATTGTAATCAAGTATCATTTCTTAAGAAAGAAAGTGTAGGAAAAGGTAGTCAAGTTGGAGTATGTGCCAACCAAGGAGTAGCTAGCAAATATATTTACTAAGCCATTACCTAAAGATACTTTTAAGTATCTGAGAGGTAAGTTAGGGGTTATTCCCCTACCTGAACATAACTAAGATGCTATTGTAAGCATCAATCCAGTGGACACATTGAATATCTTTCACTTTTGGGTTGATGTTAAAGGGGACTACTCCTTAGGGGGAGAAGTTAGAGGCAAAGGAAGATGTTACAACAATGGGTGACCTATGTGGCACCTTTGTCATTTTTGTCAAAGGGGGAGAAGAGAAAATATGTCAGGTATTGGGTAGAAGACTATTAGAAGAACCATATGAAGGCATAGGGGAGAAGAACAAAGAAGACTTTTAAGGAGAAGAGTAGGAATATCAAGACAAGAAGTTTGGTACATCAACTAAGAGGGAGTTGTTATTATCAAATCAATGTGGTGTTGATGTGGTTTTTCCATCAATGCCAAAGGGGGAGATTGTTGGCATAACTGATGTAAAGGTTGATTGCGTGTTGATTGAGTAAATATTTTATGACAAGAAGATCATTTATTGTGTTTTCATTGATGTCAACTAAGTACTATGTTGGTTGACAGTGAGTTGATAAGTGTTTGAGTTGTTGAATTCTATGTGTGGTGAGTATGTGAAGGAATTAGAGTATGCAATCATTGTTGGAGACTCTATGATGTCTCTAGATGCATTTTGTATGATCACACATGATGGGAATAATGATGGAGTGAGTTATGATCGATTGAAGTGCAATAGGGAAGACAAAAGAACAAACAGTGACAGAAAGTGAATGATTTGATTTTTCTATCAAATCGGTATGGATCCAAGTGTTGAGGTCATCATATCTTTATTTTGAATAGGATATGTTATAGATATTATGATCACAATTTGATTGGCTCTATTGTAAGGCATAGTTTCAAAGGAAAAAAGATCATTCTATAGAAGTCAACAAAATGTTTTGAACATGTTTGAATAGTTGATGTTAGATTGGTGAGCGGTGATGATGCAGTCAGTTGCAGTGAATGTTTTCATGATCTAGGTGTCAAGGTGATGTGGCATAACGGATTTGTAATGATGATTTGATGTTACATGATTTGAGGTGATTGAATCTATCAAGTTATGGACGTGCGTTGGGGAAGTCAAATAAAGTTTGACTATTCTTGTGTTAAATCGATGTGTGATGAGTCTTGAGGCCAACTTGAACTTGTAATTGAATATTCTAGATTGGTAATACGTTTTAGGGGTCAAGGATCAAGCAAGAATGATTGTAATTCAAATGTAATACATTTTGTAATTTGGATAAGGCTCGAATGAACATGTAATGTATTTACATGTAAATCAGTGAATTATGCAAGTGTAGATTGTGGATGTGAAGGTGTGGTTGAGTGAAGAGAGAATATTGTCTGCAAGAGAAGTAATGTTTGTGCTTAATTGGATCTAAACAAGTAGAGGAGAAGTGCTACACCTAGATCGGTGTACTTGTTGAATCCTAACATTTTTTGCAAGAAAATCCCTTAATCGAGCAGACTTTAACAGGTCTGATTTATAAATCCCTTAACTAGGTGACTCTTTAATTAGGGTTTGAAATCCTTTAACAAGGTTACTCCTAATAGGTAAATCTCTTAACAGGGCTAGAGATAAATCCCTTAACCGGGTGACTCCTAATAGGGTCTTCTCCTAACCAGGCATCATTGTAAGCTCCTAACAGGGGTAGGCCTTTAACATGGCGTACTTCTAAAGAGTGCAAATTATTAGTGGTTGCTAATTTCCACCATGGTTTTTACCCTTAATCAGGGTTTTCACGATAAAAATACTGGTCACTTTTTTGAATGTTTGAATGGTTGTTTGGTTAATTTTTTATTGCATGCATAAAGTTTAAAGTTGATGAAAACTTGGTTAATGTTGTTGAATGAAATGAGAAAAGTTTCAAATTTGATAGATTACTAATCCCCTCCCCCTTAGTAATCTTGGACCTTATAGTATTAATAGGTTCTTGCACTTGTGGCACCTTCAACAAGGTTCTTTTCAACGTCAAAATGTCTCCATCATGTGTGGGACCTACATTCCCAATTGGGGCATTAACATTTTGGCAATCATCTTCTTAAATCAATTGATTCCTTATCTCTCCTCCATAAGAGCTTAAGGCTTACACTTTCTCATAGTGTGCCCTACTTGATTACAATTAAAGCATCTTCCAGTGAAGACACTAGGATCTCTTCCTGGTCCTCCAAACCTATCCCTTCCATTAGGTCTCCTTCCTCTAAAGCCTCCTCTTGAACCCAAGTCTCCACTTTTCTCTTGGTGGTTAGACTCACCTTGGCTCTTTTGAAATTGATTCCTTCCTCCAAAACCACATCTTCCTCTAAAATTTCTTCCCCCTTCTACCTTTGTTATGTTGCTCACCTTTCTTCTTAGTTTCTCCTATGCCCAAAGTGCCAATTGAAAGCACTTATCCATTGTCTTAGGTGTCAAAATACTGATCTCATCCTCAATCCTGAATTTTAGTCCATTGATATACCTTGCAACCTTTCCCCTTTCATCCTCTACATGTCCACATCTGAGAGTAAGTTTGTGAAATTCTTCAGTGTAGGAAGACACATCCATATCTTTTTGCTTTAGGTTCTACATCTTCTTATAAATCTGCACCACATAATCTACGGGCATAAACTGAGATTTTATTTTTTCCACCATCCTACTCCAAGAGGTGATCATGCTCCTTCCATTCTTTACTCTCTCACCTTGGGTGTAATTTCACTAGGTTAAAGTAGCCCCTTTCAATTTTGTTTTAGCAAACTTCACTTTATTCCCCTCATGTACTTCCTTGTATTCAAAATAATTGTTCAAGGTCTCTATCCAGTCCACAACTTCCTTGACATCCATCTTCCCATTATACATTGGGAGTTCCATCTTGGCCTTTGAAGAGTCCCCGCCCATTATTTTTAGGACATCAATCAAATATCTCTAATCTACAGTTACCTCCACTGCCTACTTTTGGGATTCCCTTTCTTCCCCCTCTTCCTCTTCTTCTTCAGAGTCATCTTCATCATGTTTCTCTTTCCTCTTTACTTTTCCTATCTCCTCAACCAACTTGGTCTTGAACCATTCTTGAATTCTTGGAATCTCTAAGCTACTTCGACGATCATCCCCTTTGGAGGCATTATGCTAGCCTCCCCCTCACTCTCTTCTGGTGACATACAACAAAAACCTTCTTCCCAACAATCAGACTAGCTCTGAAACCAATATGATGCAGAGGTATATGGATATCAGACTAACTCTTATCAACAAGCCCCTTTTAGATACAAATTCTGACATCAAGTACCAAACTAACATAGTGACTTCCTTACATTCCCTTTTGTCATACAAAGGCTATATCAGACTACACTTGCAAAGATGGGTTTGGCACTAAAAATTACCTCTGTTGACTTTTAGGGACCCAAATCAAATTAATACACTCAGTGGAATAGGTATACAACATCATTGATTGATACTTGCTATGATAAGGCAACAACCTCCTTGTAGCCCTAATTTTGGACTTACCATACCACAACTCTTGAATCTCCCAAACAATTCCCTAAACAAATCACTTTTTCAAATACCCATTTTCAAGTTACAAAAGATACCACATTTCTAGATTAGGGTCCCACCATTGACTAGGTCAATTTTACCCTATACATACAGGCCTAAAAGGACTAATAGTCATAATTTACAAAAGCAACTACTATGCAACTTGCTTTTCTCCTACAATCAACACTTGTAATACTTCTGTCCAAATATGAAAACATCAAATCCATCATTGATTAGCAATCAAATATGTTAGTTTCCTGGGCCAGTCATATGGAGATGCCATGCCTAGGGCATCACACCAAAATTCACCATCTTCAAGGACCACTTTGAAACCACTTGAATCTTATAGTACATTCTCCAACCTAACATTCCTCAAGGATTTAGCCAATTTGGCTAGTGGAATGTCATGTTTCTTTTAACGTGTTCTTCAAACCCTGAGTTTGTGAGGGTTTACAGGCAATTTATATAAAAATAGTGATAACTTGAACTGGAAACTCAATGGATCCTCCTCAAATCAATTGGAACTAAAAGCTAATTCAATATACTATTCATAAATATGTGTTAGACCCTTAGTTCAATCCATACAGTGTTGTACCAAATGACTATTACTGCGAAAATGTGGAAATCAAAATGGTTTTATTAAAGGCAATCATCAAAATCACAACAAATCTCTATGCCTCGACCTCTTGAGGAATGCATAAGCCTTTCCCCAATGACTCCAACCAAATTCAACCACTTTTTGAATCAAATGGCTGTTGGAGATAAACGTTACAAAAGTTGTTCCAAAATTGTAACTTTTTGACAATTTGGCAACTTTTTTACCATTATCATCTTTTAGCATAATGGTATTTAAATCAAATTTACCTTCTTTTTTAACAATCATGTTGCATATCATTAGCTATGTGAATCTTAGCACTGACAAGATGATGATCAAATAAAGAGCAAGGGGTAACCTTGACTCTATTGGAAATATCATGATAGATGTTGAAGGTAAGAAGACAATATTATAGATTAGATCGTCATTGATGTCAAAGGAGTGAGACAATAGATTACCCCAAGTCACAAATGAAAGATTTACATTAAGTCACATAAATGAAATCATTGATAAACTTTTGGGGTCTATAAAGATCATTTGAACAAGGAAAAATCAGTTTTGTTATATGCCTTGATAGTCAGAAAATGACTTGGTCAAATTAAAAAATATATCTTCCAGAATGAGGTCAATCCCCTCATGTCATTGCCACCTTGGAGGAAAATAAATTAAAATTAAAAGTTTTTTATATAGGCCGACTCTTCTTAGTCGCCTACCTCGAGGAAAGAAAAACAAGTACAAATGATGGTCGAATTCCTTATGAATGCTCATGCCATTATTTGGCAAGGTTAAATGGTTCAAGTTTTAAAGAAAGGTAAGAAACAAATATATAAGATCCAACATCTGACTATTGAGATCAACAACGAATGATAATGAGTAGTGATTGAATGTCAATGGACAACGATCTACCTTATGTTTATTATTTTGTGGCAACGATGAATGGAGTAATTACCTTTAATGAAGACAAAATGTGAATAAGATTAATTTAGAAAGGCTGCAAGCAAATAAGACGAAAAATAAAAGGCAATTGGGAATCAAGTATTAAAACATGGATTAAAGGCAGTGATTGAGTTGAGATAGATTGTTAGTCTAGAACATAAACATTCAAATACTTAGATTTTTTCATGAAGGCATGGAGATATAGATAGATTTTTGGAATGTAAAATATCAGAGTAGTGAAAAAAAGGGATAAATATCATATTTACAACTACAGTTCTGCATTCACTAACAAAAAGAGTGCGTAGAGGATAGAAAGTTTATATATATATATATGCATAGGATTCCTGGGAATTAGATCAGGAAATCATGGAATTTCTTCCCATGGGTTTCTTCGTGGTAATTTTCGTCTCTTCAAAGGATAGAGAGGTGGTGCTAGTGTCTTATGGAAGATTGGGGCATTGCCCGAATATATGCAGAAATGGTTTCCAAACTTCAAAGTTGTCTCCTTGTGAAAACCCTCTATGGATGCAGCTCTATAATCTGTTGATCGAATACTGGTCTAAGGAGTGTATAAAAAACTTGGGTGCTCGTTAGGAACCATAATGGAGATTGATGCAGATATTATGGAGTGGAGTTCTTACCTACAAATCCTGAAAGAGATCATGTTATGTACAGATAGAAATCATTGAATAAAATCATTAGAGATAGGGGAGAACAAAATGTTTTGCATCAAATGTAGAAGAAGAGATCACGAAGAGGAGTAATGCAAATGAAAACGCAAGATGAAATACATTTGGAGGCCAAACCAGCAAGCGACCAAAGTTATGGCTTCCGATGATGGCTGGCCATGGGGTGATTCAAGCTCAGGAATTTGGCAGTAATAGGAATGTTTGATTGTCAAATCCAAAGGTGCTTCCGTCTTCGATAGTTTGGGGGATTGACAAACTAAAAGAGGATATATGTAATGAGGATTTGGTGAAAAGAAATACATCACGTGCCCTCGCAAATGCCACTTGATGCAGCGGTTGACAAGCCTCGGAGTATCAACTTTGAGGATGTTCATTTTCATGATGAGTTTTCGGAATTGTTTTTCTAAACCTTATGGCATTGGGATTATTACTAAAAATGTATAATCCAATCTACATAAAAAGCAATAGAAGAGATATTAAAAGTGGTAAAAAGGAATGGGAGGAAGACTAATAGACAGAAAAGAGAGGAGATGACTATGGAACAGGGATTAAACAATAATGATTTCATGGAAAGTCTTTTCTTTGGGTAGAAGTTAAGTAGGCTTAATTTTGGAGGAAATTCCATGATTAAGCATGCTTGAGTTGAAGCAATGGGTGACCTCCCAGGAAGACCCGATGCTTCATCCCTTTAGATGCAATGAGTACTAAGTGTTCTATTCATTCTCATGAGAAATGGGTTCTTGTGAACCACTACCACTACTCATGAAACATGAGTCAATAAATTTAACTCGAAAACTACACAGTTGAATCCTAATAACAATATCACGAATTTAATACTCATTACCTTAAATTTTTTTACAAATAAGTTTTTATCTCAAGCATTGCCCTCCTAATCAGAATGCACAGAAAACTATTTTACATAGTACATAGTACAATGACTATGCAATAAAAGACAACAAGAACATCTAATAGCTGCAAAGCACAAAGCTAAACTATATCAGAATATTAGGAACAACAAATTCCTCTAGTTTACAATGGAGAGAAGTGATGCAATATGAGATTAACACACAAACCTCTCAATACATACAACATTTCAAATGTATATGAAATTCTATGAAACAAAACTGAAAAAATGCAAACAACAACCCAATTTCTTTCTTCAGCAATGTAAGAGTTGAGACTGTCTCTATAAATTGGCAAATACATAGTATTGCGGCCTCATGGGCTGATTAAAACTCCTGAAAACTGATGTAAAAATGAGTACGACTTTGGAATAATGGAGAATAAGTTCCAGAAAATGCTGTCTAACCTGCAAAACTTCATATAGACCTGTAAAACTTCGTCAATGGCTTCCTGTAGCCATGTTGCCACTGCAAAACATCTTGAAAACCAGAATAAAAGATGCAAAAATTACCTCTTTCCCATTATCCACCCCCGAATCTTCCCTTTTACAAATAAAACGCCAACTTAAATCCCCCCTTTCTCGAATGAAATTACATTTCATTTAACCGAATTTCTCTTCCCAGAAATGCTACCCGTAAAGGCCTATTCCCTCGTTTCCAGCATTAAATGACATCCCACACGCTCTTACAATTTCATAAAAGGTTTGCCAAAATTAGGCGCTTACGGGAGTACTCCACTACCCAGCACCAACATTAAGTATCAACAGAATTTGAAATTTGAAAGGCCCACGTGGATGCCCTGCATCAAAAAGTGTCAATACATGTAAATTTTCATCAGATCTGACTTATATTGTTTGGAGATTCCTCTCCCAACAAAAGACTCTTCAATATGCGATCAGGTATGCCCTCCATGAAAATAAACAGGTGACCAGCCTCGGGAAGCTCATGGTAATGAATCCAAGGGAGCTTTTTAGCAATATAACGCTGCAACAACGCTGGTACAAGTGCATCCTGATCCCCTTGCCATAAATGCACAGAACCTTCATTGTTGGGAAAAGGATTCTGGAGATCCATGGGATCAAAATCCCACTTACCAAACATAACCATCATATCTTTGTGCAAAGACTCAAAGACTCCTTGCTGCACTGTTGCCCTGAAATGCTGCAAATGTAGAAGAAGCAATTAGTAAGCACAGTACAAGCTCTAAATCCCAAAATTAGGTTCAACTATCTTATTGGAATCTTTTGAATAATCTCTGCATTGTTTCAGTGGGAATAAACAAAGTAATCAAACTCCATGAAAAATCAAAATTCAATTTGGTGGAAATTCAGAGAAAACTAAAGCATCCTGACTTTATATTTGATACTGTTCCCACTAGGAAGAAACGTGTGAGTTGCTAGCCACATGAAAGGAACCTCAACAGCAATAAATCAGAAATTTGGTCACTAAATATAATAATAATCATGTTGGTAAGAACTAGAGAAAACATACTTCAGCTGTTCGACGACGAGCATAGTTTTTTTGCATCATCTCAGCATCATATCGGCTCAGAGGTTTCCAAGTACCAGATATAACACTTGAAGAAGGAAACCACTTTTGCGTCATCCACCAATAAGTTAACCATGGGGCATAATATGGAATACGAAGTGCCCATTGCTCTTGTAGAGGTTGCTGATAATAAGCTTCATAAGATAAATTAGCAGGGAACCCAGGCCACCTGTAATTTACAGCGGGTGCTAAGAGTGCCGCACCTGCTAATCTGCAATATTGCAATTCATGTGTCAGTTATAAGAAAAATAATCCTAACAGCTCCCAAAAAATGATCTAGTAAAACTACATCAATCATAGTCACAGAGACCTATAAGGCTTTGTATGGACTATTTTATCTCAAATAGCACAATCATAAACAGAACCCTGGGTGACCTCCATGGGAAAGAAAAAATAAGATAAAAACCTGTGAGGAATATATTTGAGGCATCCCCAAATTGAGAATCCTCCCATAGAAACGCCCATTACATAAAATTTTGGGCCAAGATCAAGTTGGTCTGCAAGCTGTTCAATATCAAGAGCTACACTTCTGACAGATCGCTTAGGATCTGGATCACTTTCTCCATACCCAGCTCTGTCAAAAGTTACAATGTACACACCCAGTTCTTCCTGAAGTTCCTGCAAGATTCTATATATCTTAAGCTTTAAGATATGTTACTGCCATACATTCAGACGTTTTAACACTAAATTGCAAAGGAATTAATTTTATCTCTGTCTTACCTTAGAAAAATTAAGGGAATCGTTTCTGGATCCCAAAAAACCATGCATAAAAATAATCTTGTACTTAGCTCTCTCTTTTTGAACTCCGTGTTCCTTATAGGCCAAATGTCTGCCATCTGGAAGCTGAACACGAGGAGCAGTTACAGGAGGGCCATTGGGGGATCCACAAATATTAGGAGGAGGTGGTTGGATGGATTTGTATGCCCATGCAAGGAACCCCACAAATGAAACAAGTAACAGCTTCTTTAATATACCTGCATTCAAGATGACTGTGCTTAGCAATTTTTGTAGTCTGATAAGCTAAACAGTAAACACACAAGGTCTGACTTCAATAATAACAGAATTGGGATGAGAAATCAGATAACAATGGTATATATGCCTGTGGTTTAGTAAGTTTGCAGAGTAAATGGAGACGAATACCTAGTTTCAAGCCTTGTGAACCACCAAAAAATAACTGTGGTTACTATGCACCGGCCAGGATGAGCTACTCTGAAGTTGGTACTCTTATAAATTTATAACTTCTTTGGAAAAATAACTGAAGAGAGAAAAACGATTATAAGTTACCTCTACCAAATGGAGATTCCCTCTCAGACTTGCCTTTCCTGGTGTGGGCTCGGGCAGAGGCAGCAGTAACCCTTCTGGTTCCAGCACCCATGTTGCATACAATTTGGTATCCTTGGATGCTTACCTCAGCACCTCTCGAGTTCAGAATACTGTACCAAGAAAATAAATCTTATATGAATAAACACCAAGACTCTAAAGCAGGGCATTTTCCATCTTCCCTGTCTAGAGCTAACCTTCGAACCAAATCACTTTATGAGATCTTTCTCTCAAAAACAATACTATTAAAGCTCTCATCTAAGAGTTTATGAGATTTAATGATTTTTTGTTGTACCTCCGAGGCCCAAGAATTTTTGTTGTGTCTCCGAGGTCCACGAATCTATGGGAACACAAAGATTACAGTTGCACAAAACATAACAAGATACATTTGGGGCAAGACATTCGAAACGGTAGCCTAGACAAAAACAGGGACCAAGAGATTAAGTTCAAAGATTATTACTTTATCATGAAGAGCACATCTGATACTGAGCAGAAACTGCACTGCATTATTTACTTTAGTCACTTCAAAGAGCTCAAACATGGAGTCAACTTCCAACGTAGCTAACCCAAATGGCATTGAAGGCTGAAATTACAAGCAAAGCTGATTCTCAATATCCAGACTCCTAAAGGTCCAGAAAACAGAAATCCTTTACATTTCTGTTTAGGTGTCACCCCATCTACCTATATCATTTATAAATCTGTGGAAACAAAGTCCTGATTTGATCCATAATATCTCTCAAGTTCTGTGAAATACTACTTATTTGAAATAAAGGAATCTGAATTTGAGAAGACTTAATGGACTTCATGAACAACCCAGATCCACTTCCATATCCTGGGATCCAATATGTAAAATATACTATAAGGGATGAAATTGTGCGTGGGCATGGCCTCATTTTGTGAAAATATCAAAACCTAAGAAGGCCTATTGTTTTTCATCCAAACAAATGTAACTCTCAATCGATGGATTGAGAATCAATCCATAAAGTGAATGTAAAAACAGGACAAAAAATTTGTACAGAATAAGATGTTTTAGCAGTTAGTGCTCACAGAACATACCTCCAACTCTGTGCCGGCTTTGGAGATTGGGCCTGTCGAAGTAGGTTAATCCGAGCAATAGGGATATTCTTCTGCTTCAAATGCGCAAGTTTTACAGTCAGCCAATGCAACCAGCGTTCAGTGAAAACCCATCCCAAAAAAATGGACTGCGCGTGAACATGACACAAACACTTCAACGACTTTCAGTCGAAGCATGCTTAAGATTCCGCCTAGCGTCTGGTATATGATTGACTGCTCGCTGTCGCCATTTGAATTAAAAATAGGCGTTTCTTACTTTCCGAGATAATATTCAATTTTTCATAGACGCTGTTCACAACGAGAGAGGAACTAATTTTCCTCGGTAAATAACTCAAAACTTTTTTTGAAAATGAATGAATGAATGAATGATTTTAATGAGGTCTACGAGATTAAACAGTCTAAGGGATCAAACAAACGTCTAGCCTTAAACAATTTTCATATTCTTTTTCAGTTTTGATCTTTGTTTATGGATCTTGATTAGCAAACAAGCAGTTTGGTTGACCTTATCCTCTTCAAATAAACTCCACATGTTGTCCACTTTCAAGATGGTTTCATAATAAGAATTTGGAGTTAGTTTACGACTGTGATCCGGTGGTCCCTTAGGTTGTTTGGCCTCATGGATGTCATTAAAACCATTCATTCATTCATTCATAGGCTGCGCATTCAGTGAGAAAGTGTCATTCGGTTTCAATCGTGTTCGTCCTATAAAACATGCAAGTTCTCTCCTCCCACGCCTCTTTGGGCCTCTTCCATCTACCTGTCTCACACCTGAGATGATGTGATCCCATCCTCAATTGTGTCATTAACAGCCTTGCTTTCCTTTAAATAGAAGCCCCTAAGTATGTTTTCTCCCCATGGTCCTTGGTTGGGTTGAACACTTGCATGTAATAAGCCTTTTTACGACCAATGTTATTAGTCCACATGACATTCTGAAACTTCTCAATGACGAACTTTTTTATGTCCACATTTGTATTAGGACACTCATGAAGCTTAATATTCCATTTATCCAGCCACTCAATATTTTGTTTCATCCATGTTTTCTTTCTACAGATAAGAGTCTCATCCTTCACAATTTTGAGTCATCGTTGGTCTTGCATGTTTCAACCTTCTTTAAGTAGCTAAGTAACTGAGTTATCGTTGAAGCCTCTAGCAGAAAAGTCCAAGCTTTCGCTAAAAGGATATCATAAGGCATAGAGGTCTTAACTTTAAGATTGCTTGTAATTAGATGCTTTTGAATTCTCTCTAGTTGCCTCCAACCACAGTTTGACAAGCTGCCACCCCAAACCTCACAGCCATAGAGAACCACCGACATGACCAACAAACCAAAAAGAATATTCCTAGTTTTCCAATCCCAAAGTTCAGTCGTTCTGCATCTATTCTGAAGTAAATACAAAGCTTTCCAAACCCCTTGTAACCTTTTCGTTCTACATGTCTCCCAACTAAGTTTATAATGAAAGACAATCCCAAGATACTTGTATTCTTTCACAATTTCTAATGGATTGTCTTCAAACAGGAACATATTATGCTTTTCTTTTCTCCTTAAATAGAAAATCATGATTTTGGTTTTGGTAATGTTCACCTGCATCCCAACCTCCTAGCAAAAGCATTCTAAGGCCCTTAAATGATTCCTTAACCCTTAAGCATTTTTTGATATTAAAATAAGATCATCAACATACAAAAGAAGCTTCACCACATACCTTGCCAAATGCACACCTTCCCCATCTATTTTGCTTAACCAAGTTTCTAATTTATCAATGTATAACCCAAACAAGGTTGGGGATAAAGGACATCCCTGCTTAACACCAATGTCACTACCAAAGCATTCAAACATTCACTCATTAGTTCTAATTTTGGCTCTAACTTTGTCATATAATATGTGCACTGTCGCTCTGTATTAGTCAGGGATACCCAATTCTACCATTTTGTTCCATAGCTTGTCCCTAGGTACCGTATCAAAGGCTTTCCTAAAGTCTACAAAATAACAGTAAGCTTCTTCTCCCTGCTTATCCTATATTTTCTCTATTCAATGTCGAAGAGTGATGCAATGGTCAATGGTGGAATGCATAGGTCTAAAACCAACTTTCCCTTTTCCCTTCACCTTCAGCCCAACTGCTAATTCTACGCTCTATCATGCTCCCAAAAAGTTTGCCAAAAAGGGAGTTGACCATAATAGTGCGGTAGTTAGATGGATTATTGATTATTGATGACCATAAAAGAACTCCAATCAAGAAAGAAGCAAACTGAAAATAATATTACAGCTACCCAATGGTTTGACTATGCTAGGAAACTCTATGAGCAAGAGGGTGGGGTGGACCAGCCACCCTTGGTCAACAATACAACAAATCTTTTCATCGTGCAAAAGGTAGAGATGGGTATTAAGAAGTTGGGTGTTGGAAAAGTAAAAGACCTTGTTGAGCTTCGAGCAAAGTATCTCAAGTGGGGTATGAAAATCCTTGCTCCACACATTACGAAAATCTTCAACAATATCAGCCAAATGGGGTTTCCTAAAGATTGGACAATCGACCTTGCTATACCACTTTTTAAGAGTGGTGATGTCAATAATCCCTCCAACTACAAGACTATAATGATCAATCCTCTCTTTGCAAAAAAAATTGGCAGCATGATAGAAAATAGGATCAGTAAATAGATAGAAGAAAACCATAAACGTGTAAAAGAGAAAGTTGGTTTTAGGCCAAAACACTCTACGGTTGATCACTGTATCACTTTGAGGCACATTATCGAAAAAGAGTGGTAGAAAAAGGAGGTATTTTGTTGTTTTGTTGACTTTAAAAAGGCTTTTCACACTGTCCCTAGGGACAAGCTTTGGCTTAGGATGGAAGAATTAGGGATTCCTATGCATTTCAGAGTTTTTGTTCATAGGATGTATGAAGAGGTGAAAGTCAAAATCAAAACTTCAACTAACATTTTATAATGTTTTAGGAATGATATTGGGGTTAAACAAGGTTGTCCTCTATCTCCTACTTTGTTTAGCTTATATATCGATAAACTTGAAGAGTGCTTAAACATGCAAAATGGTGAGGGTATCTAGTTGGGTGAATTTGTAATAATGTTGCTCCTCTATGCAGATGATCTCATTTTGATTGCCAAATTTGCCTGTGGTTTGCAAGAACATTTACTTTCTCTTGAGCGCTTTTGCGGAATGGTGAGGATGTAGGTCAATATCAGCAAGACTAAAGTCATGGTTTTTTCTAATAATAAAAAACAACATCAACATGAGTTTTATTTCAGTGGCAACGTTCTTGAGGAAGTTGCAGAGTATACATATCTCGGCATTGACTTCAACAAAAATCTAAGTTGGGAAGGATGAAGAAATAAAAGGACATTAGTTGGATGGAAGGCATTTTATGCTCTTAGGAATAGGTGTCGTGAAGCAGAGGTTTGGGATTGGAAAACTATGAAAACCTTGTTTGGTCTTCTTGTTCTTCCGGTTGTTCTTTATGGGTGTGAATTATGGGCCAACAACACTTCAATCGCACATTGGAAGCAAATCGAGCGAATCCAAAAGTGTTTGATCACAAGCAAATTTAAAATCAAAAGCACCATCCCATATGATATCATGCTAAGTGAAATGGGGGCTTCCCCTATCGAGGAACTTGCTATGGTTCACTTGTTGGCAAGTTGACTATACTGGTGTATATAACTTAATATAGTGTTGTCATTATGGCAACAAAGTCATATGATGTTTTGGAGTTAGCGCTCATGATAAGAAGATCAGAAATTGGCTAGGTGTTGAAGACTAGACAATATACAGAGTACCTGAAGGTCAGAGCATCAGTGCACGTGCATACGACAAAATTATGGTATGTGCCCTAGAAGTTAAGTTGGTAAGACCATATTCATGCTAAGTCTAAAAGCGCATGATCAGAAGATTCAGTATGAGGAAGATACAAAGAGCTCAAGTTGCATAGACAGTGAATGCGAAAGAAGAACAGTGCAAGCAGCCGACTGTTGGTATTTTGGTTAGCGGTTATATTATTGTTGTGTAAGGGCTATGCGCCTATTGTAATTAGGTTGTAGACATATAATTATGTTTGTTTGTAAACACTCTTGAGCTAATTCAATTGGAAGTGTTGTGTGTAATCGGTTAAAGGGCCGACCTAGTTAATTGTTTTGTATGCGCATATAAATATTAGATGCACCATTGTAATGAAGTATGGAAGTGGATAGAGAGTTGAAATAAGCAGAGCAGAAGTGTGTGAAGAGTTGATAAAATGTATTAGAGCTTTGCAAAAGGTCAAAGCATCAACGCATCAAAGGAACTGATCAGACAAGTAGCGTCACAGTACCAGTTCATCCAGTAGATATAGTGTGTATCTAAGATCTGAAAGTTGTAGCCTTCACCATTTGAGCAGTGAGCTCTAGGACAATGTGTCCCCACGCCTAACAAGGTTAATTGTAAAAGACTCCTAACAAGGTCCAACCCTTGACAAGGTCACTATACTAAAAGTATTGTAAAGTAACTCCTAACAGGGTTAAGGATCTTCTAACAAGGATCATAAGACACTAGTACAGATTATTAGTGGGTGTCAATTCCCACCAGGGTTTTTACCTATTTGGGTTTCCCCGTAACCACATTGGTGTTATGTGTTGAGTTCATGTTTCTTATTTATGTTGATGTTCATTTTAGTACTTAAGCATTCAAGTTAAGTTAAAGAAGTAAAGTAAAGATTAAAAATTAAGTGAACACTGATTCACCCCCCCTCTCAGTGTTCCCATTCCTAACAATTGGTATCAGAGCTCTGGTCCTCAGAAAAGAAGTTTAACCACTTGAGGAGATCATGGACAAAGTAGAAATGAAACATCTGAAAAGAAATCTTGAAGCTTCTCATGAAGACCTGGATAGATCTGAAAAAGAGATTGAAGAACTAAAATAAAAAGTCAGTGATGCTCAAGCAGTCATCAAAAGGATAGGAAAAGATTTGAAAGAATGCTCTACCAATGATTTAGGGATAATGATCAAGAAGTTGAATGAATAAAATTCATCCTTGAAAGAACATATTGAAGAATTGGATGATAAGCTAACCAACAATCAAGAAGTCTATGGTGAACAGATCAAAGAGAACCTTCAACTGAATGAAGAATTGAGGCAAGCAAACATGGAAATCTTGGAGCTAAGAAACAACAAAGAAAGATTGGAATCTAAATTGAAAGAGGCTAAGAATCACATTGATAAACTACACACAAGCAAAGATCTGATTGAATCTCAACTGTATGCTCGGAAGCTTAAAGGAGATACTAGCAGCATTGGATTCAATGAAGCACAAAATCAGATTGACAACATGTGAGCAAGAATTAAAGCACCAGAAGACACCACAGATGCTAAGGAGACTAGAAGCCAGACTAAAGATCATGTTGAACCATCCAAGAATGAGCGCAAGCCAGTAGATTGAACTTGTTATGCATGTAACAAGCATGGACATATAGCAAGGAACTGTATAGAGGTAAGACCTTTCAATGGTTACTGTTATTCATGCAATAAATTTTTTCATAGAGCTATGAATTGTAAGACAAGTCAGAAGAACAAGACTCAGCATAATCAGCCAAATATAAGAAGTTCTCAAATCATTACATGTCAGATATGTAACTATAATGGTCACTCAGCTAGACAATGTAAAATGGTAACCCATGTCAATACGCCGAGGAATATAAGGCCTCCAATTATTTGTCAGTCATGTAACAAGGTTGGACACATCTCAAGGTTCTGTAGATCAAGGATGGAAAATTAGGAAAGCCCTAAAAAGTCAGAAGAATCAATTTTGGATACCGAAGGTGAAGTCAAGTTTGTGAAAGCTTCAGAAGATGCAAGCTTGATTTGGTCAGAGGAAAAGAAGGATAAGGTTGATGAGAATGTATTGGATGCATCCACAGTGGATGCACCCTCTACATTTGGATGAACCCTCTACATTTGGATGAATGGCCCTCAGGGTCATAGGGGGAGCTAATTTAGCTCTAAACCCTTGCACGGTCGGTATACTCACCCTCAGAGTATGCACCTTTGGATTTAACCTTTTGGAGAATAATAGAAGCTGTGTGCAAGAGCGCACTTCCTAATTCATAGCAAAACAAAAGTTGGAGATTTTAAATGAAAGTCTGGTTTACGCAGCAAGCATTAATGGTGGAATTTTTACTTTAAAGTAAACATAAGCTTTTAGATCTCTCATTGCATTTGAATTCAGAGCAATTGGAGAGTAGTGGAGCCCTAGCATTTGAGTGTGAAGGATTGCAGATTGATTCACCAATGTTTAGCAAGTGCATTTGATTGGTTGCGGAAGCCCTAATCCGTCGCACCAATTCAAAAGTCTTTGAGAACATTTGGAAAGCGATATACAAGTAAGTAATGGCTACTCCCATTGTATTTGATGTGGCAGAGAAGAAGAGATACGTGTTTAAAAGGCATCTGTTTAAATCCACACTAGACGACCTAGAAGGTGCATTCTCCTGCACTCCCATGGGTGTTATGCATGTGGAAGATATCAGGGCATACATATATTGCAAGAAGGAACCAATAGGTTTGGATAGAATAAGAGCACACATAGAAACAATGATGAAACTTGATAAAATCTTCATGGATGAATATGCACAGTTGGAAAATCATCCTATAGTGGAATATGCTATGGCATATGAGTTCTATGAGTCAGAATGGATCAAGATCCTACTCAGCAGGATCCATGATGACCTATTTTGGATAGGTGAAGTGTCGGTTAGGATAATAGGAGACCTAATTCATGAGATGACAGGACTCTCAAGGACATGCATCGTTCTTCTAGCAGGAAAGGATGTCAGAAAAATTGTAGAACAGGCTTGCAAATCGAGAAGTGATAGGCGTGGAATGACAATAGAGTCTATAGAGGAGAAAGACATCAAATCGATGTCCATGATACTAGGATACAGGTTCCAGCACACCAGCAAAGTAAATAGTGTGTTAGCAGCCACCATTCTAGCAGCAATAAGGTTGGTAAGAGAGAAAGTAGAGTTTAATTTGTGTGAGATCTTGCGCGCATAGCTAATAGACAACATAAGAGCCATCAAGCATGACAAGGGCAAGATATTCAGGTTTGGGTCTCTAATTATCTATATGTACTTCCATATTCTTGGAAAGGTGTTTGATTTATATCTAGACAAGTCTATTCCCACTATGCCACAGATAGTTGAAAAATACATGGATAATATTTGTTTCATGGTAGAGTTTGATACAACATGCATGGAGGTTGTTGAACCAAGAACAAAGTGGATTCATCCACTAGGATATGAAGTTGAAGAGCCTATTCTAGAGGCTTATGCTCAAGTTCTGTTGTCAGCACTTAAGGACCTCAATGAACCTAGGTGGGGGACTTATGAAGAGAAAACAAGAGAAGTAGATGTTGTATTGAACAACACAGCAACAAAAAGAAAAGTTGCCAAGGTTACTTTGAAGATTTTGAAAATTCATGGAGTTTCTCAAGAAGACCTAGACAAAGAAAGGCAAGAGAAGATTGCTTTGGAAATAGAGAGCACAGCTACAAAAAAGACATAATCTGATGATCCAAAGATGAAGAAGGTGAAAATTGAGAAATTAGATGATCAGAAGGGTAAATCTGATGTTGCCCCTCCTACGCCCACAGTAACAATTGATCTTACTGCTCCTCTGGAGTATAAGACAATAGCAAAGAGGAAGAAAGAGATCAACACTAGTCATCCATCCTCGTGAGCAACAAGAAGCAAGAGAAACACTCAAGCACCTCCATAAGTAAGTTTCAAACCTAGTCTCAGTGTGTTAAGTATATAGATTATTGATGAAGGCAGAATTGATCAAGTAGGAAAGTTCTATGAGAAATACAGTGAGATTGACAAATCAGAGATTCATGGAATGATTGTCAAACATATGCTGAAGTTTAAAAAGATAGTCCTACAATTAAAAATAGTGATTCCAGACAATGTATGGAACATTTTGGAATTCTTGAAGAGACAGGCAAATGAGGAAGATCTGAGAATAAGAGAGAAAATTCTAGATGAAAGTCTCCCAACATGTTCTCTTGAAGAAAAAGCCCTGTTGTTAGACTTGGTGAAACCACACCTCCGGACTAAGACAAGAACACTACATATCATGGATAAAAATTATGAGTTAGTAGCCAAAGAGACAGAGAAAGCCTTTGAGAAGGTATTCTTGAATAGACACATGTATCCATCTATTGGACACACAACTCAAGTGCCTCCTAAGGAAGCCAAGGAGATAGAAACCACAAAGGTATCAATGACAGGTCCTCATGATTCAACGCCTGCAATAGAAACACATACAGAGGTAGAAAAGTTTGCGCCCATGACAGAATCGCTAAAAGATAACACTATCATCCTTGACAATGTAGAAATAGCCATGGTGGCCATAGATAGAGACCTGGACAAGTTTGAGGAAGCTTTTGTGAGCACACAAGAAGCTGAAATCCTTTGCGGTAACAATTCACCCAAGCCACAAGAAGAAGTACACATTGAAGATATAACAGATGAAACAAAAGAAGAGAAGGAAATAGAAAAAGAAGAGCAAGAAAAAGGGAAAGGAAAGATGGAAGAGGAGAAAGAAAAAGAAGAGGAAAAAGAAAATGAAACAATAGATAAGTCATCTGTTGAAATACTAAGAAAAGTAAAGCAAGAAGTGATGGATAGCACTCCTATCACTCCCTTAGCATCATTGTTGTCAAGCTTGACACCTGACACCACTAGTTTGGACTCATGGGGAGAAGAAGACCTGATCAAGTTCAGTGTCTTAGCTATGGAGAAGGCCAAGGAGAAACAGGTAATGAGGAATCCCCTCCTTGTAGAATCAGTAAATATCCTGAACAACTTCTTACCAGCAGATAAGAAAGTGTCCAAGGTACACTCTATTGATGATGTAAGTATAATTCTTTCACAGTTCAAGAGTAATTTCTCTAACTTAGAATCAACATCATTAGTTGCAGAGGAGAAGTATATGAAGGAAAGACTGAATGAGTTGGTTAGCAACTTCTCACTAGACCTCAATTCACTCAAAGTTGGACAAGCAACTTTGAAAGAGTTTGCAGCAAAAGGAAGAAAAATTATTGCTGACTGTATGGATCAAGATAAGTTGACAACCGATCACTACAAGAAGATCCAAGAAGCAGAGGCTGTGATTGAAAAAGTGAGGAAGTCAGTAGAAGATCCCTCTATTGATGTAAACATGTGTAACAATGTATATCAGGGACAGATTGACAAAATTGAGAAGGCAGAAAAGGAGATGTCAAAGATAAGGGCTAGGTAGACTTAGCTTAGAAATGCTCTTGCACCCTCCCTAGATGTGTTGAATCAGAATATCAAGGAGATTGATGCCACCATGGTGACATATGATCAAGGTCCTAGTTCAAATTTGGAGAAGATGGAGAAACTACAATATGCCTTATACACCCATCTCCAAACAATCAATGCATTGATTGCATTTTGGAAGCAAGTGATCCAAAATTTACAGATTACATACCTGGATGTACTATCAGTGTAAGTACTTGTACAGATTCAGTTTTGTAACACCTTTGTCATTAATGTCAAAGGGGGAGTATGTATAGAATATGGAGCTATAGCTATGTAAAGAAAATATATAGTAAGATGACATAAGGGAGATATAAGATAGAGTATGATTAAGTGTTTTTTGTATCAAGGAACGGTTAGTAACTTTGTCATATTCCTTTGTTGCCATCAATGACAAAGGGGGATATTGTTGACAAGTTGACTATACTGGTGTATATGACTTAATATAGTGTTGTCATTATGGAAACAAAGTCATATGATGTTTTGGAGTCAGCGCTCATGATAAGAAGATCAGAAATTGGCTAAGTGTTGAAGACTGGACAGTATACAGAGTACCTGAAGGTCAGAGCATCAATGCACGTACATATGATAGAATTATGGTATGCACCCTAGAAGTTAAGTTGGTAAGACCATATTCATGCCAAGTCTAAAATCACATGATTAGAAGATTCACTATGAGGAAGATACAGAGAGTTCAAGTTGCACAAATAGTGAATTCCAGAGAAGAATAGTGCAAGCAGTCGACTGTTGGTATTTTGGTTAGCGGTTATATTATTGTTGTGTAAGGGCTATGCACCTATTGTAATTAACTAATAGTGCAAGCAGCTGACTGTTGGTATTTTGGTTAGCAGTTATATTATTGTTGTGTAAGGGCTATGTGCCTATTGTAATTAGGTTGTAGACATATAATTATGTTTGTTTGTAAACATGCTTGAGCTAATTCAATTGGAAGCATTGTGTGTAATCGGTTAAAGGGCCATCCTAGTTAATTGTTTTGTATGCACATATAAATATTAGAGGCACCATTGTAATGAAGTATGGTAGTGGATAGAGAGTTAAAATAAGAAGAGAAGAAGTGTGCGAAGAGTTGATAAGATGTATTAGAGCTTTGCAAGAGGTCAAAGCATCAGCGCATCAAAGAAACTGATCAGACAAGCAGTGTCATAGTACCAGTTCATCCAGCATATATAGTGTGTATCTGAAATCTAAAGGTTGTAGCCTTCACCATTTGAGCGGTGAGCTCTAGTATAGTGTGTCCCCACCCCTAATAGGGTTAATTGTAAAAGACTCCTAACAAGGTCTAACCCTTGACAAGGTCACTGTAATAAAAGTATTGTAAAGAAAATTCTAACATGGTTAAGGATCTTCTAACAAGGATCATAAGACACTAGTACAAATTATTAGTGGGTGTCAATTCCCACCGGAGTTTTTACCTATTTGGGTTTCCCCGTAACCACATTGGTGTTATGTGTTGAGTTCATGTTTCTTATTTATGTTGATGTTCATTTCACTACTTAAGCATTCAAGTTAAGTTAAAGAAGTAAAGTAAAGATTAAAAATTAAGTGAACACTGATTCACCCCCCCCCCCCCCCCTCTCAGTGTTCCCATTCCTAACATCACCTCATAAGCAGATATAAAAAGAATTAAAAAAATAGGAGATAGATGGCCTAACATTGTCTTTAACGATACATTGTGCAAATGAAAAAAGATGTGGATGCAACAAAACATCAAGTGGATGAGTAAATGGAATATCCAATTCAATATGTGCCCCACAAATAATAAAGAAATAAAGGTCTTTGTTATGGAGAAATTTACAAGAGAAATTGAAGAAATGGGCTTGGATGGAAGAAAATATATTATATCAATGAGTTCAACCCAGCATGTGATCAACTCCAAAAAGAATACATAGGGGCCAACATTTCTTGGAGAGCTAAAATTCTTATTGCTTAATTGAGAACCAACTCTCATCAACTCCGTTGTGAGACCGGACATTGGAAGAGGCCAAAGGAGGCTTGGGAAGAGAGAGTTTGCATGTTTTGCAATTCTAGGAAAGTGGAAACCGAACACCACTTTATTTTAGAATGTGAAGCATACAAGGACAATAGGGAAAAATTTGTGGATACTATATCTGATAGCTCTTGGCATAACCTATTCAGCGAGGAGTACATTTAGAAGTTAGGTGCGCTCATCATCAACTTGCACAAGAAAAGAATCGAGTTATTGAAGTTGGCTTAAGTCATCTCGTTGTCTCATGGGCTATTTTTAGCCTTGTGGACGTTAAATTTTTATCTATATATCTATCTTATTCCTTGTGATGTGTTGGAAAAAGAATCAATTACTTTGTATATTTAGCATTGTTTACTATAAAAATAAACTAGCAATTGCATCTTGGTGTGGAGTGGGTACTCTTAAGATATGTGAAAGGGTAGCATACAATATAAAAAAATTTCTAACTTTTTTATAGTTTAAAAATTTATCATTTATTTCACTTGTCATTAGCTATTCAATACATTCATAATATAAATTTGACATGATTGCAATTGAAAAATTTAATAGTGTTGACTTTATTGACTAGATATAAAAAAATATATAGAAATGATTAGATGTAATTTTAGCTTTCAAAATCCATAGTAATTCTTCTAAGAATATGTAGATAAATATTAATAGAAAAAGAGAGTAAGAACATACTACCCTCACATAAATCTTGAAGGAACGTACTATGTGTGTGAGTTTGTGACCTGCAACACAACACTTCAATAAGATAATAACATCACTTGTTAGAGGAAAATGAAGATTCAATTGAAAATGCTAACAAGCAAAAGCATCCTATTGCTCTCTAATTAATGTGAGTATGAAATAGGGGTTAGTGGTTCTCAGATTTAACCCTTAAAACAGTGACAATCTAGACTAAAATGAGAGATTCAAAGTGCATGTAAACAACCTAAATGAGAGCATGAAATCCTAATTTCTTCCATTAAAACCCAAATTGAAGTGTTTTCTACTTAATAAAAGCTTGAAATCATGGAAAACAACTATCAATACAAGCACTAGTTCACAAATTCTCCAAAGCATGCGAGTTCATAATCATGGATCATGAAGCCTCAAATCCATGAGCAAATGAGAGTCTCAACATTAAAATTGGAAGCGATTAGCAATGTGTCAAAAGAAGCCTTTCAAAAACCTAAGGAGCTAGAAGAAGAAGGAAAGCCTTTGAAAGCTCTTTTTTATAAGATTTGGAAGAGAATCAGCGGTCGAGACGTATCCATGAGGAATGGTTGAGATGTATCCTGGCTTGATCCTTGATCCATGTGCAAGCCTCCTTGTTTTGAGTTGTGTTTGTTGTGTTTGTTTGATTTAGGAGATATTTATGCATTTGCCATAATTAATAACTCTAGCCTTTACTTTTGATGGGGTTTAAGTAATTAAATAGGCCTAGAGTTAATAACTTTGATTTTTGCTTGAACTTTGGTGATAAATGCTTGATCTAGAAATTGATGGGGTTTAATGAATTTTTGAGAATTTATACTAATAATTAGAGATCAAATTAGCATAATTAAGGTTACATACCAAATTAAGGGCAAATAGGGCCCTAGGTTCTGTTAGCCTAGTTTTAGGTGATTACACATACCACCTTAGATGTTGGTGTGAAATAACTAACCAAGGTTGTTTTTCCTTCTCCTTTATATTTCTTATATTTCTCTCTCCAATGCTCTATCTCTCTTTGTCATATTTATGCTAAATTATATAATTTATATAATTATGTAACAAGAGGTGGATATTAATATAAATATTGAATATTAATAAAATAAAATATCTCACAAAGTTAAAATTATAGTAATTTTTATGCAATTTTTTAAATGATATTATATAATTAAAATAAAATAATTTTAAAAAAATAAATCTTACGTAAAACTCAAATAAATAATTGTTTTAAAAATGTTACTTACTAATTTATATTTATATGCATAGTTATTTAGTATTTTATTTACCAAATTATATTATATGTATTTTTAAGCCAATAGGCTTTCTCCCGGGGAGATGCCCACTAAATTTTTAAGACTATCCGATAGTCTTACGTCGTGAAACTCCATATTCCAGTGCAAAAAGAGGGAAGCGAAAACCATTCGACATAATCACAGAGTTGAGCTCTTCGATACCATGGATAAATTGACATCTATCAACGTGTGGACAAGTGCCCATATCCACATTCCATTTATTGCACAACTCAACTTCCACATTCTTTGATTGTATGCTTCGTACTCTGATCCTCAACAAGAAGCTAAAATAAATGAGTTCGTATCAGCGAAAGCTATGAACATTAAAATTTATGGGAGATAAAGCACGAGTGATTAGTGGCAATTTGGTTAGGTTTCACGGCTCAATCTGGTGGTTTTTGATGGTTATGACACATCCAAATTTAGAATTATTTCACTGTTAACAAGATGATAGTTGTTCTACATGTAATTGGCATGTGGAAGTAAAAAAAACACACACCTATCCATTTCCATGAGGAAAAATGTGCAGTGAATTAAAAATAGGGGACTGGAAATACGACAAAGTCTTCCAGGCCAAACTAGGCTCTTCGCCATCGAATGAATGTCTGTTCCTGGCATTTTCAAGCTTTGGTTGCTTTGAAATCACAAATAATTGTCGTGAGAAATATTTGGTTAGCATCACTTGGGTCTTTCGTTTCCCTCATTTCTCTTCTAAACATTATGATATTCAAGTTTTGGTTGCTTTGAAGTCACAAAGGTTTGGTCCCCCCTGCGTCACGCATTTGATTATTTCTTCATTTTTCAAGCTTTAGTTGCTTTGATGTTTTGTATCCCCTGAATCACAAAGATTTTGTGTCCTCTATGTTTCAAGCTTGGTTTATTTGATGGTTTCTTTGAAGTCACAAAGAATTGTTGTTGTTGGTGTAATTAAGTATTCACTAATTACACTTTACTTAAGTTTACTTAGGATAATGCATTTGCATAATTAGTTGTCTTTGAGACACCTAGGAGTTTGCATTTATTTTTAGCACATGGTTAGGAGAATCTCCACTTTAGGTGTGATAGTTGTCATCACATACCTCTTTGTGTGTGAGATCCACCTTTAGTGGTCTTATCACATTATCATCCTCTCATGTTGCACATACTTTCATGTACAATGGAGGATGATCCACCTTTGGTGGACATGTGATTCCACCATGTCTAGTTGATAGCTTATCATTTGCATAACTTCTAGTTATCATGCATTGCCTATATATTGAGGCATTTCTACATTGTATGTAATTGATTATCCATTATCATTTGATCATTATTGAATTCTTTATTTGATCATATTGTCTTGTCTCTCTTGTTTGTGCTATCTCTTGAGCTTCTAGATCTTGGTTTCTACTCTTTGCCTTAGGCAAATTCTTACATGGTATTAAAGCTAAATGAGTCTTCATTGGATAGCCATTGGAGAGCGATTCATTGCTTCAACTTTTGGAGGGCCACGAACCAAATCTGGGATCAGCATTTTGTGGGAGTATTTTGAGCAAGATCGGACCTCACCATTGCATTCGGGTGGTTGTTTCCATAAATTTTGACTATAAATTTGCCTATATTGGGCAAAAGTCAAATCTGAGGCAAATTTTTTTTGCAAACCGGACCTATAAGGCCCAATCTGCAAAATTGGGTAATTGTTTTTTCAATTCTATTTCAGATCTGAAAATTAATTCCATTTCTGTCATTTTGGTCAGATCTGTATTTATTATCAATTATTTCCCGAATCTGAATAATTTATATTTCCGTACATTTTCGGATCTAGATATATTTGTTTTTTTCTGTATTCGAAAATATATTTCATTGCAAAAATTTTGCCATATTTGGCAGTGGACACTACAGGTTACACAAAGTCAACAACCCATCCACATTGGGCAACACACACAGGAGGCTAGTGGAGCAACTCAAACATAAGGCAAAGCTCTTTTTAGTTTACACTTGGGCGCTTGGGGTTTTAAAGACCCTATATTCACCAACACGGTGAATGTGGGATATCTATCCCGTACCCACTACGCAACACTAAACACTGACACCGCGCCACTAGATCTGCAGCGCTCAACCTCTACTCTACTCACGGCATGACTCAACCTCCACCGCCATCTGCCTCCTCTGCTACGCCCAGCTCGGGCTCTCCACGGTGGATCTCACACTGTCCTTTGCTCCGCCAGGCTTCCGCCAAACCCCAGCTCCGCTCTATCTCCACCCTCCGCTCAGTCCACCAGCGCGGGCAGACACCAGTCCTTCGGCATCACACGCGGGCTACCTCCTCACGCGGGGTTCCTCCGCCACGCACTCGGGTTCATCTCCCACCTCCGTTCACCACCGCTTGGTCAAACCCTCATAGTCAGGAAACCTCCTCTCTACGCTCACGAGCCACCTCCGCTCACGGGAAGCAACTAGCGCAACGTGGAGGCCACATCAGCACAACAAAAACAACCAATAGCAATACGCCACCTGTCGGCGGTTGGAAAATCAGTATTTTTATAAAAAAAATTTTTGCATTTCTCATAGTTTTTACTATGTTAAAGTTGACGATCGTCTAGCCATCAACTGGGCTTCTTTCTGCATTTCCGTGATGGTCTGTAAGACGTCAATTTTAACATAGCAATTGCATCAACAGTTCTTGAAGTTAAATTTGACGGTCATTTGATTGTCAAAATTAGGCATTTTTAAACTATCACAACGGTCATTTAATCATCAAATTTAAGACAGTAAAACTGGTGACATCAACATTTTTGAAAAATTAACAGCCCTCACCATTTGCAGTTTGGATTTGGCAATCCAACTTTGGGAGGCCATAACTTGGTCATTCGGACTCCAAATTCAATGCAATTTTTTTTTATTTTGGCTAAAATTTCCTGAACTTTTCAGTGGTGGTGTTCTTTTCTAGTTTTGGATCATGGATTTTGCAGAAATTGTAGTTTTTGGAGATTATACCTATTTGATCCCTATTTTTGCAACTTCAAAGGCTTCGTACGGGCTCATACAGACACATTTTCAGGTGCAATTTTTTTTGAAAGTGCATGATTTTTCGTCTACTTTCCAAATCTAGTATCAGTTTGGAGAAATTTTGAGTAGACATAGTACTTTTAGAATATGGTCTTTTTTGGCCTATTGTGGCACTTGTAATTGATCAGATCCTTAAACGATCTTCTGTCCTCTCTTCTTGAGTCTACAATAGCTTCACATTTGCAGTTGTAAACATCAAAATCAGAAGTCCACTATGATCCATTTTGTCAAGTGGCAATTGTACATGCACTAGCTATAAAGTGCCAAAATCATCATTTTTTTTTTGGGGGGGGGGTTCTTTGATTGAGTGAATTGGGGGGGTGTCTTGTGTGTTGGTGTCTCTCTTTCTTGTGCTCTTTTCATTTTTGCATCATGGGTTCTATTGCAAAATTAACTCCACATAACTATGCTACATGGAAAGATAATGTATGGAGCAAGTTAATGGTTAAAGGTTTAAATCTTTATGTGGATGGTACACTTAAAAAACCTACTGATGATGATACTGCTGCACTACAAAATTGGTCAAGTAAAAATTATAAAGCATTAGGAGTCTTAAGAGAGAATATGTCTCAAGCTGTCATGTATCACATCAAAACCATAACTGATGCTAGAGATGCTTGGGATAAACTTGCAGAATTGTTTGGTAAAATGGATGAAGAAATGGGATTCAAAATTGAGACTGATCTCCTCAAATTAGATCCTAGGAGCTTTGACACAATCCATGATTATCTCAACAAAGTCAATGACTATAGAGCACAACTTGATGATTGTGGTAATCCCATGAAGGATGCGAAATTGGTTAGTCATTTGTTGAATCATCTTCCTCTTGAATATGTAGCTTTTGTTTCAAGTTACAATACTCACAAGTTAACAATGGGTAGTGCCTTCACTAAGCCTTCATTTGAGTCATTTTTAGAAATGTTAGTCTTAGAACAAACAAAATTGATGAACATGGGGATTCTCAAGTCTTCAAAGTCTAAGGCATTGGTGGCTAATAATGGGAATCAAGGGAATCAAGATGGTAAAGGTTCCAACAAGAAGCAAAAGAAGTGGAAGGCCAAATCACAATCAGACACTCAACAATCTTCCTCCTCACAACAAGGAAAGTCTTCTCCCAACAACAAAAACAACAAAAACAAGGGGGATAATTCTAAGAAGGAGAAGAAAATTTGTGCATATTGCAAGAAGCCAAATCATGATGAGCATTAATGTCACAAGAAACAAATTGATGAGTTGACAAAAATAATCAAGAAGCATCACATTGATTTGCCAAATGCCTATAAGGGAAAGGATTCATCACCTTCCACTTCAAAGGGTAAAGGGAAAGTATTTGTGGCAAGTACAACTAATTTAGAGGAATGGATCTTTGATTCAGGAGCCACACATCATATGGGTGCAACAAAGGAGCAATTTTCTTCCTTGAAACCATCTATGGTACCTCACATCTATGTAGGAGATGATACTCAAGTGGAAGTTGAAGGAAAAGGGGAAGTTGAGATGGAAAATGGAGCTTTCAAAGATGTTCTCTATGTTCCCAACCTTAGCACAAACCTCCTTTCAATTTACCAAATCACTCACTATGGAGGTGGAAAGAAAGTTGAATTCCTACCTGATTCAGTTGTAGTAAAAAATCTTAAGGATGATTCTATGGTGGCAATAGGAAAAGCGAATCATGACACAAGGCTTTACTCATTTTCTAAATTTGTATCTAAGACTCCTTCTTATGCCTTGTTGACACACTCAAATTCACAAAGTAAACTTTGGCATCAAAGATTTGGACATCTCAACTATAGATATCTTCAACAGCTTAGCAGCAAGGATATGGTCAAAGGTCTACCTCAAATCAAGTATTCAAAGGGTGTATGTTCAGGATGTGAAATGGGTAAACATCTCGAAGAGAAGTTTGATAAGGGGAAGTATTGGAGAGCAACATTTGTTCTTGAGTTGGTTCATAGTGATGTGATGGGCCCATTTCTAGTGCCATCTTTTGGCAAGGCTCATTATGTACTCACCTTCATTGATGACTTTTCACACTACACTTGGGTCTACTTTCTTGGTCACAAGAGTGAAGTGTTTGATAAATTTCTCACCTTCAAGGCTCATTTTGAGAAGCAATCAAGTAAAGCCATCAAGATTCTTTGAACAGATGATGGAAGGGAATATGTGAACTCAAGGCTTATAGACTTTTGCACACTTGAGGGTATTGATCTTCAACATTCAGTTGCCTACACTCCACAGCAGAATGGTGTTGCAGAAAGGAAGAATAGGACCCTTAAGGAGATGGCCACTTGTATGATTCATGCTAAGTCTCTTGATCAAGCCTTTTGGGCTAAAGCTATATGTTGTGCCACTCACATACAAAATAGAACTCCTCATAAAGCTTTGGATGGAGTTACTCCTTTTAAGGCTTGGTGTGGAAGAAAACTAGTTGTGAAACACTTTAGAGTCTTTGGTTGTCTAGCTTGGGCATGCATACCTCCACAAAAATGTAAGGCATTGGAACCAAAAAGCAATCCTTTCATATTTGTTGGTTATCCTGAGACTCTTAAGGCATACAAGCTTATGGATCCTGAGACACATGAGATCTTCTTTGAGAGGAGTGTTCACTTTGAAGAGAATTGTCCTAGCTTGGATTCCTTAACTCCACCTACTTTCTCCATTTCGGATAATGATAGTGATGATAGTGACTTGGAAGATGCAACTCCTTCAACCCCGACTCACAGGCTTCCACCTTCGCAGGGTCAAGACATAGTTGAGGACATTCCTTCATCATCTTCTTCTTCCACTAGACCTTGTTGGGCACAACAAACACTTGATTCAATAGGTTCACTTGTGGGGAATCCTTCAGACACTAGGAGGACAAGGTCACAACACAACTCATTTCCACATGCTTATATTGCAATTGCTTCCGATCCACAATCATTCAAGGAAGCTTCAGGGGTTCTTGAGTGGGACAAAGCTATGGAGGATGAGTATAACTCTTTGATGAGAAATAACAATTGGGACTTAGTTCCTCTTCCTAAGGGAAGAAAATTGGTTCGATGTAAGTGGATCTGTTGGACCAAGTTTACAGCAGATGGAAGTGTGGATAAGTATAAGGCAAGACTTGTTGCAAAATGTTTCTCTCAGGTTCCTGGTATTGACTACACCGAGACCTTTACACCTGTAGCCAAGATGAACTCCATTCATTTGACACTTGCTATTGCTGTAGCTCATGGTTGGGTTGTACATCAGATGGATGTTAAGAGTGCATTTCTACATGGGGATCTTCATGAGGAGATTTATATGGAGAAACCACAGGGATTCATCTAGGATACTACTATGGTTTGCAAGTTAAGGAAGTCTATCTATGGCCTCAAACAGGCTCCTAGGGCTTGGTATGCCAAGATGGATTCCTTCCTTCTCTTAGTAGGATTCACTAGGTGTCATTCAGATTTGAATGTCTACATTGTTTGACAGGATGAATCACACTTGATACTTGTACTTTATGTTGATGACTTGATCATTACAGGGAGTACTTCATCCATCATTGCTAGTGTCAAGTCTTTTTTGTAGGATAGATTTGCTATGATAGACTTGGGTTTACTTCACTATTTTCTTGGTATTGAGATCACATAGTCCTCAGTAGGGATCACACTTTCTCAGCCCAAGTATGCTCTTGATCTACTTGCTCGATTTCACATGAGTGATTGCAAGGCTACACCCACTCCATTTCTATCAGGTGTCAAGTTAGAGGCTAAGTGTTCTACACCACTTGTTGATGATACTTTGTATAGACAGCTTGTTGGAAGTCTCAACTACTTGACACATACACACCCTGACATATCATTTTTAGTTGGCATGGTTTCTCGCTTCATGCAAGAGCCACATGAGCTTCATTGGAAGGCAACCAAGCACATATTGCACTACATATAGGGTACACATACACATGGGATTCACTATGCAGCATGTATAGGACTTCAGTTGGTTGGATATATAGACTCAGATTGGGCAGACGATCTTGATGGTCGCAAGTCTACTTCAGGTTACATATTTCACCTTGGTTCAGGCCCCATTTGTTGGCAGAGTAAGAAGCAGCATGCTATTGCTCTTTCTTCGACTGAGGCTGAGTATCGAGGGGCTGTTACTATAGCTACAGAGGCTATTTGGCTTCAGCATATCCTGAAGGAGTTTGGTTTCAATATTCCATGACCTATAGTCATTCATTGTGATAATCAGGGTGTTATAGTGATCTCCAGACATCTGGTCCAACATTAGCAGACCAAACACATTGAGGTTCATATGCCCTTCATTGAGATGCAGTATTGTCATACAACAGAGCAGGTTGCAGACATCTTCACCAAACCCTTCACTAAGAGCAAGTTTCTTTAGTTGCGAGCTCTCTTAGGGGTGTGGGCTATTCCATCAGGGGGGGTCACATGACTTCTCTATTCTATCTTATGGGGGGGATCTTTTCCTCATATGAGGTCTTCTCTCTCATATTCTATTATTGTATTCATCTCTCTTTTGGGGGAGGGTTTTTCCCATGAGGTTTTCCCTCTTTCTCCGCTTTATGAGAGATTGCATTGTTCTTGCATTTTTTACATGGGTACCTAACATGGCCTAGTAGCCAGGACCCATCTTGCATTGTGAGCTTAAGTGCAATCCCCTAAGTTGCACTTAAGGGGGGGTGTTGGTGTAATTAAGTATTCACTAATTACACTTTACTTAAGTTTACTTAGGATAATGCATTTGCATAATTAGTTGTCTTTGAGACACCTAGGAGTTTGCATTTATTTTTAGCACATGGTTAGGAGAATCTCCACTTTAGGTGTGATAGTTGTCATCACATACCTCTTTGTGTGTGAGATCCACCTTTAGTGGTCTTATCACATTATCATCCTCTCATGTTGCACATACTTTCATGTACAATGGAGGATGATCCACCTTTGGTGGACATGTGATTCCACCATGTCTAGTTGATAGCTTATCATTTGCATAACTTCTAGTTATCATGCATTGCCTATATATTGAGGCATTTCTACATTGTATGTAATTGATTATCCATTATCATTTGATCATTATTGAATTCTTCATTTGATCATATTGTCTTGTCTCTCTTGTTTGTGCTATCTCTTGAGCTTCTAGATCTTGGTTTCTACTCTTTGCCTTAGGCAAATTCTTACTGTTGTAAAAAATTTAACCAAACATCCTCATTCCCAACAAAATTGTCTAATTTTTAATTAGCACCTTCTATCTCCCCCAATCTTTTTTGCCGACTGCGGGAAAGTCCTATTTGAATGTCTTAATTGGGAATAAATTAGTAAGTGGCCATAAAAGCAGAGATAATTGGAACTGCAACTCTCCTTCTTTCCAAAAATTTAGGAGCTATTTTTGGTTCTTTTAGCTAGAAAAAAAATTCTCTCGCTCTCTTTTGAAATATTTTGGTTTTTTCTTCTATGGAAGGATTCAAGAATTCAAGTTTTTTACTTCATGGAAGATGTGTGTGATGTATGAACCAGAGGAAGAAAATAATATTAAAGAAGAAAAGGATGTAGACCTACATAGTGAGATTTTTGGGTGGTTGGAAAACCAACCCATTGTTGATCTTAGCCATATGAAACTTACTAACATCAGTTATGATCCAAGTGTTGTTCCTCACACTAATGCCCAAATGCATTAGAATAAAAAAATGCCTCTGAGACACCCATCGGATTCAACTTCAGGTAATCTCTTATCTTATTTTGTTAGAAACGCTACTGTGTTAACTAGTTATGTTGCTGTGATGTTATTAGGGTAAGATTGGGGCATAAAAAAATAACGGTTTCTTTTTGTGTGGATTAGTTAAAGAAAAGTAAGATTATTTTGGTGGGTTTTAGAAATAGTATTTAAAAATCATGATAACTTGTCCAATTTCTTCTTCATGAAATGCCCATCTGTGATTATTTCTGTGAGTTTTAGAAATAGTATTTAGAAATCATGATAGCTTGTCCAACTTTTTCTTCATGAAATGCCCATCTTTTTTAATGGGCTTAATAACATCATGGAAATTTAGGGTTTTGAGCAGCATGGTAGTTGAAGTTTTCAATATGTGATATGATTGGAATGCTTTATTGTAGTAGGTTTTGGTTATGGAAGCTAGATGAATACACCAACAGTTATGGATACTAATAATAGTATCAACAACATAATGAATATTAAATCTTTGTTGGGTACAACCTCAGAAATGAAGAGGAGCCTTTATCTGAACAATGGAGCTAATTTTGGTATTGAGTCAAGTAAAACAATGAAGAAAATTCAAGTGGAGCCCTTAATATACCAACCCATGATAGCTTGCAAGCCTAGCATCGATAACAATTTTTTTTAGGAGGAAAGCAATATTCTTGACAACATCAATTGGAATTGGAACTGGAATGCCAGGAGGTCCTTCCACAACCCTAATGCCCTAAATACGTATTTTGACCTAGTTAAAGATGGGGCTCTTCCTTTCTTTTAAGTCAAGGCTGAGGAAAATCTCAATGTTGTTGCAAATGTTAAATCTAATGAGAATTATTTGAGACTTTTTGACCTTTGATGATGGTTTTGCTAGATTCTTTAGGGCAGTGAAGAAGAGAAGAAATGTTCCTAGGGTTAGAAAAAAATATGGTTCTAGCTCAAACTAGTGCTTTTTTGAAAGTGGAAAACATGGTTTTGAAACTGCTGAGACTCCCACTTCTCAACTTTCAGTGGCATCAAATACAATGGACAATAGTGTTTCCAAGAATGGGTGTGCTGGTGATAGTTTTGGTGCAGTCAAAGCTTTCGAGAGGCAAAGAACTCTTCATCCTCTAGCTATTCAAGACCCAAATCAGAAGAAGGCTAGTAGTTGTATCATTAGTTCTTGATTAATATCACTTTGGAAAGTTCATAGATTACTAATCATTTATGCGCTTATTTTTTTTTATGTCAAGAATTTAAATATTATGAAAATCATAACGATCGAGCATTGACAAGCTTGTGAATTGGTTTAATATGATTTTCATAATATTTAATATGATAGAATACTTGTTATAATTTAAGTTTAAAATTAATTTCATAGATTTTTTGTTGTTCAAATCTTCTATTGAATTCAGTGTCGAGCTTGGCTTCTCCAAATAGATGCAAGGGAGTGGTATAGCTTTCGAGGAAAAACCACTATTTACAAAGTTGAGAGTAGAAACATGGACAACTGTATTGGATTAAAAAAAAATTTAAAAAGATGACTTCAACATCAATATTTTAAATTAAAAAAAAGATTGTATTGGATTGAAACAAAAATTAAAAAGATGACTTCAACATCAAGATTGTGCTCTGTATTTAAAAATGGGAGAATATGAATGGATTTTATGCTAAAGCAATTAAGTGGATTTATGTTGAATATCAATAAAGGAGCACAATTAATTGTTTGCAAATTTAATACTTAATGCAGATGAATCACTAAGATTTTTGAACACCCAATGTAGAAAAGCCTTTTTCAGATTCAAACATATTTAAAAAGATGACAAATACTATCTCCTATGAAAGATATGAAGTGACTCGAACCTTACCAACACATGGACACAATCAATTTGTAAATCTTAATAGTCCATTGCAGATGTAATAGTCACTTATATATATATTAGTTGTTGTGTTGCTGATGTCAAAAGCTTGATCATTATATATATATATATATATATATATATATATATATATATATATATATATATATATATATATATATATATATATATACATATATATATATCAGCGTAATCCTTACACCCTTCAAAGGTGCAAGTGCTAATTTATTATAAGAGTAAAATGAAACAAACAAATAAATAAAGCTACCTCTACAATGAATATCTGGACTATATTGTATAGATTTTTTAAAGATGGGTATAATAGTTAATAAAATTATAAAATATAATAGAGAAGAGTAAATAATAATAAGAAAAAAAGAAAAGAGAACTATAAAATAACTAATCAAAAATTAGTTTCTCATTCCCCAATCTCTTTTTCCTTCTATAAAAATACTAATATTTAAAATTTGATTTACTAAAGAAAATATTAGAATATAAGAATTATTTGCATATCTCTCTTTAAATATACTCAACATTTCATTTCATTCATAGTGTTGTAATTCTATAAAGAAATGAGGATAGTGCAAATATTTGATAGTAAATAACATTGTACTATTTTATAATTATTTAAGTATGTTATTACAAGAAGGTTGGATATTGTACTTTGTAAGAAATTAAAAGTAGTCTAATGATGCAAAATGTATTTACATAAGCAAACTTGCTTGGGTATTTATGTTAATTTAATAGTATATATATTATAATATAGTATATTGAATTGTATAGTATACATATATTACTATATGTATTAATAATTGATTAACTATATAAATCTATAATGCGTTTCTGAAACACATGTAAAGATTCATATTAATAAACAATATACATTAGACACAATTATGATTTCATAATAATTATATATTCTACTTGTATAATGCATATTTTTAGAAATAATCCATGACTTTAAAATTTATTTATAGCCAAAGGTTTTTTGATATAAAGGTGAAATTATATAGGTTTGAATGTATAAGGAATTATTTTGGTGAATATGAGTTGATGAGCTCAAAAGATGAAGTTGTGATCCTACTATATATATATATATATATATTTACATATTGCAATAATTATATTTTAAAAATATTTAAGTGTGAGAACATGAGATATTGTACTTTGTAAGAATTAAATAATAATTGAATGATGCAATACTAATTGGGCACAAGTGAATGCAATATATTGCTACTACAATAACATGTGAATTAAAATCATGAATTTTGGGAAAAAATTGCAAAATAATAGGTCCAAATCTTGTCATCTAGAAAAGCCAAAAAAGCATCCTATAACACAAATTATTTTCAACCAATGATATTGCAAATAAATAATTTTTTTCAATTTAAAAAATAAAAAATATAAATTTAACTTTATAAAACTATAGTTATTTTGAAAATAAACAAATCAAGTGTTATCATTGGTGGAAATTAATTGACTAATTGGGTACAAGTGAATCCAATAGTATTGTCTACGACAAGTACAATAAGTGGTGTGGATATCTTATCTTCAAATCAATGAATTGAAATAGTATTTTTGTATTGCTTTCTTTTGAAATGATCTAACATTTGTTAATTTGGTATTTTTTAAGTCAATTTTGTTAATTGGTTACATGTTTACATTTAAATAAATTTGAAAATATATTTATTTATCTGTTTTATAATTCTGTTAGGAAGTCATAAATGTATTTTATGGTTTAATTACTTAAATTTTATAGGGTAGAAATTGTTAATATGATTTAGAACAATAGAGAGGGGGGGTGAATCAGTTGTTCTCAAGTATTAATATGATAAGTGGAATGCATTGTTCTCAATGATTACTGATCCAATAGCATCTAACTTGTAAAACACATAAATGTTCAAACCAAAACATTCACACAAGTATCAACACTAGGATTTATAGTCAAAACCCAATTTGGGAAAAACCACTTTGTAACATGTTACTATTATGTTCACTCTTCTGAAGTGAGCTTGGTGAAAAGCCAACCCTATCAAAGGTTACAAACACACTGTCAGGTGTGACCCGGTTAAAGGATTTAAACCACTCTGTTAAAAGTGTGCCTTGTTATAGGACTTACATAGACTCCATTAGAATGTAACCTTGTTCAAAAGATTTATACCTATGACTGTTAGGTCAACCTCTGTTAAAAGGATTTTGACTGATACAATGGTTAGAAAGTAGCAGTAATATTGATTTGAAAAACATACAACTCACTTTGCAAATATCAGATCCAATTCCATACACATATGTTGGCTTACTGACTATGAACCTTTACCATCTCCATCACTGATCTGCTCAGAACTCTCTTCAAGAAATCACAACACTTCTCCTTCAGCCTTCTTTTCTTAGATAGTCAATAACATCAACAACACTTCCAACATCCTCTATCTTACAACCTCTAGCTTAGGTTCCCTTAATACTTCCTCCATTAGGTCAATACATCTTTTGCCACTTAATCTCCTTCATAGATCTTAGGGTTAGGTCAAATTCATTGAATCCATCCTAATTTATGTTCTCTGGCTATCCTTATAGAAATATCTCAAATCTCTCAATAGATTTACAATAAAATGTTTTTCAATGCATTAAATGCTTTCATACAATCAATAAATAAAGTCAACATGTTTTACATAATCCAAGAATTCAATGATGTTAGCTGGAAATCTGAATTCTTCCTCAAATGCAAAATACTGATGCTCGGTCAATATTGTGTTCAACTTCTTGATCTGCACTAGAAAGCTCAGTCACCTCAAAAATTATTTCCTCGGCTAATACTATCTTCCTCGACAATTAACTGGTGTTTGGTCAACACTGAATTTACTTGGCATATACTAGCTCGATCGACACTAACAACACTTAGCTTAAACTAGATTTCTTCACTTTTGCTCGGTTAAGCCTACCAGTTTAGTCTTCATTCTTACTTAGATAAACAATACATTATCTTATCATTGTGCCACATAATCAAGTACTCATTGAAATATCAAAATAACTCAACCTTTCCTTAGGTGCTATTGTTATCAACCTTGCCTTTCCCCTTAGCAACGCTCAAATAGATATAGTACTTTCTTAAATAGCAACAGTCTTACCAGTTAAGGTTTGACATCAATGACAATACAACAATTGCTTCAATTGCAGTTTCCAACAATCTCCCTCTTTGGCGTTGATGGCAACACCATATGAATATCACATGAATTACCAACCAATCCAAAACTTATCTATCATCAAAAATATTTATAATATCCTTAGCTTCATTCTAATATAGAATCAATTATCCATGCTTGTATGACCGTCCACTGAATCTCTCCCTCTGTCTTGATCTTCTCATTCTGTGTATTCATCTTTGATCATCTCCCTCTTTGACAAAAATGCTAAAGCAACAACAAAAATATACATCTTGCAAATGTAGATATCAATTTTCAGTTTAGTAACAATATTTCTCCCTCTGTCATCTTTTCTTATGATTGATTCCTGGCTTTGCTGTGCTTTTCACAACTCTAGGCTGCTCCTAAAGTGTGACTTGTTTTTGCATCAACTTGTTAGATACTCTTTGTAGCACATTTGATGTAGTGCTCCTAGCTTGACTAGGCAGCCTCAGTTAGGGGAAGGACCCCTAATTGACTTCTTAGGTATTCATGAGCTTCTTTAGGTAAAGCCTTAGTGAATATATCTGCTAGTTGTTCCTTTGTATTCACATATTCCATTCAGACCTCTTTATCTTGTACCAATTCTCTCAAGTAATGATACTTGATGGCAATGTGTTTGGTCTTTGTGTGCATCACTGGATTCTTAGAGATGTTGATAGCACTTGTGTTGTCATAGAAGATGACAATTGGTTCAATGATTTCTTCTTTCATGCCTACCAACAATTGCTTTATCCATATCAAGCTTGAACAGTTCACAGCTGTAGCCACATACTCAGCTTCAGCGGTAGATTGGGAAATGCAATTTTGTTTCTTGCTTGTCCAGGAGACTAATCTCTATCCAAGAAAGAAAGCTCCACCACTAGTACTTTTTCTATCATCTACATTTCCTGCCCAATCAACATCTATATACACTCTCAGTTCAAACTTCTCATGCTTCTTGTAGTACAATCCATAGTCAGCAGTCCCTTTCAAATATCTCATTATTCTTTTGATCACCATCATGTGAGTTTACTTAGGATTGACAGAGAATCTTGCCACAATCCCAATAGCTAATGCAATATTTGGTCTACTATGTACATCATATTGTAGCTTTCCAATCATAGATCTATACAAAGTTTGGTTAACTTCTATAGCATCATCATTTTTAGACAACTTTTGTCCAGTAGCCATGGGAGTACTTACTGGCCTTGAATCTTCCATACCAAAGGTTTTCAGTATCTCATGAACATATTTAGACTGGGTGATAAAAATTCCTTTCTCCATCTGATATACTTGTAAACCAACAAAAAATTTGATCTCCCCAAACATACTCATTTCAAATTTAGTTTGCATTTCATTTGAAAATTTCTTACACAAGGCATCTTGTCCACCAAATATAATATCATCTACAAAGATCTTAGCTAACAAGATTCCTTTACCTTCTTCATCTTTCATGTATAGATTGCTTGTGTCATTTTTCCTTGAGAATCCAATCTGCATTAGGTAGTTGTGCAGTCTCTCATACCATGCTTTGGGAGCTTGCTTCAGTCCATACAGTGCTTTATTCAGTTTGCAAACCATGTGTCTTTTGTTTGGATCAACAAATCCTTCTGGCTGTTCAATACACACTTCTTCTAATATACCATTTAAAAATGCAAACTTAACATCCATTTGGTATACCTTGAAATCTTTATAGGCAGCATATGCAAGAAGAGTTCTTACTCCTTCCAATCTCGCTACAGGGGCAAATGTCTCCCCATAATCTATTCCTTCTTCTTGTGCATAGCCTTTGCATACCAGCCTAGCTTTGTTTCTTTTTATTTGACCATGCTCATTCAGCTTATTATGAAATACCCACTTTGTCCCAATGACATTCTTATTTTCTAGTCTCAGCACCAGAGTCTAGGTATCATTCTTCTCTATTTGGTCTATCTCTTCATTCATTGCTTCTATCCAGTCTTCATTTTCTAATGCCTCCTTTGTTGTCTTAGGCTCAAATTCACATAGTAAACATGTTGGATCTCTTGCCTTGCTTCTAGTATCTTTATCTCCAATAATTTGTTTAGGCTTGTGATGTCTTCTTACATATTGTGCTAGAATAGGTTCTGCTCTCCTTTCATTTTTCTCATCAGGTTCACCAACAAGATTGTCAGATTCAACTTCTGAATGCTCGACAACCTCTCCCTGATATTTGACAGCTTCTTCCTATCGCTTGACACGTTCTTCTTCTCTCTCGACATTGTTTTCCTGATGCTCGACATTGCTTACCTAAGACTCAACATCAGGTGCAAGTCTATCACTTGCCTCTCCTTCTTCTATATACACAAAAGATCTGTAATATTTTGGTTCTCTTTTACTGTCAGCTTCATTTTTCTCTGCATACTCATCAACTTTGACATTCACACTTTCCACAATTTTGTTAGTGTTAGAGTTCAAACACTTGTAAGCTTTAATTTTTGTGGAATAGCCTAGGAATATACCCTCATCGCTTTTAGCATCAAATTTTCCATTCCTCCTATCCTTTAATATGTAGCATTTACTTCCAAAAATTCTAAAGTACTTTACATTAGGTGCATACCCATGCCACAACTCATAAGGTGTCAGATTTGTACCTTTTTTGATCTGTACTCAGTTAAGATTATAAATAGCTGTACTTACAGCCTCTTTCTAATACTTTTGTGCAACATTCTTTTCAATCATTAATGTCCTTGCACAATCCAAGATGGATCTATTTCTTCTCTTTACTATACCATTCTGTGGAGGAGTTCTAGGTGCATACATCTGTCTTTTGATCCCTCTATCATTGCAAAATAGATTAAATTCATTGGATATAAATTCTCCACCTCGGTCAAATCTCAAACACTTTAGGTTCCTACCTATCTCCTTTTCAACCTTAGCCACATACCATTGAAAAAATTGAAAAACATTAGATTTTTCTTTTAAGAACATTACATGCATCATTCTGGTATAATCATCAACAAACATGATAAAATATCTAGCACCACAATAGCTTTGTACACCCATCGGTCCACAAAGGTCAATATGAACCAAATCTAAGGTATTCTCAGAAGTAAAAGTTTTTCTCTTGAAACTAGACTTTGTCATCTTACCCAACTGACATTCTTTGCACATTACATTCTCAAGTTTCTTCAATCTAGGTAGACCTCTCACTTTCTTTTTCTTACTAATTCCCACTAGATTATCAAAGCTAACATGACATAGCCACTTATGCCATAACCAAATATCATCAAGTTGTGCAATCATACATGTTTCTTCAAATAGGTCTAGATAGAACAAATTACCTCTTGTCTGTTCTCCACTTCCAATCAGTTCACCAGTGGCAATAAATATTTTGGCCTTTCTGTGATGAAATTCCACTTGGTAGCCAGTGCTATTAAGCTATGCAACACTCAATAGATTATAGTTAAGACCCTCAACCCAATAAGCATTTTCACAAGTGATTTTATCAGTTAGCTTAATCAATCCTTTTCCTCTAACAGGACACAGCGCATCATTACCAAATTTCACACTCCTACCTTTATAATAATCTAAGGTGTCAAACTTACTCTTGTCTCCAGTCATATGATGTGAACAACCACTGTCAATAATCCATTTACCATTTTTGTTCACATAAGATATCAATGCAGTTTTCTCATCCTCATTAAATTCATTTTTCATTGCAACATAGACAACCTCAATTTCAAAATCATCACTATCAGT